>CM046441.1:49131551-49319544 GCA_025506515.1 Flaveria trinervia
GAACAATGAGCTTGGATCTTAGGATTCATATTGATGATAATAAAACTTGAATGATTGGATGCTAAAATATAATAATGATGAACATGATGAAGAACACAAATGTTTAATGATTGGTGTTATTGATATGTGGTTGAAATCATCACCCTTGAAGGATGATGATATATTGTTGTTGATGATGAACTTAATTCACCCTAACAAGTGGTGAATTAATCACCCTTTACAATGATAATATGTTCTAATATTTATACTAGTCTAGCGTTTACAATAATTACAAAACAAACCCTAGACTAATATTTTCTTACTATTGTTCTTCAAATCTTCAATTTCAATAATGTTAGAAATCTTCAATTTCCTCAAAGGTAGAATACCCAACAATACTCCCTCTAAATTGTAGATTTCCAATGTGAATTGAACCTTGATGTTGACTTTGTTGAATAGTTGTTCCAAGCTAAGAACTTTGTTGTTGATGCGGAAGCGAGGTCTTTAAAACTTTGGAACAACCAATTTTTGTTTTTGTTTTTGATGTTAGCGGCCCAATCAATTAAGTCCAAGTCCATTTTTTTATGTTGGCGGCCCAAACAATTAAGTCCAAGTCCACCTTTTCTTTTTGATGTTGGCGGCCCAAACAAATAAGTCCAAGTCCATCTTTTCCTTTTGTTTTAATGATGTGGCCCAAGAAACAAACCCAATGGTCTTCACGAGCCTATTTGCAACCCTAGTTTGCAAACCCTAATTCGGCATCCCTCATGTGGCCGCAAAGGCCACCTACGGCAGCTCCTTCCATTCGAGCAAACCCTAATTCGCCAACCACAATTCGATTTGGCAGCCCTATTTTGCAGCTCCATTTGGCCGAGACACTTGGGTTCGCAAATAGCCTTAATCTGCAGCTCTCTTTCAATCGCAAAAGACACCTTAGATTAAATCACAAACCTAATTGGGCAGCCCTATTGGGCAGCCCTAAGTCGCATGAAGATCTAGTTAGGATGTTTGTTGTTGATTTGGTGATTGATGATGGATGGGAGAGATTGGTTTTGTGTTTTGGTTGTTTTGTGATAGAGGGTGAAAGGGAGAGTTTGGTTTAGTGTTTTGGCTTGCTGGTGAATTTGGTAGGGATGATTGAGGTTGATGATGTATGGGTGATATAACAGGTGAATGAGTGTCTTGAACCGAAATGTCTGGAGAGTCCTCTTGTTGAACATCCCACACAAGCTCTTGAGGAATATTTGCAGCAACATCAACCATATGTGCAAACATGTCCATGTCACCTCCTTCATATTTTCCAAAAATTTTGTTCAGAACAGATCTCCCAAGGTGTGCTTGAACAAACACACCACCATCCACAAAAGTTCCAGGCAGATCCGAATTAATGATTAGTTGAAGAAACCTTGAAAACATATACATCTTATCAGCCTTCAGCACTTTAATATGATCACATAGGTAGTTGAAGATGTACTTTGACTAATTGTAGGTTCTTCCCTCAGAAATACCAATGATGCCAGAAGAGATATGCCTTGAAAATCAATCAAGGCCAGATTTTCTGTTCGAAATACACTTCAGATATGTGTGACAAGAAATCTGTATGGCTTACAAAGTCTTCCTTTCTTGATTTCTCCCTTTTCAAAATCACCATCATACCCCATCATAAGAAAAACTTTCTCTATGTATTCGTTTTCGAACACATTAGGGTGTCCTACTTCAACATCTCCCAACTCAAGAACCCTTCTTATTGTTTGTTCATTGATTCTCAGCCGTTGAATTTTAACATCAGCAACAATACCTTCACCATCTTCTTCTACATATGCAGAGTTCTAGAAATCAGTAATATGTGATCGATAAATCAGAGGCTCTGCTGATAAGGCATAGAATAGTCTTGATCTTCTTAGATATTTGATTATTTCTTGACATCCTTGTGAAACAGGATCGTCAGGGTTTAAGAAGGCACACACATTGTGTTATCTCGCAAATCGATTATCCACCTGATCATAAAAAGAAGATTTCGTTAGAATCACATTATCGATATGAGAATACGAACAGTTGTGAGATAAAACATGAATCAAGCAGTTCAATCTTGAACATTACGACATGTTTTACCTTAATAATAGCAGATTAAGAACACAGATATATATTTGTTTGATGCTTTGATGTGGTAGAATTTTAAATGCTATGGAGGAGGGAAAAGTTTGTTGAGAGTGAGTTTTTCTAGGTCTGAAAAGTGAGCTGAAAAAGCGAACAATGAATTTGAGAAGTGAGACAGCATCATTTATACTTTCAGACACATTAATTTTTTCTCATTAATTAAATGGGACTGTCAACGTATTCTTCCGTAGAACATCTACGGATCAACAACATCTGCTGATGAAGTGTAACTTACATTTTTACACATTACCAAATTGTAAAATTAAATTACATTTGTTGATCTTTGTTCATCCATAGTTTACCAATCTACGGACAAACATTTATGTTTTCCACATTGTAGCTTCTGTTGATGCTTAATATAGCACTGTAGCTTCTGATGATGCTTAAGATAACATTGTAGCTTATGTTGATGCTTAAGATGGCAAAATGTAGAAAAATATTGTTGTTTGTATGGTCCAAGTCCATTGGTTAGAACCATTTATTGCTTTAGGACCTTGTTGACTTTGTATACATGGCAATTAGCACAAGAAAGCTCAAAATGATTTTAATAAAATTTTCATGTATCCAGAAGCTAAGATGATGCTCAGATTCTAATTCCTTCAAATTGATAATCAGATAGACAATGATGCGGATTGAAAATCTTAACTTGATGTATTCTACTCCCCCTAAATTTGTGATTAATGATGAAATTAAGCATTTATCATAAATTTCTTTAAGAGGAATAACATGATTTTTAACTGAATGATGATGATTGGACATATATACACATATGATGGGATCATACTATAATACTCAGCCTCTTCCTGATGAGTTATTTTGTTGAATTGATACCTAAACAAAGTTCTGATTGCAAGTATATTGTCCACTTAAATCCATACAAGAGCTCTTGTATCAACTAGGCATGCTAATTATCATGTTTTCATATTAATTTGGAAATAACTATTATGGGCTTCACATTCAATTCACAAAGATTTTGTCCTTCCTTTGCAAGTCAAATCATCACTTTTTCACACTTAAAAACTATGTACTTTAAGTTATAAGTTCTATCTTGAGATGCATTTGGCATCTCATTAATGCAATGATGTAAAAGCTCAAGTTAATATACAATTGATCACTGAGGATTCTTTTGAGAGCTTAGATATGATCATCATCAGGTCACCAGGTCTTTACTCACGTAAAACAGAGGTGCCTTTAACCCAGGTCTTTGTTTACACAAAACAGAGCCATGATGAGGATCATGATCTTTTCACCGTTTGTAACTGAACTTCAGTATGGTGATCATACACCCAGGTCTTTGTTTACACAAAACAGAGGGAGTATGATTTGTAAAGATAGCTATTATAAAGTGTTGGTACATAGTGTGTTTAAATGAAAGATTTGGTCACATCAGAAAAAGACTCACCTTGTATTCTCAAAATGAAGTTTCCCACGAACAATCACTTTAGCATTATGTTTGGCATGCACTCAGTTTAGTTTCCACTCAAGATGAATCTACTCACATATCAAGAAACTTGCTGAGATTTATTATTATTTATCAATGCAGGAATAAGCAAAGGTATAGTGTACTATCATTTCCCATGCATATGTCATGCTTAAGTATTAGTACACACAATATTTTGTTTGTTTAATTTGATTAATCTAAGTTAATCATGCCTAGAGACTCAACCAGAAAGTTAAATCTAACCGAGTCAAAGGCTTTGGTGAATAAATCAGCAACCTGATTTGTTGTATCCACTTCGACTAACTTAATCAAACCTAGCAGCAGAATTATCTATAAAAATTGATGTTTAATTTGAATAAATCAGTAATCTCTGAGAAAATGATATCTTATCTCAATATGTTTTGTTTTACTATGTTGCACAGGATTAGCAATGATAAACATAGCAGCAGAATTGTCTAGATAATTTGAAGTTTGAAGGAAGTTGTAACCATAGTCAAGCAATTAGTTTTGAAACCAAAGAACTTGAGAACAACCAGCTGAAACAACTATGTACTTAGCCTCAGCTGTGGATACAAAAACATTGGTTTGTTTCTTGCACTGCCATGACACTAGCCTTGGTCCAATGAATTGACATCCACCGGTTGTTGATTTTCTGTTACTGTTACATCCACCATAGTCACTATTTGAGTATGAGTACAGTGTAAAATCTCCATCCTTTAGAAACCAAAGACCAAGTCTTGGTTTTCCTTTGAGGTATCTGAAAATTCTTTTTACAGCATTAAGATGAGACTCCCTTGGGATCAGATTGGTACCTAGCACATATACACACAGCAAACATAATATCAGGTCTACTGGCAGTTAAATACATAAGTGAACCTATCATTGATCCATATAATTTTTGAACAATAGATTTTCCAGAAGGATCAGGAACAATCTTGTCAATGTTGATGCTAGTGTTTTGCATAAGGATACTTCAGCAAGATTGTATTTCTTCAGAATTGATGTATGTATTTTTCTTGACTGATGAAGATCCCATATGATTTTTGATGAACTGATGGCCAAGGAAGAAGGTTAATTCACCCATTGAACTCATCTGAAATTCAGATTTCATCATCTCTTCAAAATTTACACACAATCTCTTATTAGTTGAACCAAATATAATGTCATGAACATATATTTGAACTACTAAGAGATCTTGATGTTCTTCTTTGAGAAAGAGTGTCTGATCAATAGTTCCTTTTTGTAGCCATGCTTGAGCAAGAAAGATGATAGTGTTTCATACCATTTTATTGGTGCTTGATGAAGACCATACAAGGTTTTATCTAATTTGTATACCCTATGGGGATAATGAGGATCTTCAAAACCAGGGTGTTGTGACACATAATCCTCCTCATCAATCTTCCCATATAAGAATGCACACTTGACATCCATCTCATACACAGTGAACTTCTTATATGATGCATAAGCCAGAAACACTCTTATTGCCTCAATTCTTGCAACTGGGGCAAAAACTTCATCATAGTCTATTTCTTCTTCTTGAGTGTATCCTTGTGCAATCAACCTTGCTTTGTTTCTTACAATAATCCCTCTATCATCTAGTTTGTTTTTGTATAGCCATCTTGTTCCAATAGGATGTTGACATTTAGGCAAATCAACTAGGGACCATACCTTTTGCTTTCTGAACTATTAAAGATCTTCTTGCATAGCTTCAATCCAACTATTGTCTTTTAAATCAGTAGTGATGTTTGGAGGGACCACTTGAAAGAAAACAAATGAAGAGACAAGGTTGGTAGTACCACTTTGGCTCCTTGTAGTTCTCTTTGCAGGATTTCCAATGATGTTGTTGATTGGATGAGTCTTATGGATTCTCATTGAAGGTGTTGATTCAACTGGTATAGATGATTCTAGGTTAGTCATTTCCATTGCCTCACACTGATCCAACTCAGGTTGAGAGTTTAGGAAATAGTCAAAATGTTCAACATGAGTTGAAGGATCATGAGAGTCTTCTGTATGGGCTACAGGTGCATCTCGAGTTTGGGGTTTGTTCTGTAGGAACTTCTCCGGAAGCATTTGTTCTTCCATAGGAACTTCTCCGGATACATTTTGCTCTTCCGTAGGAACTTCTCGGGAAACATTTTGCTCTTCCATAGGAACTTCTCCGGAAACATTTTGCTCTACCGTAGGAAACTCTCCGGATGAAGTGAGGTCATGATCATTCCAATTTTTATTGTATTAACTTGAGAGCCTGGTTCTGTTACAGGGACATCATGCATATCACCGGATGCACCATGTTCATTTCCAAATGAAGTATCTACTGCGAATGATGTGTTTTCACCCGTGGATTGGGGTGGGGTACCCTTGGAGGATCAGCAGATAAGATTACTTCAGTCATATGAGGTCGAACAATTGGATAACATACTTCATCAGATCCTGCATTGTTCAAATGATCATAGTTAAATGATTTAGATAAAGCATCTATGTCAAACAACCATGATGAAACTTTAGCTATCTTTGTAAATACAGTTTCATCAAAAGATACATTTGGAGTCTCTTCCACAATGTTATGTTGTGGAATATAAACCCCATATGATTTAGATGTTGAAGAGTATCTAATAAAGAAACCATCATATGCTTTTTCTGAAAATTTTCCAATGACTCTTTTATGTTCAAAACAGATACATGACATCCAAAGACTTTAAGATATCCTATGTATGGTTTTCTTTTAAATAGGAGCTCATAAGGAGTTTTGTTGTGTTCTTTGACAATTAATGTTCTATTTTGAACATTGCATGTAGTATTCACAACCTCGTCCCAAAAAGTGATGGGGAAATTATGAATGAGCTAGCATTGTTCTGGCTGCATCAATGAGAGTTCTATTTCTTCTTTCAGCAACCCCATTTTGCTATGGAGTTCTTGGTGCACTAAATTGCCTTGCAATACCTTTGTTCCTGCAAAAGGAATCTAGTTCAAAATTGACAAATTCAATACCATTGTCACTCCTAAAAAATTTAACTTTTGTATCAACTTGATTCTCAATCTTGATCACAAAGTCCATTAATGTTTATGATGTTTCAATCTTTTGTTTTAAGAAAAAGACCCATGTGAATCTTGTGAAATCTTCTACTATCACCGGACAATATTGCCTTTTTCCAATGCTCATACATTGGTAGCACCAAACAGATCCATGTGAAGCAATTTGAGTGGTTGTATATAGCATTGATAATTTTGGATTTATGTGATACTCTATGTTGTTTTCCTTTGTAACAAAAAGAACATTGAGTTGAGCGATAAAACTCTTTGTTTGGCAATCCAATAACCAGGTCATTTTTCACCAATTTATTCATGTTCAACATGTTAGAATGGACAAGCCTTCTATGCCATAATTGAGACAAATTTTCTGATAGTTTAGATATAGGCATGTTTCATGTTTTGTGAGTGAAGTGTTGTTCATATCCTAGACATAAGTGTTTACTTTTCTTGCTGCTTTAAGGAGGATCCATTCTTCTCGAACAATAAATCCTGGCTTAAGAATGTAACAGTTAGTATTATCAAATAATGTGGAATAATTTTGATCAAACATTTGAGACACATTAAGTAGATTATACTATAAATTTTCAGAGTAATTTATTTTCTCAAACTTGAGTACACCATTTGTTATCATCCATTCACCAACAATTTTACCTCCCATTTTATGCCCACCAAATGCCACATAAGAAGCATTTTTATGTTTGAAATCATGGAGAAGTGAACAGTTTCCTGTCATATGCCTGGAACAACCCTGTCAACATACCACTTGTTCTCTAATCTTGTTTCTGCATTCAAAATAAATCAGTTAGAAGTAACAACCCAAGTCTGAATGATCTTGGGTTTGTCAACAGTGTCTAAAATTTTTACTCCTTCATGACTTAATCCTGAAGTTTCAGTATTAATTTCATATATAGTTGATTCATTTTGATTTGATGGTGGTGAGGATGATTCTGTTGAAGCTAATGCCAAAGCTTTAGAGTCTTCTTTCTTAAGATTATTCCTTCACCTTATCTTTCTTTGGTTGATATTTTGATTTAGAGGATGAACCTACACTTTTGAAGGTTTCATCATATTTTGCTTTTGATTGAGACACATGTGATCTATTTTCAAAATGATCAAGAAATTATCACTAATGATTGACTTCTTCTCAGTCAAGTCCACCTTTTTGTGAGGTGTTTTGGATTGACTTGATATTGTTTTCCTCTACGATTTAGCATCTTCAGAAGATTTCTGCTATGGTTTTGACTTTTGCTTTTGATTTACCTTCTTTTGCTTTAAAGCATCTTGACTTCAGTAGATTGAGAGTCTGATTCTGTCAAATCAGTTTTTGACTTCTTTGTGCTTTTGCTGTTGTTCTTTTAGTTAAAATAGCATTCTTGAGTTGAATGATTATTATTGTTGCAAATAGCACAGAATTTGTTGAAGTAACACTGAAGTCATGTGATTGTTCATATTGGATATGGAACAGTAACTGTTGAAGTAGCAGTCTTCTGTATTGTGATTATCATATCACACCACTTGCAATACGTTTCTTCTGATTCTTCTTCATGCTCGTCATTATTCTTTTTCTGTTCAGATTGGGAGCCTTCATTTCCTCTTTTGAAGAATTTGATTTGTTCTTGTTATTCTTTGAAGTATCAACAATTGAATATTTCTTGTTCTTTGATGACTTTTGTGCTTTAGATTCAACATCTTTTGTTTGTTACCGCTTCTCTTTTTGGTACCTCTTCCGTAGATTCGGCTTCTTCTTCCGCAGAAGTTCTACGGATTTAGCAGACTTTGCTTTCTGCAGATCTTCTACTCAAGAATTTTTCTTTTGTTTAGTTGATACTTGTTTCTTTTACATTTTATTTGCATGGGATAAAAGTACTTCTTCAGTTGATCCGCAGCTATCAACTTCCTTTAGAAGATTCAGTTCTTGAAGTCCTTCATTGAGTTCAGCAATCCTCTTACAGATAGTTTTCAGCATGTTTCTCTGCTTTGGAGGATATTGCAGCTTTGATTCTTCAAGCACTTTTCGAATACTGGTTTTAATATGAACATTCTTACCAATGGTTATTTGATCAACATCAGGTTCATCAGAATCATCCAAGTCATCACAAATATCATAATCAAATTCTGAATCATTTTGATTTAAAGATTCTCATTCAGAGGATCAGTTTCACTCACCTCAGCTTTATTGCTAATGTTGATTTGAGTTGATTTGTTTCAAACTTAGTGCTAGGCACAAAATGATTGATAGAGTGTTGGTCATTGTTGTAGGTAAAGATGTGAATTATCATTTATAGGTGGTGCAACATCATTATAACCCAACCCAGACCTTTTCTTTTATTCAATATGAGAAATTAGTAATTTCTCATATTGCTAAGATGATAACTGAAACTTCTGAAGTTTCACTTCAGTTGAAGCATGATCAGCCATGGATTTGCTAAGGAAGTGGTCGGATGCTCAACTTGGGCTTTTAGGCTATAGTTTTCAGAAACAAATTTTTAAATCCTTTTACAAAGAGTTAATTTTGATTTGATACAATTTATGTTCTCTAACATCGGATTCATTCAAAATCATTGTTTCTTTTACTTTATTAGCCAACTGTTGACCATGGACTCTATAGCGTTCGACTTCCTCAACACATGTTGATAAAGACAACCTTTCTTTTACCTCTCTGGCCATTGAAGGAACTTTGTGTTCCATATGAGCCATCAATGCTTGATTCTCTTCCAAGACTTCTTTTTCATACACACTCCAATCACATGTTCCATCTTGAAGTATGATGGCCTGACTCCTTGAGTTACTAGGTCCAGCTGATTCATTGGTGGCTGGTGGGGATGCATTGATGAGTTGAGATTGTCTGTGCAGAGGTCTTTGAGAATTTGATTGTTTATGAGGTTGAATCTGATGTTGCTGATGTTGCTGATGTTGCTGATGTTGCTGATGTTGCTGATGTTGTCTCATCTCTGAATATGACTGTTGATTACATTCTCTGGAGAAATGTCCATAGAGGTTGCACTTGAGCATCTTACCTTTGATTTGTCAACACGTATATTTGATGTTCTACTTGCTGATGCGAAGTTCTTGTTTCTCCTGAGATATTGCTTTGCTCTATAAGCAATCATTGCCATCTACCATTATAGGTCATTTCTTCCACTACATCAGGATGTAGTTCTTCTAAGTCTTGTTGGCAGATATTTGCTAATGTTAGAGAGCTTCCCAGATAAGCTTGAAAACTAGAACTAAAAGCTGCAAAGACTGCTTTTTGTTCTTCAGAATTCAATATCATAGTGATTGGTTCTGACTGATTGTTTGAATGTGAAGACTTAGTTGTTGCTGCAGTTGTATCTTTTCTATCAACAGTTCTTCCTTTATCCTTTTGATTTTTATCTTGAGATGATTTCTTTGAGGGTTTAGAAGCATAAAAGCTAACTTCCTCCTTATTATCACTCCAAGTACAAGAGTTATCACTTTCATTGTTTGAAATAAATGCACTTCCAACATTATTTGTTTCTTTGAAGTGATAGGGTGAGACATGAGTTCTCACACTCTTGTTTCTTGATTTTTTATCCATTTCAAGAGGTTTCACTTTTGCAACCAGAGTATCTAGACCAGTTGACTTCAGATCTATTGTGTTCTTGAACATGGAAACTGTTTGCTTCCAACTTTCTAGCAAAGTGTGGAACATTTTCTTGTTTAATTCCTCATTGGTATATTTCAACTCCAAAATATTCATCTCAGTTACCAACTTCATGAATCTATTAAGTTGTTGAGGAATTGATTCGCCCTCAATATGATGAAATGTTTCATATTGTGACCTGAGGGTGTCTCTCCTTATGCTTCTGATCTCATCACTCCCTTCGCAGAGAGTATGAATTATCTTCCACAAGGAGTTTGCTATTTTGTAGTTCTCACACCTGATCAATATCTCTTCAGGAAACGCCATACTAAGCAAACTGTGTGGTTTGATATCAATTTTGACTTTTTGACATCATCAGGTGATAGATCTTTGGTACTGATTGTTTGATTTTTGTCATTATAATCCGGCCCAGGGGGGGGTGGAATATAAGGACCTTCAGTGATGGAGACCCAGAGTCAGAATCAGTATAGTTTACATGATTCCTAAACTTGATTTTCCATGACTTGAAGTCTGCTTTTGTTTCCAACTTCGGTGGTTGGTAAGATGATCCACTAAAGTTGCTCATTATGTTAATTGATGGGAATGATCAACTAGATCTGCTATTCTATTGATTTGAATATAGATACAAGTTAATCTAATTGAATGTTGTTGAACGACAAACAAGTTTCACACAAAAGTTATTTTAGAAATAGTAGATCTAATACAACAAAAACTGACAAATCTACAGAATTCAACGCAATTAAACACAACTAACACTGATAGGTCAATTGATCTAAATCAATGAGCACATGGCTCTCATACCACCTGTGAATCATAGGATCGCAGTCTGGAAATATCAGTGTCGGTTGATGGCAAGTCAATGTTTGCGGAATCAACGTTAATTTGGTTTAAGTGTTTGTACTAACTTTAAATATCATTAAATATTCAATAACACACTCAACAAAACACATTTATTGAATAATATGTATTTCATTAAAATATTTTAATGATTACAAAACAATGAATGAATGATATCAAAGTTTGTTATGATGTCACGGCTACTAGGGTTTGATTGAGAGACTGTGATTGTCGTATTGCTCTTGCTGTTGCTGTTCAATCTGTTGTTTAAAAGCAATTGTCCTTGAATCGAAACCTAGGATCCATATATATAGACAATGATGTTTCTATTATAGGAAACACCGGATCTCTTAGGATTTGATTTGTGTCAGTTAAGGAATCGTCGAGTTTCTTGGGATTAGCATAACTGCCTTGTTGACTTGTTGACTTGCAACACTGGCATTATACAAGTGTTTGGACTCCGCAGGAATAGTGCCTTCAGTAGGAATTTTTTCTTCCGTAGACGTTTTGTTCTTTCGTAGGAATCTTGTTCTTCCGTAGAAAACTTGTACTTCCAAAGCAACCTTGTTCTTCAGTTCTGGTTATTCATCCACACAAGATCTTTGGATGTAATGTTACTTATAAGAAACATAACTGCGGAAGAACAAAATGTTCATCCGTAGATGTTTCTTACACTTGATCAATTTCATAAATTGACCAAGAATAATGTTGTACCTGCAATTATCCATAACACACATATATGGGTTACCATGTATAATTAATGCATGCATAATAAATGACAGTTACAAATATTTATTACAGAATAGATTAACGTTCTAAGCCTATACAAATCAATCTAGACCTATAAGTCCTAGATCTAACATATATATATATACATATATATACATATAGGTATGTATATATATATATATATATAATATATATATATATACGTGTATATATACGTATATATACGTATATATGTACATACATATTTGTATATATATATAGACGTATATATATATACGTATATATGTATATATATATACGTCTATATATATACACGTATATATATATAGTGTATATATATATACGTTTATATATATACGTATATATACGTATGTACGTATATATACGTGTATATATATTTGTATATGTATGTAGGTATTTATATACAAGTATTTATGCACGTATAGATATACGTATACATATACATATACCTATATATACGTGTATATATATATAGGCGTATATCTATATATATACAAGTGTGTGTATATATATATACGTATATATATATCTATTTATATATACATATATATAATATATACATATATATATATTATATATATATATCTGTATGTATGTATATACGTAAACGTATATATATGTATACATATATATATATATACGTATACGTATGTATATATATGTATACATATATATACATATAGGTATGTATATATATATATGTATATATATATATATATACGTATATACGTGTATATATATATATAGATGTAGGTATATATATATATATACACGTATGAATATATATACGTATATATACGTATATATGCATATATATATACATATATATATATAATATATTATATATATATATATATATATATATATATATTATATATATATATGTATATATATATGTGTGTGTGTGTCTATATATATATATATAGACACACACATATATATATACACACTTTTACTTGTTTTCAAACGATTTTGGGGCTGGAAAGCAAAAAAAAATCCATTTTTGTACGTATATATACGTGTATATATATTTGTATATGTATGTATGTATTTATATACATGTATTATGTACGTATACGTATACATATGCCTATATATACGTTGTGTATATATAAGGCGTATATCTATATATATACGTGTGTGTGTATATATATATACGTATATATATATCTATTTATATATACATATATATAATATATACATATATATATATTATATATATATATCTGTATGTATGTAATACGTAAACGTATATATATGTATACTATATATATATATATATACGTATATATATATATGTATACATATATATACATATAGGTATGTATATATATATATGTATAATATATATATATACGTATATACGTGTATATATATATATAGATGTAGGTATATATATATATATACACGTATGAATATAATACGTATATATACGTATATATGCATATATATATACATATATATATATATATTATATATATATATATATATATATATATATTATATATATATATATAATGTATATATATATGTGTGTGTGTGTCTATATATATATATATAGACACACACATATATATATACACACTTTTACTTGTTTTCAAACGATTTTGGGGCTGGAAAGCAAAAAAAATCCATTTTTGTACGTATATATACGTGTATATATATTTGTATATGTATGTATGTATTATATACATGTATATATGTACGTATACGTATACATATGCCTATATATACGTGTGTATATATATAGGCGTATATCTATATATATACGTGTGTGTGTATATATATATACGTATATATATATCTATATATCTATAATATAGAGAGAGTATATATATATATACTTATATATATATCTCTATATCTATATATCTATATATATATATATATATATACATATATATACATATATATATATATATGAATGTATGTATATACGTAAACATATATATATGTATACGTATTTATATACTATATATGCATATATATATATATATATGTTTGTGTGTGTGTGTGTGTGTTTCTATATATATATACACACACACACATATATATACACACTTTTACTTGTTTTCAAACGATTTTGGGGCTGGAAAGCAAAAAAAACCCATTTTTGTATGTATGCGTGTTTGACCCATTTGGGTGTGTTGCATGTGATGCGTTTAGTGGTTGTTTCCGGGCTTGTATGTTCTTGAATGATGTTATGGTATGCATTTCTAAGGTCTAGGATAGTTTACTTAGGCTTGGAATGGGTTTAGATGAGTTTGGAGGTCGAAAAGGGCAGTTTGCATTCGGCTGGAACTACATTCTGCATCAGCTAGGGCTAGGCGACCGACTAGAGACCGAATGGAGGCCATACGGCCGAATGGGGTGCGATTGGGTTCCATTCGCATGATTGGGGTCCATTCACACTATTGAGGATCCATTCGCACGATTGAAAGGCTAGTCGCATGGAAGTCATGCGATTGAAGGTCTAGTCGCATAAGTGCTTATCCGCATTAGTTCCATTCGCATGAGTGTCCATCCATATGGTTCATTCGCATGATGTTCAGTCATATGGAGGCCATGCGACTGAAGGGTGTCCATACGCCTGAATAGGGCTATTGCACCCGAGGAGAAGTGTAGTCTAACTTCTATCTTTCGGGGGTAAGTGCAGATGTAAGCTTTGATATAAAGGTTTCCGTAAGTGCATGTAACATATGATTGAGGCCTTAGAGAGCATGTTGGGCATGATGATGATGGTTTGCATGTTTATGCATAATGCATGTTATGTATGTATGATGTTGCCCTGTATGTTGTGATGATTGTGTATGTTATGTTCCTTGTTATGACGTACGTTTATCATTCCTGTGGCTTTACATGTCATGTTACTGAATGAATGAAGTATTATGTAACGTAAAGTGAAAGATAATGACAGAGGAACATGAAGTAAGAATGCATGCACTATTGAATAATAAATAAACGAAGGAAAGGCTTGCAAGCACATATATGGGTGAGCAACCCTATTGTTGCAAGAGACTCGGATAGCATGCAATCATTGAGATTGCCAATGAGGTGAGCAACCCTGTTATTGCAAGAGACTCGGATAGCATGCAATTGTTGCGATTGCCAATGAGGTGAGCAACCCTGTTGTTGCAAGAGACTCGGATAACATGCAAATGTTGACATTGCCAATGAGGTGACCAACCCTGTCGTTGCAAGAGACTTGGATAGCGTGCAATCGTTGAGATTGCCAATGAGGTGAGCGACCCTGTTGTCGCAACAAACTCGAGAGAACAAACGTATTCAATGAGCGAAAGTTAACGAATGTAATAGAAGATAATAATTATAGTATCTATGTGTACATATGATGTATGATCGCATGAAAGTAAAGTACGTTTTATTATAAAACTAGAGCTCACTCAGCAACGTTGACTTTTTATGTGTTTCCAGTTGGCAAGTAATGATTGTTGAGGATGGCACGGGAGGCTACTCAGCTCTTTTGTGATGGCATCCATTTTTTTAATGCTTTTGTGATATAATGCAACAATGTATTTTGTAATCGATTCACGATGTATTATTTGGCAAAAGTTTTTATAATGAAATGTGATGTCATTTTTGAATGTTTCCGCTGCAAATTTTTTGTAAGATAAATGAAAATTATGTTTATGAGCAATGATCGACTAGCTGTAAGCGTCCCGGGAACGGGGCCTTACATGCTGGTCACATTCGGGAGGTTTTGGAGACGTTGAGGAAGGTGAATTCTACGCTAAGTTCTCCAAGTGCGCGTTCTGGTTGTGTGAGGTTCAGTTCTTGGGTCATGTGGTTAATCCTAGTGGGATCATGGTGGACCTAGCAAAAGTGGAGGTGGTTATGCAATGGAAGTCACCAAAGACGCCATCCGAGATTCTTAGCTTCATGGGTTTGGCGGGCTACTCAAGAAGGTTTATCCAAGACTTCTCTAAGATTGCTTCTCCACTGACTAAGTTCACCCGAAAAGATGTGAAGTTTGTATGGGGTCAAGCTCAAGAGAAGGCATTCAAAGAATTGAAGGTGAGATTGACTCAAGCTCTGTTCTGTCATTATCTGATGGAAGCAAAGATCTGGTGGTTTATACGGATCCTTCCTATTCGGGGTTAGGGTGCGTGTTAATGCAAAGAGGGAAGGTTATAGCCTATGCATCCCGACAGTTGAAGGTTCATGAGGTCAATTATCCTACTCATGACTTGGATTAGCAGTCGTGGTCTTTGCACTAAAGATTTGTAGGCACTATCTATACGGGACGAAGTGTGCCATATTCACCGACCACAAAAGCTTGAAGTACTTCTTCGAGCAAAAAGATCTGAACATGAGGCAGAGGAGATGGTTAGAACTTATCAAGGATTATGATTGTGAGATAAATTACCACCCGGGCAAAGCTAATGTGGTAGCTGATGCCCTTAGCCAAAAGGAGAGGCCCGAACCAAATCGGGTGAAAGCATATCAGCTGATCATGACCTCTAATGTGATGAAGCAAGTCAAAGAGTTTCAAGATGAGGCACTGAAAGAAGATCATCATAACTCTGAGAGGTTGGGAGGTCTAGTTGGGGAGTTGGGTGAAAACACACTTGGTGTTAAAACCCGATTTAAACGAGTGTGGATTCCTCGTTTTGGGGATTGACGGGTGAAGATTTTAGATGTAGCTCACAAGACTCGATACTCCATTCATCCAGGTTCCCCAAAGATGTATCAAGACATGAAGAACGATTACTGGTGGCCGGGTATGAAACGTGACATAGTGGAGTGTCTGAGTAAATGCCTTACTTGTCTACAGGTGAAGGCCGAGCATCAAAAGCCGTATGGGAAGATCCAACCTTTGCATATACAGGAATGGAAGTGGGAGCACATCACCATGGATTACATTACGAAGTTGCTGCGTACTCCGAAAGGGTATGATGCTATATGGGGGATTGTGGACCGCCTGACGAAGAGTGCTCACTTCCTACCGATCCACGAGACATATTCATCTAAGAGGTTGGCTGATCTGTTCATCAAGGAAATTGTAACTCGTCATGGTGTGCCGGTGTCTATTGTGTGTGATCGCGACACCTGGTTTACATCTAAATTCTGGAAGAAATTCCACGACGCCATAGGGACGAGGTTACATATTAGCATGGCATATCATCCCCAAAATGATGGTCTGTCAGAAAGTTATACCATTCAGAAATTGGAAGACATGCTTCGGGCATGTGTGATTGATTTTGGGGGAAGTTGGGATGACCACTTACTGTTAGTAGAATTCTCATACAACAACAGCTTTCATGCCAGCATTGGTATGCCACCATATGAGATGCTATACGGTAGGAGATGCAGAACACCCATTTGTTGGGATGATGTTGGTCAGAAGGAATCAGGGAGCATCGAGGTAATCGAGGCTACAACTGAGAAGCTTGAGAAGATCAAGGCCTTCATGAAGGCACCCAAAGATAGACATAAGTCGTATGCCGATAAACGACGCAAACCGATTGAGTTCTAGGTGGGTGACTGGGTTATGTTCAAGGTCTCACCTTGGAAGGGTATTATCCGATTCAGAAAGCGGGGCAAGTTGAGCCCCAGGTATATAGGCCCTTTCTGAATCATTGCTCGAGTAGGAGAGGTGGCCAATAGATTGGAGTTACCAGATGAACTAAGTGGAATCCACCTGACATTCCACGTATCTCATCTAAGGAAGTGCTTGGCGGATGAAGACATGATTGTTCCACTGGAGGATATCGAAGTAGGCGAAAGGCTCAATTACGTGGAGCAACCAGTGGCAATCATCGATAGAAAAGAGAAGAGGCTGAGAAATAAAGTGGTTCCCCTGGTGCGTGTACAGTGGAAGCATAGGAAGGGATCCGAGTCAACGTGGGAGAATGAGGAAGAAATGAGATAACATTGTCCATGTTTGTTTGAGGAATAATAGGTTTCAGGGACGAAACCTATTTAAGGGGGGTGGACTTGTAACACCCGGTTATTTATCTATTTTGAAGCCGACAAAAGAAGAAAAGAAAGAAAGTCCTAAGTCAAGGGAACAAACTCGCCAACGAAAGCAAGACGAGCGAGTGGGGGTATATAAAGGGAGAGGCTAGTCCTTACCCTCTCCCGACACCCACATTTTCAGCCATCAAAGAGGGGAAGAGAGAAATAAGAGAAAAAGGGAGAAAAGGTTGGTTCAGGCAGATTCAAGCGGGCAAAATCATCGTGTAGCAAGTCAAACCGAAGCTATACTTCTCGGTGTCATTTGTGTGAGTTCTAGGACCCCACATTTACATGTTTTCAAACAATTTGGGGCTGGAAAGCGTAGAAAACCCATTTTTGTATGTATGTGTGTTTGATCCATTGGGGTGTGTTGCGTGTGATGCGCTTAGAAGTTGTTTCTGGGCTGTGTGTGCTTGAATGATGTTGTGGTATGCATTCCTAAGGTCTAGGATCGTTGATTTAGGATTGGAGTGGGTTTAGATGAGTTTGGAGGTCAAAAAGGGCAGTTTGCGTTCGGCTGGAACTGCATTCTGCATCAGCTAGGGCTAGGCGACCTACTAGAGACCGAATGGAGGCCATACGACCGAATGGGGTGCGATTGGGTTCCATTCGCACGATTGGAGTCCATTCGCATGATTGAGGGTGCATTCTCACGATGGAAAGGCCAGTCACTGGAGGTCATGCGATTGAAGGTCCAGTCGCATAAGTGCTCATCTGCATTAGTTCCATTCGCATGAGTTTCCATCCGCATTGGTTCATTCACATAGTGTTCCATCGCATGGAGGCCATGCGACTGAAGGGTGTCCATACGCCTGAATAGGGCTGTTGCACCCGCAGAGAAGTGTAGTCTAACTTCTAACTTTCAGGGGTAAGTGTAGATGTAAGCTTTGACGTAAAGGTTTCCGAAAGAGCGTGTAAGATGATGATTGAGGCCTTAGAGAGCATGTTGGGCATGATGATGATGGTGTTGCATGTTTATGCATAATGCATGTTATGTATGTATGATGTTGCCTTGTATATTGTGATGACTGTGTATGTTATGTTCCTTGTTATGACGTATGTTTATCTTTCCTGTGGCTTTACGTGTCATGTTGAATGAATGAATGAAGATTATGTAACGTAAAGTGAAAGATTATGAAAGAGGAACATGAAGTAAGAATGCATGCATTATTGAATGATAATGAACGAAGGAGAGGCTTGCAAGCACATATATGAGGTGAGCAACCCTATTGTTGCAAGAGACTCGGATAGCATGCATCGTGAGATTACCAATGAGGTGAGCGACCCTGTTGTTGCAAGAGACTCGCATAGCATGCAATCATTGAGATTGCCAATGAGGTGAGCAAACCTGTTATTGCAAGAGACTCGGATAACATGCAATCGTTGAGATTGCCAATGGCGTGAGCAACCCTGTTGTTGCAAGAGACTCGAATAGCGTTCAATAGTTAAGATTGCCAATGAGGTGAGCGACCCTGTTGTCGTAACAAACTCGGGAGAACGAACGTATACAACGAACGAAAGTTAACGAATGTAATAGAAGATAATAATTAGATTATCTATGTGTACGTACGATGTATGATCGCATGAAAGTAAAGTATGTTTTATTATAAAACCTGAGCTTACTAAGCAACGCTGACTTTTATGTGTTTCCAGTTGGCAGGTAATGATTGCTGAGGATGGCACGGGCGGCTACTCGGCTCTTTTGGGATGGCATCCATTTATTTAATGCTTTTGTGATATAATGCAGCAATGTATTTTGTAACCGATTGATGATCTATTACTTGGCAAAAGTTTTTATAATGAAATGTGATGTCATTTTTGAATATTTCCGCTGCAATATTTTAGTAAGATAAATGAAAATGTATGTTTTATGAGCGATGATCGACTAGCTGTAAGCATCCCGGGAACGGGGCCTACAAAAATATATACGTATATATACATATATATACGTATAATACGTATGTACGTATATATATGGTATATATTTGTATATGTATGTATGTATGTATATACATGTTTATATGTACGTATAGATATACGTATACGTATACGTATACGTATACGTATACATATACCTATATATATAGGCGTATATCTATATATATACGTGTGTGTGTGTATATATATACACGTATAAATATATGTATACGTATATATATATGTATATATACGTACACGTATCTATATAGATAAACGTGTATATATATACATATATATATACGTATATATATATATACTTGTGTGCGTGATATATATATATATATATATATACACACGTCGGTCATCCACCATGCCTTCTTGTTACTTGTCGAGGCACCACCCCGATCGAACCTTTTCCCATCCAATTCCGATCACCACCACCCTTCTTCTTGCCTCAGCCACCACCACCTCTCGCTCATCATACAATCTTCCTGCCAAATCAACTGCCGACCTAAATGTGGTCAGTCGGGCAGCAATCATATGTCGGCGAATATCCACTGGCAAGCCCTGAATGTATCTTTTAATCTTTCGTGACAAGGGTGTCACTTGGTCTGGCAGCAGTCGTGCCATCTCATTAAACTTCATAGTGTATTGCTGATGAGTCATTGTTCCCGCCTCTAGCTGTAGGAACTTCCTTTCCATCTTATCCATTTCCCTATGAGGACAGAACTCCTCAATCACCAACTCTTCTGCTTCGACCATCTCATCCTCCTAATTGCCCGACTACCCTCGGCTTGGACTATATTGTCCCACCAACACAGAGCCGAGTCCAAAAAAGAGTGGGCAGCAAACTTTAGTTTTTGATCATCCCGGCACTCGCTGATATTCAAAACAGCTTCCATTTCTCTCACCCACCGATGAGCAGCAGCAGCAGTAACGTTACCATCAAAAGTATGGGGCTTGCATCGTTGAAATGCCCTATAGTTACAGTCTCGTGCCGCCTCCGGCGCAGGCTCTTATTCTTCCTCTTCTTCTTCATCGGAGAGAACCGTTTCAGGCTCCGGTTGCTCCCGTCCTCCCGAAGATCTATTTCTCTCCTTTCTTTCCCCTTCTGGTACAGCCTTGATAACTTCGGGCACCACATGATGAAATTCTTCCACAACAGCCTCCTTTACTGAGGTTCTCAAATTGGCGCTCTCATCGCCACCGCCCGAATGAGAGGTCTCTGGTTCTTCATGAACCACCTTTTCAACTCTGGGTCTTCCTTTCTTGGGTCGCAGTTTAGCACCATGACCTCCACCACGTGAAGCTTTTGAAGATCTATCACCGACCATCCACACACACACTGAAAGATTCAAACACCAACACGGTCATTCAAGGGAACAACTCAGTTATATAAAGTGTAGTAAATCCCTAATTATAGTAGCCAATTGTGATTAGCCACTTACTTTACTCTTCATGCCCCAAGCATTACCTATCTTGGCTACATTAGTATCTAAATCTACATACAACACATAGCCACATAGCATGCGCACGTAATACCGGTTATCATTACGAAAATACATATGGCATGCAGCTACTCAAACTGGCATCCCTTCCCTTTCCGTCCCATTTTCAGTTTAAGTTTAGGTTTATTTGGAAATATACCGTTTAACTTAAACTTTAGCTCTGATACCAACTTTAAGGCCTCGTTCCCGGGACACTTACAACTAGTAAATCATTGCACATAAAACATATAACATACATTTAACCTTCATAAACATAGCAGCAGAACATTAAAATACTTTTCAATCATTATAAAGCTTTTGCAAGTTAATACAATTGTTCATTTCAAAACATTGTTCGTTCGCATTACAATGCAAAAACATTAACAAAAGAATGTCATCCAAAAGATCTGAGTAGCTGCCCTGTGTCATCCTCAGCAACATTACCTGCCAACTGGAAACACATAAAAGACAGCGTTGTTGAGTGAGTTCTAGTTATAAAATAAAACATACTTTACTTTGGTTAAAACCCTGCTTTACTTTGCATGCGATCACACATCATACGTACATGTAGATAATATCATTATTATCTTCATTATACGTTCGTTCATTCCGTACATTCATCATTAAGTCTTTACTTTCATTCGAACCAATGCCATGTGCTTCACCCCACCATATGCATAAAGCCAGTACTGCGCCTGAGGTCTTTCATAGACGCCGAACATTGTGCATGAAGCTGACTCCAGTTACCAAGGGTGAGCGGTAAGGGTCCCGTACATATGGTCAATCACAAGGATTGGACCCCAGTGTGCATCCTTCTGGGGTAATTAACCCGCACATAGTTGAGCTAACATCCATCATTGGGTGTGAACCTCCATACATATGCTTAATCACACGGATCTAGCCCCAGTGTGCATCCTTCTGGGGTAGCTAACACGCACACGTTTGAGCTAACACCCTTTATTGGGTGTGAACCTCCTTACCTTTGCTTGCAAGCCTTTCATACGTTCATTCGTTCATTAATGCATGCATTCACCATTTCGTTCCTCTTTCATTATCTTCCACTTACGTTACATAATACTTTTTATTTCGTTCATTAACATTCACGTAAAGCCAAAGGAAAATAATCATACAAGCAAGGAACATCAACATATACAATCAACATCGTCATACAGGCATTATATATGCATAACATACAACATACATCATCAACATGCATAAACATACAACATCATACATCCTCATCATCATCCATGCCCATCATACCTCTATAGCCTCAAAAGTCATCTTACATGAACCCCGGGAACCTCCCACGTGAAAACTTACGTCTGCACTTTCCCCCAAAAGTCAGTAAATAAACTATGTTCCCTCGGGTGCATAAGCCCTACTTGGGCGTATGGGCACCCTTCAGTTGCATGGCCTCCCAGGCGACTGAGCACAATGCGGATGAACACCATGCGAATGGGCCCTATTCGAATGGATCCAATGCGCATGGACACAATGCGGGTGGATACTATGCGCATGGACCTAATGCGGATGAGCACCTATGCGAATGGATCCAATGCGGATAGATCTCATGCGTGTAACACCTGGCTATTTATTTATTCTGAAGCCAACGAATGAAGAAAAAAGAATTAAAGTCCGAAGTCTAGGGACCAAACTCGCCAACGAGAGAAAGTTGAATATGTGGTGATATTTCAAGGGAGATGGCAGCCATTACCCTCTCCCCACACTCACATTTTCAGCAAACAAAAGAGGAGAAGAGAGAAAGAAGAGAAAAGTAGACAAAAAGGCTGGTTCGGGTAGATTCAAGCTCGAAAATCGTCGAGTAGCGGGTCAAATCGAAGTTCTTCTCGTTGTGGTCGTTTGTGTCAGTTTTAGGACCCCTCTTTTATATGTTTTGAATGATTTAGGGCTAGAAACATCTGAAAATTGGCTTTTGGTCTGTGTTTGTGTTTGACTCGTTTGTGTGTGTGTGTGTGTGTGTGTATATATATATATGTATATTTATATAAATACGTACACATATAATATATGTGTATATATATATATATATATATACGTGTATATATATATACATGTATATATATATATATATATATAGATATGTGTGTGTGTATATATACACATATATATATATGTATATATATACATATATATATATGTATATATATCTATATTTATACATATATATACATATATATACATACATATATATGTATATATATGTATATATATACGTATATATGTGTATATACGTACATATACGTATGTACGTATATATACGTGTATATATATACGTATATATATGATATATATATATATATATATAGATAAATATATATATATACATATATACGTGTATATAAATATAAGTGTAACACCCGGTTATAAAAAAATAAAATAAAAAGACAAGACATGAAGAATAAATGAAAGAAAAGCAATAAAGTCCAAGTGGAAGGACTAAAAGTGTCCAAAAAGGACAAAACTTTCAAAAGTTGGTGTAAAGGTTGGCATGGCCGCCCACCCTCACTTCACATCACCATTTTCTTCGGTTTTAGAGAGAGAGAGCAGAGGAACTCTTGACTGAAGAAAAAGAAGAAGAAGAAGAAATCGAATTCAATGAAAGAATTCGTGGTATTTAAGTGTTTATGATGCGTTTATCCCGGTTATATGCTTATGTGCTTATGTGTTTGTGTATGTGCTTAGGCGTGTGTGTTTGGTGTTGTTTTTAGGTGTTTGAACTCATTTGCAAGCAGGTTATAAAGGAAGAAAACACCCAAGTTGCATCAGGTGAGTTCTAGACCCCGGTTTTTACTTGTCTTAAACAATCTTTGGGGCTGAAAATGTATTAAAACGATTTTCAAAATTATGTATGTTTACCGTATGTATGGTTCATGTTGGTTGTTAATTCTTGAATACATTTAGGTTGTTCATGTTTAGAATAGCCATATTACGCTTAGAACAGACGGGTTTGATGATTGGGTTTGAAAACATACAAGAAACATGTTACACAGAGGGTCCATGCGCCTAGATAAGGCTCATGCGCCTTAAAATGCCTTAGAAAGATTTAAGTGTAATCCATGCGCCTAAACAGTAGCCCATGCGCCTAAGATTGCCTTAGAAATGTTTAAGTACAGCCCATGCGCCTTAACGGTGGTCCATGCACCTAGAAATATTAGTCGGACGACTAAGTGTAGGGCCATGTGCCCCAATAATGCCCATGCGCCCAACTGGCTCATGCGCCTAAGTGTCCATGCGTCCGAATAACTCATGCGCCTAAGTATTCATACGCACGAATAGTGCCCATGCGCCTAAATAGTTCATGCGCCTAAGTGATAAATGGTTAAGTGTTGACTAATGCGCCTACAAAGTGATGAAACGCCCAAACAGGGCTCATGCGCCCAAATAGTGCCAAAGCGCCTCGGCGCTTAGAATTTTTACAGAATTTTCTGGGAGTCTGTGCTTTTAGGGTTTTGACCGAGGGTTGACCCGGGCTTATTTATGATGATGTTTGATGCATGGTTATGATTGTTCATTATTATTATTATTATTGCTATATTATTATTACTTATAGTATGTAACTTTACGTGGTATTTTATTATCGTAACGTAAAGTATCTTGTAATAATAAAGAGAAAGGGCAATAAAGAAAAGAAGAGGAACATTAATAAAATGTTAACAAGTCTTGCAAGCTTACAAGAGTGACATGACCATATTGTCGTTAGCTCGACTGTGTCGCGGGTTAGCTACCCCATATTGCACACGAGACCAGGACCTTTGCAGCATGTCCTGGGTGATTGGGACGGCCTTGTACACAGTACATAGAACCCTTTTGAGGGATACAGTTGACCCTTTCGAGGGATATAGTTAACCTGTTCGAGGATACAGTTGACCCTTTCGAGGTATACACTTGACCCTTTCGAGGGATACAGTTGACCCTTTCGAGGGATACAGTTGACCCTTTCGAGGGATACAGTTGACCAATTCGAGGGATACAGTTGACCATTTCGACGAATATAGTTAACCCTTTCGAGGGATAAAGTTGACCCTTTCGAGGATATAGTTGACACTTTCGAGGGATACTGTTGACCCTTTCGAGGGATATAGTTGACCCTTTCGAGGGATACATTGACCCTTTCGAGGGATACAGTTGACCCTTTCGAGGGATACAGTTGACCCTTTCGAGGAATACAGTTGACCCTTTCGAGGGATACAGTTGACCCTTTCGAGGGATACAGTTGACCCTTTCGAGGATACAGTTGACCCTTTCGAGGGATATAGTTGACCTTTTAGAGGGATACAGTTGACCCTTTTGAGGGATATAGTTGACCCTTTCGAGGGATATAGTTGACCCTTTCGAGGGATATAGTTGACCCTTTTGAGGGATACAGTTGACCCTTTCGAGGGATACAGTTGACCCTTTCGAGGGATATAGTTGACCCTTTCAATGGATATAGAAGGCCCATCACCCGTTTACCTATCACACATATAGTTGGGGTGTTGCTTATTGGTCCATACAAAAAGTTAAAGATAAAGATAAAAGTTTATAAAACAGACAAGGCATACAGTAAAGAGAACGAACATTATCTGTTCATATAGTTAATGCCTTCTCGCATGTACAGTACATAGTTGTATTTTACAGAAAAGAGTATTTTCATATACAACATGTTGAAAGTATTTTATTACTTATAAAACTAGAACTCACTCAGTAACGCTGACTTTTATACATTTTCAGTTGGCAGGTAATTATTGCTGAGGATGGCACGAGGGTGAAGCTACTCGGCAGGGAAAGACTGACATCCATTCGTATTTTATGTTGTTGTTGATTTTTAATGCAGTAAAACAATGCTTTTGTAAACAGTTAAATGACGATGTATTGCTTAACAACTTAAATGAAATGAATGGTTTTTGATAAATTATTTCCGCTGCTTAAGTTTGTATAATTATAATGTTTAATGTTTTAGCTGCTGTGAATTACCAACTTTGAGGTCTCCGAGAACGGGGCCTTACAGGTTAGTATCAGAGCCAAAGTTTAAGAGAATCGGGTTAAATAAACTTTCAAAACTTAAACTTAAACTGAAAATAGGACAAATGGAGGAATGTCAGCCCGAGTAGCTACGTGTCATCATGTATGTTTTTTCTTATGTTAACCGGTATTATGTGCGCATACTATTTGATTATGTGCTCTTAGTAGATTTAGATACTAGTTGAGTCAGGATAGGAGAAGCTGGGGTATGAAGAGTAAAGTAAGTGGCTAATCACAACTGGCCACTGTAATTAGGGACTTGCTATACTTGACATAAACTGAGCTATTCCCTTGAATGATCATTAGTGTTTGAATCTTATAGTGTGCGTTTAGAGGATGGTCGGTGGTGGACCTTCGAAGGTTTCGTCAGGTGAAGGTTGTGGTGGACGTGGTGTTGGACCGTGTGTCACAAGAAGTATTGCTAGGGCTGCTGAGGTAGCACTCAAAGAGCACGAGATCCATCACTCGGAAGCCGGTGAAGATAGTGCTAGTCTAAGGACCATGTTGACAGAGGCTGTGGTCTAGGGAGTTCAACGGGCCATGCAGATGATTCGTCCGTGTATAGTGACTGAGATAATTAGGACGGTGCAGGAGATGACCGTGATTGAAGTGAACAAGGAGTGTAGCAATGACAAAAACTGCAATGGAAAGCAGGTCGAACGTGGGGGTTACACCCCATATAAAAAGGTTGTCATGACGGATAACTGGTGTGCAGCTTCATCCGGTGCGGGGATAAGGAAGTGTGGCAGATGTGGAAGGGAGCATACCGGTGAGTGCAGGATTGGAATGAATGTATGCTTCAGGTGTGGTAAGCCTGGCCACATCGCTAGAGACTGTAAGAAGCCATAGGATGAGAGTTTTGGCACAATGATGACGACTGGGATTGTGGGGTCGAACAGGTGTGATAAGTGTGGACGCAGGAACCCCGAGAAATGTAGACTGGGGAGCAATGTCTATTTCTGTTGTGGAAGGACCAGACATGTGGCGAAAAACTACGGTATGGGGCGATGCTATTCCTGTGGTGAAGAAGGTCACGTGAGTAGGGACTGCAAGAAGCTGAGGGCGGAAATCTCTGAGGCAAAGAAGAAGCCGGAGGAAGGATGGAAGAGAGCGGTGCCAGAGCTTACACCCTGATTAGGGGGGGAAGCAGAGCTTATCCTGATGTCATGTCAGGTATGTTACTAGTAAACAAATTTATGCCTCTGTATTGTTTGATTCTGGTGTAGCAGGATTTTATTACCAGTACTTTCTCTGCTAAGTTGCCTGTTAGTAGTAGAAATGTCCGTGCACCATTCGATGTAGAAACTGTTATTGGTAAGTCCACTAGAATTACTGATGTAATAGAGGGCTGTGCCATAGAACTAGAAGGTCATAGGTTTGTTGCTAGGTTACAGTGATACCCTAGGTGGATTTGATGTAGTACTAGGGATGGACTGGTGAGCAACCTATGAAGCAAACTTTGTGTGTCGCAAGAAGAGGATTCGATTAATTGTGCTCGATAAGAGTTTGGTCACAATTCATGGAGATCGTGTTACTACGATCCCGAAGATGATTTCGATGGCGGTTGCGGGGAAGTGCATAAGACATGGATGTAGTGCCTACTTGGCCTACGTAAAAGATGTGGATGCGTCGGTACCGTAGCTATCCGAAGTACTAGTGGTGTGTGACTTTCCGGACGTATTACCGGAAGACTTACCCGACGTGCCATCGGATCGCGAGATTGTGTTCCAAATGATTTGATACCTGGTACTCAACCTGTTGCCAAAGCACTGTATCGGTTACCTCCGACAGAAATGAAAGAACTGATGGAGCACTTGCATGAGCTGCTCGATAAAGGGGTTCATTAGACCGAGTATCTCTCCCTGGGGTGCTCCGGTCTTGTTTGTGAAGAAGAAAGACGGTAGCATGAGGATGTGGATCGACTATCGTGAGCTGAACAAGCGTACAGTGAACAACAAATACCCCTTACCGAGGATTGATAATTTGTTTGATTAGCTTTAGGGTGCCAGTTGGTTTCAAAGGATAGATCTTCAATCTGGTTACCATCAACCGAAGGTGCATGAGGTTAACTATCCTACTCATGATCTGGAATTACCCGCGGTGGTCTACACACTAAAGACTTGGAGACACTATTTGTACGGGACGAAGTGCACCATTTTCACTGATCAGAAGAGCTTGAAGTACTTCTTCGAGCAAAAAGATCTGAACAGGAGGCAAATAAGATGGTGGGAGTTTATAAAGGATTATGATTGCGAAATCCATTACCATCCAGGCAAAGCCAACGTGGTGGCTGATGCCTTTAGCCGAAAGGAGAGGCCCGAGCCAATTCGAGTGAAAGCATACCAACTAATCATGACCTATGATGTAATGAAGCAAGGCAAAGAGTTTCAAGATAAGGCATTAAAAGAAGATCATCTAAACTCTGAAGGAATGAGAGGTTTGGTTGGGAAATTGGGTGAAACCACACTTGATGTTAAAACTCTAATTGGACGGGTGTGGATTCCTTGTTTCGGGGATCTACGTATGAGGATTATGGATGAAGCTCACAAGACTCGATACTCCGTTCATCCTGGTGCCATAAAGATATACCAAGATATGAAGAAATATTATTGGTGGCTGGGTATGAAGCGTGACGTGGTGGAGTATGTGAGTAAGTGCCTTACTTGTTTGCAAGTCAAGGCTGAACATCATAAGCCGTATGGGAAGATTCAACCTTTGGATATACCAGAATGGAAGTGGGAGCACATCACTATGGATTTCATTACGAAGCTACCACGTACTCCGAAAGGGTACGATGCCATATGGGTGATTATTGACCATTTGACGAAGAGTGCTCACTTCCTACCGATCCGCGAAACATATTCATCCAAGAGGTTGGCTGACCTGTTCATGAAGGAGATTGTAACTCGTCATGGTATGACAGTGTCCATTGTGTCTGATCACGACACCCGGTTTACATCTAAATTCTGGAAGAAATTCCACGATGCTATAGGGACGAGGTTACATATTAGCACGGCTTACCATCCCCAAACTAATGGTAAGTCAGAAAGGGCCATTCAGACACTGGAAGACATGCTTTGGGCATGTGTGATTGATTTTGGGGGAAATTGGGATGACCACTTACAGTTAGCGGAATTCTCGTACAACAAAAGCTATCATGCCAGCATTGGCATGCCACCATACGAGATGCTATACGGTAGGAGATGCAGAACACCCTTTTGTTGGGGTGATATTGGTCAAAAGGAATTAGGAAGCATCAAGGTAATCGAGGCTACGACTGAGAAGCTTGAGAGGATTAAAGCCTTCGTGAAGGCAGCTAAAGATAGGCAGAAGTCGTATGCCGGTAGACGACGCATGCCAATCGAGTTCCAGGTGGGAGACTGAGTTATGTTGAAGGTCTTACCTTGGAAGGGTATTATCCGATTCAGGAAGCGGGGCAAGTTGAGCCCACGGTATATAGGCCCTTTCCGAATCATTGCTCGAGTAGGAGATGTGGCCTATAGATTGGAGTTACGAGATGAGTTAAGTGGAATTCACCCGACATTCCATGTATCTCATCTGAGAAAGTGCTTAGCTGATGAAGACATGATTGTTCCACTCGAGGACATTGAAGTAGATGAAAGGCGCAATTATCTAGAGCAACATGTGGCAATCATCGATCGTAAAGAGAAGAGACTGAGAAGTAAAGCGATTCTTCTTTGTGCGTGTACAGTGGAAGTGCAGGAAGGGATCCGAGTCTACATGGGAGATTGAGGAGGAGATGAGGTAGCATTATCCTCATCTGTTCAAGGAATAACAGGTTTCAGGGACGAAACCTATATAAGGGGGGTGAACTTGTAACACCCGGTTATAAAAAGAAACAAGACATGAAGAATAAATGAAAGAAAAGCAATAAAGTCCAAGTGGAAGGACTAAAAGTGTCCAAAAAGTACAAAACTTTCAAAATTTGGTGTAAAGGTGGGCATGGCCGCCCACCCTCACTTCACATCACCATTTTCTTCGGTTTTAGAGAGAGAGAGCAGAGGAACTCTCGGCTAAGAAAAAAAGAAGAAGAAGAAGAAATCGAATTCAAGGTATGAATTCGTGGTATTTAAGTGTTTATGACGGGTTTTATCCCGGTTATATGCTTATGTGCTTTTGTTTGTATATGTGCTCAGGTGTGTGTGTTTGGTGTTGTTTTTAGGTGTTTGAACTTATTTGCAAGCGGTTTAGAAAGCAAGAAAACACCCAAGTTGCATGAGGTGAGTTCTAGACCCTGGTTTTTACTTGCTTTAAACTATCTTTGGGGCTGAAAATGTATTAAAACGATTTTCATAGTTTATGTATGTTTACCCGTATGTATGGTTCATGTTTGATGTTAATTCTTGAATACATTTAGGTTGTTCATGTTTATAATAGCCATATTAAGCTTAGAACAGACGGGTTTGATGATTGGGTTTGAAAACATACTAGAAACATGTTACACAGAGGGTCCATGCGCCTAGATAAGGCTCATGCGTCTGAAAATGCCTTAGAAAGATTTAAGTGTAATCCATGCGCCTAACCAGTAGCCCATGCGCCTAAGATTCCTTAGAAATGTTAAGTACAGGCCTAAACGGTGGTCCATGCGCCTAGAAATATTAGTCGGACGACTAAGTGTAGGGCCATGCGCCCCAATAGTGCCAATGCGCCCAAGTGGCTCATGCGCCTAAGTGTCCATGCGTCTGAATAACTCATGCGCCTAAGTATTCATACGCACGAATAGTGCCCATGCGCCTGAATAGTTCGTGCGCCTAAGTGATAAAATGGTTAAGTGTTGACTGATGCGCCTACATAGTGATGAAACACCCAAACAGGGCTCATGCGCCCAAATAGTGCCAAAGCGCCTAGGCGCTTAGAATTTTTACAGAATTTTCTGGGAGTATGTGCTTTTAGGGTTTTGACCGAGGGTTGACTAGGGCTTATTTATGATGATTTTTCATGCATGGTGATGATTGTTCTGTATTATTATGATTGCTATATTATTATTACTTATAGTATGTAACTTACGTGGTATGTTATTATCGTAACGTAAAGTATCTTTTAATAATAAAGGAAAAAGCATTAAAGAAAAGAAGAGGAACAATAATAAAATGTTAATAAGTCTTGCAAGCTTACAAGAGTGACACGACCATGTTATCGTTAGCTCGACCGTGTTGCAGGTTAGCTACCCCATATTGCACACGAGACCCTAACCTTTGCAGCATGTCCTGGTGATTGAGTTGGGCTTGTACACAGTACACAGAACCCTTTTGAGGGATATAATTGACCCTTTCAAGGGATATAGTTGACCCTTTCGAGGGATACAGTTGACCCTCTCGAGGGATACAGTTGACCCTTTCGAGGGATACAGTTGACCCTTCCGAGGGATAGAGTTGACCCTTTCGAGGGATAGAGTTGACCCTTTCGAGGGATACAGTTGACCTTTTCAAGGGATACAGTCGACCTTTTCGAGGGATACAGTTGACCCTTTCGAGGGATATAGTTGACTCTTTCGAGGGACATAGATGGCCCATCACCCGTTTTCCCATCGCGCATATAGTTGGGGTATTGTTCATTGGTCCATACAGAATGTGAAAAAGAAAGATAAGTTTACAAAACAGATAAGGCATACAGTAAAGAGAACGAACATTATATGTTCATATGATTAATGCGTGCTTGCATATACAGTACAGAGTTGTATTTTACAAAAAAGATTATTTTCATATACAACATATAGAAAGTATTTTATTACTTATAAAACTGGAACTCACTCCGCAACGCTGACTTTTATACATTTTCAGTTGGCAGGTAATTATTGCTGAGGATGGCACGAGGGTGAAGCTACTCGGCAAGGAAAGACTGACACACATTCGTATTTTATGTTGTTGTTGTTTTGTAATGCAGTAAAACATTACTTTTGTAAATAGTAAAATGATGATGTATTGCTTAACAACAGTGTCTTAAATGAAATGAATGGTTTTGATAAATTATCCCCGCTGCTTAAGTTTCTATAATTATAATGTTTAATGTTGTAGCAGCTGTGATTTACCAATTGTGAGGTCTCCGGGAACGGGGCCTTACAATAAGTATATATATTATTATATATATATATATATATATATATATGTATATATATATATGTATATATATATATATGTATATTATATGTATATTATATGTATATATATATACGTATATATATATATGTACGTATATATATATATATATATACGTGAATATATAGATATATATAATATATATGTATATATATACGTATATATATATGTATATATATACGTATATATATATCTTACTACTCTAATAAAAGGGTAAATGAGGGTGTCACGTGTCAGCACCACAATATTCTCACCAATTTTTTCCCGTCTCTCTCTCCTATTAACTAATTACTTTAATTACAAATAAAATTATTTTAATACATTTAATATAATAAATTAAGAATGAAATTTATTTATTCAAGTTATTTCTAAATAAATTGATTTTTAATAAGTCATTTTAAAAAAAATTAATCAAATTTGGGAATTGTAATAAAAAAATTTTAAAAAGTAACATTTTTATATGGTTTGTTTTAAATTTAAAATATTTATTTTAAAAAATATAATAAAAAGTTGATATCATTGTTTTATTATTTATAGTCATTTTTATAACGTAATTTCAGTCATATCATATCTAAATATCATAGTATAATTAATAAATTTATAAATTTAATATATTAACATTTTATTTATTCAACCCATTTAATACACGGGATTACTAAAGCTAGTATATATATATACGTGTATATATATATATCTCTATATATACATACATACACGTATGTATACATATGTATTATATACACACGTATGTGTATATATATATAAAAGAACATCATTGTATATATGTAATGTATAAGAAAATTACACATATACAATGATATGTTCTTTATTTATATACTAGTTGGAAATGCCCGCGCGTGTTGCGGCGGTACGGTTGTTGCATGACTTTTTGGGAATTCGATTTTAGTCACGGCTCGGTGCGTTAAGACATAAATTAAAAAATCAAAATATAATTATTGAAAAAATTGAATAAAAGAAAATAATTACATATATTACAAAAGTTTTTAAGACAATTATATTATTCTGACAAGAATAGTGAAAGCATGGGTGATATTTATGGTCAGAAATCACTGATTACATAGATTTTACGGGAATTTATTTTAAGAATGTAGGTTAGAGTTTTATGATCATCGGAGTCAGCTTTTGATGATGATTTGCATATACCAAAAAAAATTAATGGAGAAATATCATTTTCATTGTTATTGAGTTTTTAACAACTGATAAAACAAAGGGGAAGAGGGATTGAAAGTAAATGACATTGAAAGTAAATGAAATTGTAAGTAAATGACGATTTTGTTTGACCACGTATATATGTTTTAGCATTTGTATTATAAACAGTAATATATTATACTTTATTGTAAGGACATAAATACAATAAAATAATTATTTTTTGAAATTTAAGCATTACTTTTCATATGGGTATTTAATCGATATGTAAAATTATCATTTATTCTCTTTTCACTTTTATTATAAAAGATATACATAAATATAATATTATTAAACTTACAATAATATGCCTCTTGAAAAATATTTGTATTATAGTTATTATAAATTTGAAGATTTATATAAGTTATATACTTAAATATTTAAATAAAATAATATACTTAATTAAAATATTATTTAGTTATAAAAATTAATTAGTAAATATAAATTTAAATGTCAATTTATACTATCATAAATAAAATAAAATTAATGAAGTGAATTAAATAATATCATATTATTAAATAATATATTAATAATGTTTATTAAATACATGAAAGAGATAAGGGCAAAAATGTAAAGTTTTATATAATTTAATAGATAATTTACCATATTATACGCTAATGTGTCTTAAAATTTTAATCAAATCCCTATTCTACCCCTCTTAAATATAAGCACTCATTTGTACATGTTGCTTTAAAACTTGTATTTTTGGCAAAATTACATCTCTATCCAAAAAGATGTATTATATAGTAGTATATATATATTATATATATATATATATATATATATATATATTGTAGCACCCGTTGTTTCCCTTGAAGCCAAAGAAAGAGAAAAGAGAAAGAAAAGAAATAAAGTCCAAAGTCAAGGGACCAAACTTGCCAAAGAGAGAAAGTTGGGAGAGTCGAGGTATTTAAAGGGAGAGGGCAACCCTCACCCTCTCTCCACACTCACATTATTTAGCCAGAAAGAGAAGGAGAAAAGGGAGAAAAGGGAGAGAAAATAAGAGAAAAGCTTCGTTCGAGCAGATTCAAGCTTGAAAATGAAGAGTAGCGGGTCTAATCGAAACTTTACTTGTTGGGGTGGTTTGTGTGAGTTCTAGGACCCCTCTTTTACACATTTTTAATGATTTTAGGGCTGGAACACATCTGAAAAACCATTTTTGGAGAGCGTGGGTGTGTTTGACCCGTGTGTATGTGTTTGTGTATGTTGCGAGTGATGCATGATTTTGGGCTTTGTGTATTGTATTGTGTTATGGTATGCATTCCTAAGGTTTAGGATGGTTGATTTGGGCTTAGAAGAGGTTTGGAAGAGCTTGGAGGTCGAAAATGGCACATTGGGTTCGGGATGAACTGCATTTCGCATCTGCTAGGGCTAGGCGACCGAATGGAGGCCATACGCCCGAATGAGGTGCGATTGAGGTTCATTCGCACGATTGAGGGCCAGTCGCATAGGGAGTCATGCGACTGAGGGCCCATTCGCATAAGTGTTCATCCGCATTAGTTCCATTCGCATGAGACTCATCCGCATTGATTCCATTCGCATTAGGCCCATTCGCATGGGTGTTCATTCGCATAGGTGTTCATGCGCACTGGTCCATTCACCTGATGTTCAGTCGCCTGGAGGTCAGTGACTGAGGGGTGCCCATACACCCAAGTAAGGCTGGTGTACCCGGGAAAACGCAGTTTTTACTGACTTTCGGGGGAAGGTGTAGATGTAAGTTTTAACGTGATTTCTCAGGGGTCCATGTAAGGTGAATTTTGAGGCCTTAGAGGTTATGTTGGGCATGATGATGATGTATAATGTTGTATGTGTATGCATGATGAATGTATGTATGACGATGTTGTACGTTTATTATGTTCCTTGTTTTGCTTGATTCTCTTCCTGTGGCCTTCCTTGCATTTTAATGAATGAACAAAAAGTATTATGTATTGTAAAGTGGAAGATAATGGAAAGGGGAATGAAATGGAAGAATGCATGCATAAATGAACGAAAGAAATGAAAGGCTTACAAGCAAATGTATGGAAGGGACACACCCCATTGTAAGTTGTTAGCCCAACGGTGTGCGGGTACGCTACCCTAGAAGGATGCACATCGTGGTTTTTCTTTGTGATTGACCATTTGTATAGAACCTCTACTGCTTACCCCGGTATTCCGGCACCATGTATAGCTGTCTATTTATGGACCTCGCCTAGTAGCCATATAGTTTAGGTGTAGCACATGGTTTTGGTATGGAAGATATGAAAAGTGAAAGAAAGAACACATAATGAAGATAATAATGATATTATATATGTGTACGTATGATGTATGATCGCATGAAAGTAGAGAACGGTTTTAATCAAAAGATAAAGTATGTTTTATTATAAAAGTAGAACTCACTCAGCAACGCTGACTTTTTATGTGTTTCCAGTTGATAGGTAATTTGTTGGGGATGGCACCGTGCGGCTACTCAGCTCTTTTGGATGGCATTCTTTTGATTAATTTTTGCATTATAATGTGAACAAACAATATTTTGAATGAATGTTGTATTAACTTGCAAAAACATTTTTAATGATATGTAAGTTATTTTATGTGCAATGATTTCCGAGTTGTAAGCATCCCAGAAACGGGGCCTTACAAGTTGGTATCAGAGCCAAACTTTAAGTGAAATAGTTCAACTTTCAAAAAAACCTTAACTTAAACCGAGAATAGGAAGGAAAGGGAAGGGACATCAATATAGTAGCTGCGTGGTAATGTTAACCGGTATTATGTGCCCATGGTATGTGGATATGTGTTGTTTGTAGATTTAAATACTACTGTAGTCAGGACAGGTAATGCTTGGGGTATGAAGAGTAAAGTAAGTGGATAATCACAACTGGCCGCTGTAATTAGGGACTTACTATACTTGACATAAACTCAGCTGTTCCCGTGAATGACCATGTTGGTGTTTGAATCTTTCAGTGTGCATGTGAATGTCCGGTGGAGATCTTTGAAAGCTTCACGGGGTGGAGGTCGTGGTGTTGAACTGCGACCTAAAAGAGGAAGATCCAGGGTTGAAAAGGTTGTTCATGAAGAACCAAAGACCCCTCATCCGGAGGGTGGTGATGAGAGGGCAAACCTAACGGCCTCGGTGAAAGAGGTCGTGGTTAAATAGGTGTATCAGGTCATGCAGACAATCATACCATCTGTAGTAACTGAAGTGATTAAAGCTATACGGGAGGGCGAGAGGAAAGAAAGAAGTAGACCTACGGAAAAAAGGAGACAGCCCGAGAATAAGACGATTTTGTTTGACAAGAAGAGAAGGGGAAGAAGAAGAGACTGTGCCGGAGGTGGCACGAGGCTATAACTAGGGGCGTTTATGAGATGCAAGACCCCTACTTTTGATGGTAACGGCACTGCTGCTGCTACTCACTGGTGGGTGAGGGAAATGGAGGTTGTTCTTGATATCAGTAAGTGTCGGGAGGACCAAAAAGTGAAGTTTGCTACCCACTCATTTGTGGACTCGGCTTTGTGTTGGTTGGAAAATATTGTCCAAGCCGAGGGTAGCCGGTGATAGGAAGGATGAGGTGGGAGGAGTTGAAGAAGATGGTGATTAAGGAGTTCTTTTCTCATAGGGAGATGGATAAGATAGAGAGAGAGTTCCTGCAGCTGGAGGCGGGAACCATGACACACAGCAGTACACCACCAAATTCAATGAAATGGCACGGCTAGTGCAGGATTAGGTGACGCCTCTATCTCGAAAGATCAAGAGGTACATTCAGGGCATGCTGGTGGATATTTGCAGGCATATGATCGTCACCCGGCCAGGCATGTTAGATCGGTGGTGATTTGGCAGGGATATTATATGATGAGGGGGAGGTGGTGGTGACTGAAGTGAGCAAGAAGGGTGGTGGCGATCGAAACTGGAACATGAAAAGGTTTGCTCGGGGTGATGCCTAAACGGGAAACAAGAAGGCATGGGTGGACTACCGTCGTGAGGCCACGTCGGGTGCAGGGTCAAAGAGGTGTGGCAAGTGGGAGGGAGCATGCGGGAGAATGTAGGTTGGGATTGAATGTGTGCTTCAAATATGGGAAGATGGGGCACATCGCAAAGGATTGCCGTGCGGGCAGATGTTTCAACTGTGGCGTGGAGGGCCACATGAGTAAGGACTGTAAGAAGCCGAGGGCTGAGGGTTCTGGGGTGAAGAAGACTGGAGTGGAAGGACCGAGGGCAAGTGCCAGAGCGTTCATGATGATGCACGAGGAGGCTAGGACGGACCCTGATGTTGTGTTAGGTACATTTCTAGTTAACCAAAATTTAGCTTTTGTGTTATTCGATTCTGATGCTAGTAAAAGTTTTATTTCTGCTGCTTTCTGTGCTAAGTTGCCTGCTAGTAATAGACGTGTTGATGCGCCCTTTGATGTAGAAAATGCCATAGGTAAATCTACCAGAATTTCATACATGATTGAGGGTTGTGACGTGGAGTTAGAAGGTCACAAATTTCTAGTTAGACCATTCGTGATGACCTTAGATCGTTTTGATGTGGTTCTTGGGATGGATTGGCTAGCAGACCATGAGGTGAACATTGTGTGTCGCAAGAAGATGATTTGTTTAACAACGCCTGACAGTAGTTCGGTGACGGTTTGTGGTGATTAGGTTACTACGATTCCGAAGGTGATTTCAATGGCTGTGTTAGGAAAGTGCATGAGTTGTGGATGTAACGCCTATCTGGCTTGTGTAAAGCATGTGGATAGACCAACGCCATATGTGTCTGACGTAGCGGTTGTGTGTTACTTTCCAGACGTATTTCGCAAAGACTTAGCAGGAGTGCCACCTGACCATGAGATCGAGTTCCAGATTGACTTGATACCGGGTGCCCAACCTATTGCTAAGGCACGATATCGGTTAGCAGCGATAGATATGAAGGAGTTAATGGATCAACTGTAGGAGTTACTTGTCAAGGGGTTTATTAGGCTGAGTATCTCAATTTGGGGTGCTCCGGTCTTGTTTGTGAAGAAGAAGGATGGTAGCATGAGAATGTGTATTGACTACGGTGAGCTGAACAAGTTGACGGTGAAGAACCGATACCCGTTGCCGAGGATTGATGATTTGTTCGATCAGCTTCAGGGTGCCAGTTGGTTTTCAAGGATAGACCTTCTATCCGGCTACCATAAGTTGAAGGTGAAGGATCAGGACATCCTTTAAACAGCTTTTCGCACGCGTTATGGTCACTACGAGTTTCTTGTCATGTCTTTTGGTTTGACCAATGCGCTAGCTTCTTTTATGGATTTAATAAATCGAGTATGTTGGCCAATGATGGATAAATCAGTGATTGTGTTTATTGATGATATCCTGATTTATTTGAAGAGCGAGATAGAGCATGCCGATCACATTTGGGAGGTCCTGGAGACGTTAAGAAAGGAGAAGTTGTATGCTAAATTCTACAAGTAGATTCTGGTTGCGCAAGGTTCAATTCTTGGGTCATGTGGTAAATCCCAAGGGGATTATCGTAGACCTGACAAAGGTGGAGGCACTGATGCAATGGAAGTCTCCAAAGACGCCATCCGAGATCCGTAGTTTCTTGGGTTTGGCGGGCTATTACGGAAGGTTTAGCCAAGACTTCTCTAAGATTGCTTCTCCACTAACTAAATTGACCCGAAAGGATGTGAAGTTTGTATGGGGTCAGGCTCAAGAGAAGGTGCTCAAGGAATTAAATGCGAGGCTGACTCAAGCTCCTTTTCTGTCATTACCAATGAAAGTGAAGATCTGGTGGTTTATTCTCATGCTTTCCTACTCGGGGTTGGGGCGTGTGTTAATGCAGAGAGGAAGGGTTATAGCCTATGCATCCCAACTGTTGATTTGAAGCAGAGATGAAGGGTCAATTATCTTACTCTTTGAGCAGGATAATTATCCTACTCTTGATTTGAAGCTAGCAGCTGTGGTCTTTGCGTTAAAGATTTGGAGGCACTACCTTTACGGACGAAGTGCACCATATTCACTAACCACAAGAACCTTAAGTACTTCTTTGAGCAGAATGAAATGAACATGAGGCAGAGAAGATGGTTGGAACTCATAAAAGACGATGATTGTGAGATCCATTACCATCCGGGCAAAGCCAACGTGGTGGCTAATGCCCTTAGCCGAAAGGAGAGACCCGAGCCGATTCGGGTGAAAGCTTATCAGTTTATCATGACTTCTGATATGATGAAGCAAGTCAAGGAGTTTCAAGATGAAGCGCTGAAAGAAGATCATCTTAACTCTAAAAGAATGAGAGGTCTGGTTGCGGAGTTATGTGAAAACACTCTCGTTGTTAGAACCCGATTCGAACGGTGTGGATTCCTCATTTTGGGGATCTACGCGTGAAGATCATGGACGAAGCTTACAAGACTCGATACTCCATTTATCCTGGTGCCACAAAGATGTATCAAGACATGAAGAAAGATTATTGGTGGCCGGGTATGAAGAGTGATGTGGTGAAGTATGTGAGTAAATGCCTTACTCGTCTGCAAGTGAAGTCAGAACATGAGAAGCCTTATGTAAAGATCCAACCTTTGGATATACTGGAATGGCAGTGGGAGCATCATCACCATTGATTTCATTACGAAGTTGCCACATACTCCAAAAGGGTATGATGATATATGGGTGGTTGTAGATCGTCTGACGAAGAGTGCTCACTTCTTACCGATCTGCGAGACATATTCATCTGAGAGGTTGGCGGATCTTTTCATCAAGCAGATTGTAACTCGTCACAGTGTACCGGTGTATATTGTGTCTGATCGTGACACCCGATTTACATCCAAATTTTGGAAGAAATTCCATGGCGTTATGGGGAGGAGGTTAAATATTAGCATGACTTATCATCCCCAGACTGATGGTCAGTTCGAGAGGATCATTCAGACATGGAGGTAGCATCAAGGATTGGTATGCCACCTTATGAGATGCTATATGATAGGAGATGTAGAACACCCGTCTGTTGGGTGATATTGGTCAAAAAGAACTAGGTAGCATCAAGGTAATCAAGGCTACGACTGAGAAGCATGAAAGAATCAAAGCCTTCATGAAGGCAGCCAAAGATAGACAAAAGTCGTACGCTGACAAACGATGCAGACCGAATGAGTTCCAGGTGGGTGACAGGGTTATGTTGAAGGTCTCACCTTGGAAGGGTATCATCCAATTCAGGAAGCGGGGCAAGTTGAGCCCAAGGTATATAAGGCCTTTCCGAATCGTTGCTCGAGTAAGAGAGGTGGCCTATAGACTGGAATTACGAGATGAGTTAAATGGAATTTACCCGACATTCCATGTATCTCATCTTATAACGTGTTGGTAGATGAAGATATGATTGTTCCACTGGAGGATGTCAAAGTAGACGAACGGCTCAATTATGTGGAGCATGCAGTGGCCATCATCGATCGAAAAGAGAAAAGGCTAAGAAATAAAGTGGTTCCTCTTGTGCGTGTACAGTGAAAGCACAGGAAGGGATCCGAGTCTACGTCGGAGACTGAAGAAGAAATGAGGCAGCATTACCCATGTTTGTTCGAGGAATAACAGGTTTCGGGGACGAAACCTATTTAAGGGGGGTGGACTTGTAACACCCTGTATTTATTTTTGAAGCCGAAGAAAGGAGAAAAAGAAATAAAGTCCAAAGTTGAGGGACCAAACTCGCCAACGAGAGAAAGTTAGTAGAGTGGAGGAATTTAAAGGGAGAGGGCGGCCCTCACCCTCTCCCCACACTAATTATTCAGCCACAAAAAGAGAAGGAGAAAAGGAGAAAAGAAGAGAACGCTTGGTTCGAGCGGATTCAAGCTTGGAAATCGAAGAGTAGCGGGTCTAATGGAAGTTCTTCTTGTCGGGGTGGTTTGTGTGAGTTCTAGGACCCCTCTTTTGCACGTTTTTGAATGATTTTAGGGCTGGAACAGATCTAAAACCCCTTTTTGAAGTGTGTGTGTGTTTGACCCGTGTGTATGTTGCGAGTGATCCATGATTTTTGGCTTATGTGTGCTTGTATGGTGTTGTGTTATGCATTCCTAAGGATTAGGATGGTTGATTTGGGCTTAGAAGAGGTTTGGAAGAGCTTGGAGGTCGAAAATGGTTGATTAGGTTGATGAACTGCATTCTGCATTAGCTAGGGCTAGGCGACCAAATGGAGGCCATACGGCTGAATGAGGTGCGATTGAGGTTCATTCGCACGATTGAGGGCCAGTCGCATGTGGAGTCGTGCGACTGAGGGCCCATTCGTATAAGTGTTCATCCCCATTAGTTCCATTCGCATGGGACTCATCCACATTGTGTCCATCCGCATTAGGTCCATTTGCATGGGTGTTCATTCGCATAGGTGTTCATCCATATTGGTCTATTCACCTGATGTTTAGTTGCCTGGAGGTCATACGACTGAAGGGTGCCCATACGCCCAAGTAGGGCTGGTGTACCCGGGGAAAACGTAGTTTAATTACTGACTTTCCGGGGAAGGTGTAGATGTAAGTTTTAACGTGGAAGTTTCCCGGAGGTCCATGTAAGATGACTTTTGAGGCCTTAGAGGTTATGTTAGGCATGATGATGATTTATAATGTTGTATGTTTATGCATGATGTATGTTATGTATGTATGACGATGTTGTACGTTTACTATGTTCCTTGTTTCACTTGATTGTCTTTATGTGGCCTTCCTTGCATGTGAATTAATGACCGAAAAGTTTTATGTATTGTAAAATGGAAGATAATAAAAAGGGGAATGAAATGGAAGAATGCATACATAAATGAAAGAAAGAAATGAAAGGCTTGCAAGAAAATGTATGGAAGGGACACGCCCATTGTAAGGTGTTAGCCTAACGGTGTGCGAGTTCGCTACCCCAGAAGGATGCACATCGGGGTATTTGTTTGTAATCGACCATTTGTATAGAACCTCTACCACATACCCTGGTACTGCAACACCATGTATAGCTGTCTATTTATAGACTTCGGCCCAGTAGCCATATAGTTTGGGGTGTAGCACATGGTATTGGTACAGAAGAGATGAAAAGTGAAAGAAAGAATGAATAATGAAGATAATAATGATATTATCTATGTGTATGTATGACGTATGATCGCATGAAAGTAGAGAACGGTTTAATCGAAAGATAAAGTATGGTTCATTATAAAACTAGAACTCACTAAGCAACGCTGACTTTTTATTTGTTTTCAGTTAGCAGTTAATGTTGCTAGGGAAGGCACCATGTGGCTACTCACCTCTTTTGGATGTCATTCTTTTGATTAATTATTTTGCATTGTAGTGCGAACAAACAGTATTTTGAATGAATGTTGTATTAACTTGTAAAAGCATATGTAATGAAATGAAAAGTTATTTTTATGTTTTCCGCTCCAATATTTTATGAATGATTAAATGTAAAGTATATGTTTTATGTGCAATGATTTCCCAACTGTAAGCGTCCCGAGAACGGGGCCTTAAACGTATATATATATATATATCTATATATATAGGTGTATATATATACGTATATATACACGTATATATACATTTATATATACACACGTATACATATATATACATATATATATATAGATATATATATATATAGATATATACGTGCATATATATACATATATATACACGTATATATACGTATATATATACACGTATATATATACATATATATATGTATATATAGGTATATAAATATAAATATATATATATATATATATATATATATATATATGTATATATATATATATAATATATATATCTGTGTGTGTGTATAGATGTATATACGTGTATATACGTATATACGTGTATATACGTGTATACGTGTATATACGTATATATACGTATGTGTATATATATATATATATATATATATATATATATATATATATATATATATATATATATATATATATATATATATATACGTATATATTACGTCTGTATACGTATATACAAATGTATACGTATATATATACGTATATCTATACGTATACATACGTATATATATATGTACACATACGTGTATATATACGTATGTATACGTATATATACGTACATCTATACGTATACATACGTATATATACACGTATATATATATGTATACGTATATCTATACGTATACATACGTATATATATACCTATCTATAAGTATAATATACGTATATATACATACATGTATACACGTATGTATACGTACATATATACGTATGTATACGTACATATATACGTATGTATACGTCCATATATACGTATGTATACGTACATATATACACGTATGTATACGTACATATATAACGTATGTATACATATATGTATACACGTATGTATACGTACATATATACACGTATGTATACTTACATATATACACGTTTGTATACGTACATATATACACGTATGTATACGTACATATATACACGTATGTATACTTACATATATACACGTATGTATACGTACATATACACGTATGTATACGTACATATACACGTATGTATACGTACATATACACGTATACGTACGTATATACACGTACGTATGCGTACGCACATACACGTACGTATGCGTACGCACATACACGTACGTATGCGTACGCACATACACGTACGTATGCGTACGCACATACACGTACGTATGCGTACGCATATACACGTACGTATGTACACGTACGTATATGTACGTATATACACGTATGTATATGTAGATATAATAAGTACGTATATACACGTATGTATACGTACATATATATATACGTACGTATACATACGTACATACACGTATGTATACGTACATATATATATATATACGTACGTATACGTACATATATACGCGTAGGTATACGTACATATATAGACGTACGTATACATACATATATACACGTACGTAATATACCCGTATGTATATGTACATATATATATACGTACGTATACGTACGTAAATACACGTATGTATACGTACATATATATATACGTACGTATACGTACATATATACACGTAGGTATACGTACATATAGACGTACATACACGTACATATATAGACGTACGTACACGTACATATATAGATGTCTGTACACGTACATATATAGACTTACGTACACGTACATATATAGACGTACGTACACGTACATATATACACGTACGTACACGTACATTATACACGTACGTACACGTACATATATACACGTACGTACACGTACATATATACACGTACGTACACGTACATATATACACGTATGTATACGTACCTATATATACGTACGTATACGTACAGATATACACGTATGTATACGTACATATATACACGTACGTATACGTACATACATACACATATGTATACGTGCATATATTTAGTACGTATACGTACATATATATACGTATGTATACGAACATATATATACACGTATGTATACGTACATATACGTACATATATATACGTATGTATATGTATATATATACGTATGTATACCCGATGTATATTCAAGCTCCAGTTCTTTTATTACCCGATGGAAGCGAGGATTTGGTGGTTTATTTAGATGCTTCTTACTTGGGGTTGGGATGTGTGTTAATGCAGAAAGGGAAGGTTATAGCCTATGCATCCCCACAGCTGAAGGTTCATGAGGTTAATTATCCTACTCATGACTTGGAGCTAGCGGTCGTGGTTTTTGCGCTAAAGATGTGGAGGCACTACTTATACGGGACGAAATGCACCTTATGCACTTACCACAAGAGCTTGAAGTACATCTTCGAGCAGAAAGATTTGAACATGAGGCCGAGGAAATGGTTGGAGCTCATAAAGGATTATGATTGCGAGATCTACTACCATCCGGGCAAAGCCAACGTGGTGGCGGATGCCCTTGTCGAAAGGAGAGGCCCGAGCCGATTCGGGTGAAGGCTTACCGGTTGGTCATGACCTCTGATGTGATGAAGCAAGAAAAGAGTTTCAAGATGGCGCATTGAAGGAAGATCATCTTAAATCTGAAAGAATGAGAGGTCTGATCGCGAAGTTAGATGAAAACACACTCGGTGTTAGGAACCGATTCAGACGGATGTGGATTCCACGTTTTGGGGATCTACGTGGAAAGATTATTGCAGGATCGGTGAAGGGGGTTCACTTACAACTCAACAACACAAAGAGGAGATTAACTAAACTCAAACAAACAGTAAACTGGATTAACCATAATAAAGACACTAGAACACAAGTAATGTAAGAGACAGAACACAAGTATATGGTTTTCAAGAATGCAGTATATGCTTTCTCTATGTTCTATTACAAGTATTACAAAGCATATCCATAAAGTTAGAAGAACATGAGATACTTATACTACATCCTATAGCCGACCATACAATGAAAGCCAGTTGGATACAATTGACTAGACTCCAAACAAAATCAATTATAGAGTCAAAAAAAGCAGATTGCCTTTTTTACTTTGTGACGACATGCCATAACTCACATCCTTATCTATTACAAAAAGGATAAAGTACATGAAGTAGAAAGTTACAAACTCAAGACCTCAATTTACAGTTACCAAAAGCATGGACCTTTTCACCAACTCATGTAGTTGTGACTTTACAGTGATGTAGCGGAAAGGTGTCTATCTTTATGGAATAGTACATCAATAAAGCATGTTACTAAAGGTCTTCGGAAGATTTATGTCTTTAAGAGTGACTGGGTAGTAGATTGAGATTCTTACTGAGAATCGAATATGGTAATCAAGTCAATGATTGAGTGGGGGAAACAAACAATCAAAGAACATTCAATGCAAGAAATATACTCATAAATGCTTTTGTATTATACATATGAAAGTTGATTGATTACAGAGAATAAATGACAACAAAAATTCCCTATGTCTATCAGCCGTCACCTTATGTATGAGGTTATCTATTCTATTTATAGACAGACAAGATGCTTTTACAAAATGACTAAACTACCCCTGACCTATTAAATCAGAACTAGTCTAAGTCTTCATCCGCATCTTTGCTTGTTCATCTGCATTGACAAATGCGGATGAGTTAATTTGATCAGCATTTATTCACTTGATTATCCGCATTAGTATGTTGGTCATCCGCATTGGTTAAGCGGATGAACAAATACTTATGCGCATTTGTTCGGTCATCCGCATTTGTCAAATGCGGATGAGCAAAGTCTTGTCCGCATTGTTTCTTGGTCTTCCACATTTGTCAATGCGGAAGAACAAATACTTGTCCATATTTGTTTTATGTCTTCTGCATTGACAAATACGGAAGACAACACTTGGTTTTTCTGAGCAGGATTTTCATCCGCAATTATTCTTGGACTTGTGCGATACCAGCAAAGCAATCATCAAATCACCCATTGAATTGGCATGTATGATCCTTTTAGGGTGCAACAATACTCCCCCTAAGGATTATATAGCCTATGTTCTTCAATGTTTGGGAGGTGATTGATGTTGTGAGGATTCTGTTGGGTCTTGTGGAGGTAATAAAAATGCAGCTTTAGTTGGATCCAGAATAGCTTTCATCATGTGACAAAATCTGTTGCTTCTGACATTCTATCTGTCAAACCCTCAGAATCCACGTGCGGAGTTTTACCGCGAGGCGTGTGAACAAACTAGGATCACAGTCAATAGTTACCCAAACAACTCTATATGCCAACATTAGAAAAAAATCAACCAAAATTCAAACTTGAAAATTTAAATACGACAATCCAAAGTATATAAAAAAATGCATAATATGGCAAAACACACGCCATCCAAATGTTTAAAAAGCCATGAATAAGAACACACATGTATCTACGAATTAAAGCCTTAGGATGCATGCTGGACCCGTTTTGTGATCCTAATGGCGAGCCGAGTTAATGACCTGAGCATAGCATACTAAAAATGTCAACACAATGGTTGGTGAATTCAAGAGTTGACGTTCAAATATAACAATTTAACAGTTGTGATATATAAGTAGTCTATTTAACAGATAGCTAATCTATTAACAATAAATATTAATTCATAGTGATTTCATAATTGAAGCTGACTGTGATAAGTTGTTGCCTCCTGTCATGACTTATCACGTCGTGACAATGTTCATTAGGATAACTTGCACCTGGTTGACCTCGAGTCACACAGGTGGGGTTTGTCAGACCCAGTAGTACTACCCAGTTTCCCCGCTATTCAATTTTAACAATTCGAAGTGTGAGGATTTTCCATCATAACAGCACTATATTAATATTATACACAACTTAAATATAAAAAGCGTTTGTAAATTACCAGTATGCTATCTCCCCCAAAAGATATTATGTAAAGAGTGGGGCATGAACTCACCTGATATGCGTAACAAATACTTAGGGTTTACTCGGAAGAAAGAGTGGACAAACAACCTTCAGAGGTTACCTAGATCATGTAAGTACATAAGTACGTATAAACAGAAAAATGTGGAACCCTAAGCACACCACAACCAAAGACTCAAGGTTTTCGAAAACATACACGTTTGACCCAGTTGACCCGTTTGACCCGTTAATGACATCATGAGTTATAATTCAATTAAGCAAACGTGAACTGTTGGACCAAAAGAACCAATGAGCCTGATTAGAAAAACCTCTAAGTCCCAGAGACATTACAACTGCTGAAGAAGATCACAACAGCTGAAGAAATCAACTGATTACAAGGTCTGAAGACAAAGTCTAAAGACAAGAACTGAAGACTACTACTGAAGATAAAGTCTGAAAGTAAAGAACTGAAGACAAAGTCTGAAGCTATCAGCTGAACAAAGTCTGAAAGTAAAGTACTGAAGACAAAGTCTAAAGCTATCAACTGAAGACAAAGTCTGAAAGTATAGTACTAAATACAAAGTCTGAAGCTATCAGCTGAAGACAAAGTCTGAAAGTAAGACCTGAAGAACAATGACTGAAGACCAAAGTGATCAGTAGTTGTCACAACAGCTGAAGTTATCAACTTCAGTAGTTGTCACAACAGCTGAAGTTATCAACTTCAGTAGTTGTGATGGTTTCCTTTCAGTACTTGTAATTTACTTTTGAGTAGTTATAGTTTCAGTAGTTTAGTTTTAGTAGTTTTATGTTTCTTGTACTTAGCATTTTCTGAGATGCAATCAGTAGTTGAGAACTTTCTCAGTAGTTTGCATAGTTTCAGTAGTTTGAATAATTCTGTTAGTGACATCAGCAGATGTCACATATCCTGTATAAGGAATGTTGACCTAATTGTAAAGTGTGACATTGAGCCACCACGAAAGCATATGAATGAAGTATCTCTTTTGCAGAATTCTCTTTTTTATAACCATTTACTGTTACATTGAATATCAATTGTGTTCTTGTGAATTGTTTAATTTGTTGTTCGAACTCCGCTGCAATACTCTCTAATTAATCAAACTTAGATCTCTGATCCTAACAAATGGTATCAGAGCGAGGTTAATCATTGATCGATCTAACAATTGATCATTGAAACTGCTATTCGATATCTAAGTTTGATTGAATTAGCATATTTGCAAGAATTGGTTATAGATCATTGAATTTCTGCTGCCTTCGTTTATCTGCTTTGAGTATTCTCTTGGTTCATATTGAGTTTGTTGTGTTTTGCACTAAATCAGTTAAAACTTAATTGAATTTGGTTGATTCTGAAAATGACTACTCCTTCTAATGACCCTCACAACACCGGTTCCTCAACCAAGCCTCCGATGCTGGTTAGGACTGAGTATAACATATGGCAACGAAGAATGCTTCATCACCTGTCTGTTAACAATTCAGGTAGTTGGACATGTGTGGTACATGGTCCACACAAGCCTATGGTGAACATCTGTAAGCCACCAAATGGTTCCAAAGAGAAGGAACAATACTTAGATGAGTATCGAAAACTGTTTGAGATTGATGCTAAAGCGCATGGAATTCTGGCCATGGCACTGCCGAATGAAATCTATTCTGGGCATATGCATCATGAAACTGCTCATGACCTCTGGAATGCATTGAAGGAACAATTTGTGGAACAATGAGGTCTTAGCAAACAACAGAGAAATCCTTGTCCCACAATATAAGACATTCTCTCATAGGAAGGGTGAGTCACTGACTCAACATTTGAGCGTTTTTCCTGTTTGATCTCTAGCTGAAAATGGTCAAACATGAATACACTAATAGTCAGATGAAAAATAGATTCCTTAGATCACTGCCTGCGAGATGGGACACATATACCATTGTCCTACGCTCTAGTGCAAATCTGGATAGTCTATCTCTCACCAACTCCATGGGAAACTGCTTACATTTGAAAGAGAGATAGAGCAAAAAAGAAACTGGCATCATCTGGAAAGCTCACTGATGACTTTGTACCAGGGAACACTGCCTTGGTTGGTCATGAGTCAGAATATGCTGCATCAGAAAGCAATTATGATGAGCATATAGATTTCTCCTCAAACGGTTCAGATCATGCATTTGTTACTGTTGACAGTTAGTCAGCTGTAATAGTGACAATTTGTGTTTCTTTATGGATGATTTAAAGGTATTGCTGATGATGACTTAGAAGAGATGGATATTCTGAGCCAAATGGCCTTGATTAATATCAGATCTCAAAAGTTCTACAAGAGAACTGGTAGGAATTTCCAGGACTCTGGCAAAACCAAAGTTGGTTTTGACAAGAGTAAGTTGAGGTGTCACAAATGCCACAGGCTTGGACACTTTGCAAGAGAGTGTAGATCATCTGGATCTAACTCCTCTGCACCCTTTGTGACTTTTCCAAGCAATAGTCCACAAAACAGAGGGCAACATCCTGCTAGTTCTGGTCATCATTCACAACTTATATCTCCTGCATATTTTGTCCCTCAGGGTCCAATGTCATATCCATATCCCTGCTATTACATGCCACACCCAATCCGGTTCAAGTTCCTAACGCACAACAACCTCAAGCCCTACCTGAGCCTCTACCATCTCAATCATCTCAATCACAACCTCATCACAGCTTCTTCACCCCTGGTATTGTTGACTGGCAGTTTACCAGATGATCTCTCTGGTAATGAGCAATTATTTGCTGGTGATGGTCAACATGGTGGTGAACATCCTTTTGGAATCTAGCTCTCATGGCCCTGGAATCTACTAATAGTTCATGCTCTAATGCATCTTCATCACAGGTAACCCAGGTATCCTCTGAGGCTAAGGCCAAGCAAGCTATGTTCTCAATCTTGCATAGCTGCATTTATCTCTATTAGAGAGGCAAATGTAGCTTTAATATATCAAAATCTAGAGCTTGAGCAACCCTTTCAAAAAGAAAAGCTGAATATGAGTCTGTCCTTAAGGATAAAGATGATCAGATTTATAAGCTTAAATGCCAATTAAATGATGAAAAGGCTAAGCTAGAGGTCATTCTGAGAACCATAGAGATCTCAAAGAAAAACTTGCAGTTACCCAAGTTGAGTGTGACCGCTGGGTATCATCCTGCAAGGGATTTGAAATGCTGCTCCACAAGCAATCTGCTTCGAATGTGAAGTTTGGAATAGGTTACAACCACATTGCACCACCTATAGATTTTACTCCAAAACCAATAGTAAAATCTGAAGGTGAAAGTAATTTCCAAACCACATCATCATGTGCATCATCCTCAAGTGATCACCCAAAATCACAAGATGAAATCAGTGTTGATACCTCAGCAAATCAATTGGCTGATGGTTAACTACTCATAAGCACATGAAGCTGAGTACTTCAGATGTTGTCCCTCAAAGTACCTCAAGTACTGAAGGGCAACTCATAACATCTGAAAAGCATTTCAAATCAGCTGATAAAAAGAATAACAACTGCTTATAGAAACAGCTGAGAATAAAAGTCTTCAGTGTTACAGATCCTTCAGTACTAAACAAAAGTACTGAAAGGAGGAAAGTACTGAAGAGCACACCTTCAGTAGTTTCCACATCAGCAGTTAATCAATTCAAGATGAAGAATATGCCATGTGAATATGTGGTAAATTCAATCATCTTTCTGATGAATGTTGTACAGAAAGGGTTCCAAACTCAACAGAGATAAGCTCATTAAAATCCAGATGGATGAAATGAAAACTGAGTTGACACCAAGTTTGTACCACAGTCATCCCAATGTGATAAATCCAAGCCTTCATCCAAATCCAAAAAGAAGGATAGGGTTTATCATAAAACAGCTGATAGTGCTCTCATGATAAACATCAAACTAAGTCTATAAATTTCAAGGAGAAATGGTGGGCCACAGGAACTCATCATACACAAGTACTGATATGTCACAACAGCTGAAAGCTTGGCTACAAATCAAACACAACTTGTTATGATGGTTCAGCATTTGTTGGGGAGAGTTACCCAACTAGATGCACATGTGATCTAACACTGAAAAGGCATTCAAAGCCCAAATCCAAGAATCCATTTCAGCACATCTCTTCTTCATCAGCTGTTAATCATAAGAAATAAGTTATGGTTAAATCTGTTGATGAAAACAAACCCAAAACCAAAAGGTTTGGGTCTCAAAACCTAACTAGTTCTTTATGATGAATGCAGGGTTCTTCAGCATGCCAAAGGAGCATCTGGTATGTAGACAGTGGAGGATCTATGCATATGACTGGGAGCAGTTCTCTTCTTAATGACTACTCTCAAGGAAAGAAGGGATTTGATTCATTGAAATGATGCCAAGGGTTACATCATCGGAAGGATATGTGTCTAATGGACAATCAGGTTTGTGATGTTAACCATGTGGAGAATCTCAGTATAATCTGCTGAGTGTAGTCAGATGTGTGATAAAGGGCATGTTGCACTTTTCACAAGCCAGAACTGCAGGATTCTGTCTTCCCAAGTTCTAAGGCTGATTGACAAGTATTGGATGAACATACTCTCCTGAAGGCCAATAGGATTGGAAGAGTGTATGCCTTGGATTTGTCAGAGAAGATTGATTTGAAGGGTCATCCTTGCCTATTCTCCAAACCTCTTCTCTGGAATCTAAATTGTGACATAGAAGGCTGGGTCATGTTAATCTCAAAACATGAATCAGCTGATCCACAATAGTTTAGTGAGAGGTCTACCAATAAAGGAGTTCCACTTTGATGAAACTGCACTGCTTGTTTGAAGGAAAACAGCACAAGTCTCATTCCTCCTATTGAAGAACCTAAGTCCACTGCCTGCTTGTAGTTACTGCACATGGATCTATTTGGTCCTATGAGAGTGATGAGCATGGCAAAGAAGAAATACGTCTGGTAATTGTGGATAATTACTCCAGATTTGTATGGACTTTCTTCTTGCATTCAAAGGATGAGGTTGCTCAGATGATTATAAACTTTGTGTTGTATGTTGAGAAGCAGTATTCCCTATCAGTCAAGTGTATAAGGAGTGATAATGGAACTGAATTCAGAAACCATACGCTTGATGATTTTATCTACCAAAAGGATGAAGAGGCGTTTAGCATCCCAAGGACTCCAAAACAAGATGGAGTAGTGGAGAGAAAGAACAGGACCCTAATTGAAGCTGCAAGGTCTATGTTGGCTGACTCTGGTTGCCATTGCCTTTTGGGCTGAAGCTGTTAACACAGCTTGCTATGTGCAGAATAGAGTGTTAGTAAATCAGAGGTTGATGCAGACTCCATATGAACTTCTACATCATTTGGCTCCTCTAATTTCATTCTTCAAAGCCTTTGGGTGTCCTTGTTTCATTCTCACACAAAGGATCAACTCCACAAATTTGATCCTAAGGTGGATGCAGGGTATTTTGTAGGTTATTCATCCACATGCAAGGCTTACAGAGTCTTCAACGGCAAAACAAAGTTAGTTGAAGAAACCTTGCATGTGAAATTCAATGAATCTCCTAAGATAAAATTCCACAAAACCCTGTTGAGTTTTTGATCTGGACATACTACAATATGTTCCTTATCAATCTCTAGCTGTTGCAGATCATGTGGATAAATCATCTTCTGCAGCAAGTCTTCCACCTGGTGGTACTGAAGATGATGATAATCAGTACTCACCTTTTCAAGTTAGTGACCAACTGCCTGAGTCTGCTAAACTTGATGATCCTGTAGCTTGTGTAGCTCCATCCACAACAATGCTGATGAGATTTCTAACTCCTCTACATCATTTGACTTGCCATCTAGTTCTTGGTTTCAAGAAACTGGATCACCATCTACTGTTGCTGACTGGCTACAAACACTTGCACTGATCTATAGTATACCAAGAGCTAAGAATCACCCCATGTCTCAAATCATTGGTGATATCAATGCTGGTGTCTCACCAGAAGTCAATTACTAACTTCTGCTTCTATGCTCTCTTCATTAGTCAGCTAGAGCCAAAGAACTATCATGTTGCTTGAGAGACAGGATGGGTTGAAGCCATGCAGCTTGAGCTACTTTAGTTCAAAAGCAGCAAGTGTGGAACTGGTTCCTCTACCCCCAGGTAAGTGTGCAATAGGCACTAAATGGGTGTTTAGGAATAAAACTGATGAAAATGGGCTTATTGTCAAGAACAAGGCTAGACTGGTTGTACAAGGTTTCACAAGAAGAGGTATGATTATAATGAAACCTTTGCCCTATAGCCAGACTAGAAGCAATTAGATTGTTCTTAGCCTATGCTGCATTCCACAATCTTAAAGTTTTTCAAATGGATGTCAAAAGTGCATTTTTATATGGTAAAATAAAAGAAGAGGTTATGTGTCAACCCCAGGTTTTGAGGACAATAAACATCCTGATTGGGTGTATCACTTGATAAGGCTTTTTATGGGTTGAAGCAAGCTCCTAGAGCCTAGTATGAAACACTTTCAAATTTCTACTTAACAATAATTTCACTAGAGATTCCATAGATAAAACTTTGTTTATTAAGAAAGTGGATCAGCATAAGCTACTTGTTCAAATTTATGTTGATGATATTATTTTTGCATCCTCTGATCCCCAGTTGTGTGATGATTTTACAAGTTCTAATGAACCAAAAGTTTGAAATGAGTGCAATGGGAGAATTACAGTTCTTTCTAGGCTTGCAAATCAAACAAAAGGCTGATGGAACCTTTATTCATAATCAAAATATACAAAAGAACTTTTGAATAAGTTTGATTTACAAATTGTAAGCCCTGTTCTACTCCCATGTGCAACACCACACAACTGGATGCCATCAGAAAGGTAAAGCTGTTGATGAAACACTTTACACATGTATGATTGGATCCTTGATGTACTTAACAGCTTCTACACCAGATATCATGGTTGCAACTTGTGTTTGTGCTAGATTTCAGGTTGCTCCTAAAGATCTCATTTGATTGCAGTCAAGAGGATCTTTAGATATTTGCAAGGTACACAATCTCTAGGTCTTTGGTATTCCACTGGACACTCATGCAAATTAGTTGCTTTTTTGATAGTGACTATGCAGGTGTAAGTTAACCAGAAAGTCAACTTATGGTGGATGTCAATTCCTAGGCAACTGTTTGATTTCTTGGCAGAGTAAGAAACAAACATTTGTTGCTACATCCACTGCTGAAGCAAGAGTACATTGCTGCTGCAAGTTGTACATCTCAGGTACTCTGGCTTCAGAAACATTATTAGATTATGGCATTACAGAGACTAAGACTCCATTATTAATGGATAGTGCTTCAGCTCTGTGCATTGTCAAGAATCCAGTCCAGCACTCTAGGACCAAACATATAGAGATCAGACACCATTTTATTAGGGATTGTTTTGAAAAAGGTCTGATTGATCCAAAGTTTATGCCTAGTGCTGATGAGCTTGCAGATATATTTACTAAGCCTTTGGATAGTTCAACTTTCCAAAACCTTGTGTTAAGGCTTGGTATGCTGCAGTTAGAATAAGTGATAACTACTGATGATCTCAGTAAACGAGTACTGATGATCATTAGTAAACATGTCACAAATATGTACTAATTCTATTAAAAGAAACTAATGCAGTTACAACTACTGATGTAGTTATAACTCCTGATGTCAGTAAAAACAGATAGTACTGATGTCCTATGAAACAACTGAAATCAGCTAAAACTCTGATGAGTAAGTGTTCAGGACAGTATGAAATAGCTGAAAAGCTAAGAATTGACGAAAACTACTGATGAGAATTTTCACTTCAGTCGTTTCCACAAACTGTTGTTTCACTCTAAACAGCTGATGACAAAACCATGTCTTCAGTAGTTTCACAACTACTGATGACTAATACCAAGTCCTCAGTTGTTTACAATACTGAAGACAAAACCAAGGTTTTCAGTAGTTTCACAACTACTGATGACTAAAACAAGTCTTCAGTTGTTTTCAAACGTCTGGTAGTTAAAACCAAGTCTTCAGTTCTTTTCATACAACGATTCCCACACCAACACTTTCAATCGTTTTCTTTTCAGCCTTTTCTTAACCTATAAATACATACACTTATAGCCAAACGTTTCATAGCCGTTTTCAAACCTTTCTCTCTCAACAATGGCAACCATGCAACTCAAACCCTGACACAACTGTGTTGCCTACCTTTTGAAATCAGCCTTCTGGAACAAGTTTGACACTGCCATCGATCTTATGGTGGATTCCCTATACAGAACAGCCTTTCTTCTGAATCCTACCATATATCCTGACTCCTTATCCCAGTTCTGGACCAACGTCTCTGTAATAACTAGTGAGAATGATAGAAAAATCACTCTCCAGTCGTTGGTGAACCAGAAACAGGTGCTCATCACCCCCGACATCATTCGCAAACCCTAAATCTGCATGATGGCACCTATCCTAAAGAATACCCGAAAGGCACCACTGATATGTCTTTTATCCATAACGGTATGAAGGCGACATAAGTGCTACGACCATACTTAAAAAGCACTTCCATGATGCTGAACAACTTATCTTTCATATGGTGAATGTCTGCCTTGCATCAAAGACATCTTCTTGGGATCAAATGTCTTCCCGATGGCAACAGGTATTGTTCTCTATCCTTGAACGTCAAAATCTAAATTTTTCTGAGATAGTGTTCATGGAACTAAAGGATCTGGCTGAGAAACCTGTGGCAAACAGATGGATACTTTATCCCAGGTTTGTGATGGCCATAATTTTGAATCAATTACAATCTGATGGCCTTGTTGTCTTGGAGTCCCTGCTCCAGCTGCTTTAGCTGAGGTATACTCCCGACATAACTCAGACCCTACTCTTAAAGGGCTGCCCAGATGCTAAAACCCAAGCAGAGGGAACCCATAGCCTCCACTTCCAGATCCAAAGTCCCCACCAACCCAAATCCAAAAAGTCCAAAAAGGCTACTCAGGGAGATGAGTCCCCTGAGGATGCCCCTGTACCACAAACCAGGAAATACATACCGGTTATAACCCCCCAGTTATGTCCAAGACTCAACCTGCTGAAGCCGCATAGGTATCCTCTCAACAGATTCTGTTGCACCACAATCGGGGATCCACATTTCTGGAACCTATCTCAATTGAGAGGGTTACCATTGAAGAGCACCTCTCACCCGGGTGCATTCTGCTTCAGACCAATCTCCACATGCAACCGCCCCCAAAGCCCAACACTGAAATTGCTAAAGTGCTGAGTCAGTTGCATTCCTCACCCCCTCCCCAGAAACCACTTACCACTAGGAATACCTCAACCATTGAGGGGGGACCAAAGCTTCTGATAACCCTAGCACAGGGGTTACAATGTTCACATCTCCAAGTGTAGAAACAGAGAATAGAACATCTGGTAAGGCTGCCACTTCTACTGATTCAGCAAATGATCAGGATGAGTTGGTAACATCCATAAGACCTTACCAGAGGCAACTGCCATGAAGGACATAGTCCTGAGGTAGGAAGTCCCAGTACCAAGGCCAAGGGGCACATGCTTCTACTCATCTACACGAGCATGTATATCCTAATTCAATCAGGAGGTTAGGTGATTCAGCACAAACTGATGATGACCTGGCATTTTCTATGATGTATTAGCCCATAATACCATCCTTGAGACTGAGGTGAGCAGACTCAAGTTGTTAGCCAAATGTCTCAGGATCAAAGTCCATCTACCTCACAAACCCCACAGATGGCACCTTCCATTGAGGTTCCCCAAACACTGAGCCTACACACGTAACTAAGCCCCAGCCACTACTTTTGGCACCAGCTCTCAGGGATAGAACCCCTCTGCCAGATGGTTGCTATCTTTCAAACTCCTTACCTCACATCACTCCCATCACCACTGACATACTGCATAAAGCCATTGATGAGAGGATATCCTCAAATCTACAAACCCTCATTGATGATGCTGTTCACAAATCTCTTTCTGCCTTTCATGCCCCTGATCCCAATGCAACCAAAAAGGGGGAGACTTCCAAGTCTAAGGTAGTGAAAGAAAACAAAAGAAAAAGAGTTGATGATGAGAAAGAACCTTCAAAAGAGAAGGAGGTGGAGAAAGAACTGATATCAGAACAGCTGATCACATATAAAGAAGAAAAGTGCTGAGTCAAAAGCTGATGAAGATAATCCTTAGAATATCTTGTCAAAGATGCTGATGAAGCTCACAGTAGATCCATGGATGAAATTATAGATCAGCTCTTTTGACAAGGTCATGACACAGCTACACTAGACACTGAGATCAGAAGGCTGGAAATAGAACAGATTCAAGCTAGATGGGCTGGTTATAGTGTGTTGGAAAGGGAAAGATTGGAGATAATGATCAGATTCATGTCAAATACCTTGGAAGATCATTGATAGAGATAAAGGCCTGGTCCAGAGACAGTATCTTGGAGATAACCAAGAAAATCTGCTCTGCTGGAGGCTATAAAAAGGGTTGATCATCGAAGCAATGGATGAAACAGGTGCAGGGAAGAGAACTGAAATGGCAAAACTCTCCAAAGCCAAACTCACCACCAAAATGCTAAGTCAGTCTTCTCACACTCCCACTCAAACACAACCCTTATCTCTAAAATCTCCCAAATCTATCCCTAAACCAAAGCCACCCACACTCAACCCCAAAACCAATTCCTTTACCCCAAAAACCACCTCAAACCTTACCCAGAGATACACCCAGAAGGAGGAGAAGGGTGTTGAGGGTAGAAGAAGATGAAGAAGAGGATGATGATGATGATAGTCTGCCAATCTCTGTTGTTCTCAAACTCAAATCACCTGAGCACATAAGTCAACAAGTGATTACTCCTGACTTGCAAATACAGATGGTGAAGGTAAAGATTGAAGAAGCAGAACAGCAGAAACAGCACGATGAGAAGTTTCTCAAGATGGTTGATAAGGATTTCCTCAGTCCTCATCCATTCAAGAAATGAAGAAACAGGCTCTGAGGCTATACACTCTTAGACATACCTTTCAACATAAAAAAGAAAGAGTGCGATCTGGCCAGACCCCAGGGTAAGCTCTAGAATTTATAAGAAGAATATACAAGTAGATATCATGGCCAAGTGAAGAAGACCTTGAATGCTGTAATTACATTGGCCATGGTAGTCTCACCTGGGAAATCATTGAAGAATTCAAGAGAGCTCACAAATCAAGACAACCCCTCAATCTATTTTTGAGAACAAAATGATCAAGAAGGGGTTGTTATACAAAAGACTTGAAGATCTTCAGAAGAGTGAACTCCAGTTGTTGCTTGAAGGCTCTCACCCGGATGAATTTGCTTATAGAGAGATAACAACTGTGGAGTTGTAAAATGGAAAGACAGTGAGATACCTGTCTGAGTATTATGGCCCAGAGTTCTTCTCGAGGGAGAAGCAGAAGACCTCACCAAGGAGGAACAAGTTCTTCTCCTTGAGGCCTATGCTAGTGAGTCTTATAGAATCATTAATGGGAATTAGGTTTCATGGTTGGGACAAGACTCTATGTCCAGTTTCCCAAGACAGAGTTCCCTTCCATACTTAACCAATCAAAAGATTAGAAACCTTTTCCCGGCCTGTGCTTAACTGATTACCTCTGAAGCTGATCAAGAGGGTGTTTCTGCCAAGAATAAGTCGGATCATGAATAAGTTTAGAGGTTTTGGCTGCATTGGTTCAGGGGGAGTTTGTTGGACCAAAAGAACCAATGAGACTGATCAGAAAAACCTCTAAGTCCCACAGACATTACAACTACTGAAGAAGATCACAACAGCTGAAGAATCAGCTGATTACAAGGTCTGAAGACAAGAACTGAAGACTACTACTGATGACAAAGTCTGAAAGTAAAGAACTGAAGACAAAGTCTGAAGCTATCAGCTGAAGACAAAGTCTAAAACTAAAGTACTGAAGACAAAGTCTGAAGCTATCAGCTGAAGACAAAGTCTGAAAGTAAAAGTCTGAAGAACAAAGACTGAAGACCAAAGTGATCAGTAGTTGTCACAACAGCTGAAGCTATCAACTTCAGTAGTTGTGATGGTTTCCTTTCAGTACTTGTAATTTACTTTTCAGTAGTTTAGTTTCAGTAGTTTTATGTTTCTTGTACTTAGCATTCTCTAAGATGTAATTAGTAGTTGAGAACTTTCTCAGTAGTTTGCATAGTTTCAGTAGTTTGAATAATTCTGTTAGATGTCACTATCAAGTGACATCAGCAGACGTCATATATCCTATATAAGGAATGTTGAACTAATTGTAAAGTGTGACATTGAGCCACCAAGAAAGCATATGAATGAAATATCTCTTTTGCAAAATTCTCTTTTTCTATAACCATTTACTTTTACATTGAATATGAATTGTGTTCTTGTGAATTGTTTAATTCGTTGTTCTAACTCCACTGCAATACTCTCTAATTAATCAAACTTAGATCATTGATCCTAACATGAACATATAACACATATGGTAACATTGAAATGGATCCCATGAGGTGCTACATTACCCAATGCATTACTTAGATCATCATACCACTAAATATCATACAAGTCATGCGAATCTAAAACATTAACATGCCAACCAGTGATTGATCAGTTCCAATTGAGTCAGTTCTTTTAAGTCAAGGGACTGGTAAGTAAGATTGAGATTCTTACTGAGAATCGAATATGGTAATCAAGTCAATGATTGAGTGGCAGAAACAAACAATCAAAGAACATTCAATGCAAGAAATATACTCAAAATGCTTTTGTATTATATATATGAAAGTTGATTGATTATAGAGAATAAATGACAAAAAATTCTCTATGTCTATCAGCCGTCACCTCATGTACGAGGTTATCTATTCTATTTATAGGTAGACAAGATGCCTTTTACAAATGACTAAACTACCCCTGACCTATTACATCAGAACTAGTCTTAGTCTTCATCCGCATCTTGCTTTTTCATCCATATTGACAAATGCGGATGAGTTAACTTGATCAACATTTCTTAACTTGATCATCCGCATTAGTATGTTGGTCATCCGCATTGGTTAACACGGATGAACAAATACTTATGTGCATTTTTTTGGTCATTCGCATTTGTCAAATGCAGATGAGCAAAGTCTTGTTCGCATTGTTTCTTGGTCTTCCGCATTTATCAATGCGGAAGAACAAATACTTGTCCATATTTGTTTTATGTCTTCCGCATTGACAAATGCGGAAGATAACACTTGGTTTATTTGAGCAGGATCTTCATTCGCATTTATTCTTGGACTTGTGGGATACCACCAAAGCAATCATGAAATCAACCATTGAATTGGCAGGTATGATCCTTTCAAGGTGCAACAAAGAGTTAAGGCTTCGGAAGACTTTGTTTCTGAAGCTTCAGAAGACTTTATCTTTGGCTTTGGAAGATATTGGTCATGGCTTCTGAAGCATGCACGCAGAAAGTATTTGGTTGCTTCAGCCTCTATGCATATTCTCTACAAACGCCCCCTAGGCTGATGCTACCAAAACTTTTGAAGAATTTAGATATCAACAGTCCTCATCAGGATGATAACCAACCCTTTGTTCATAAGATGATTAGGATCCTTCATACTGTCAAAATGTCTTCTCATGTCAAAGATATCATGCAGAGGCAACTGAAACATGTCTTGCCATGTGTAAACATTTTCAATGCCATGATCTCTAATGACATGCCACCTTTCTAGATTTGTAGTTTATGTAGAGGACAAGATGGGTCTTTCTAATGCAAGTGGAGCTATTTGAATGGGAGATGATGGAGCATCCTCTGGCTGAACATCCTCAGGTTGTTCTGACTTATCCTGAGGTTTAGAAAAGGATGCAGTCTTCTTCTTCTTCTTTGGCTTTGGTTTAGAAGCCATACTTTTCTTTCTCTTTACAACTTTTAACTGAGAAGACTAGCCTGCAGTACCTAATTGATCTTCATTGTCTTTCTCAGTTGGGTCTTCAACTCTCACAGCTTTAGATTGAGAGTAAGTCTGACCATGCTGTGGATTAGAAGATGAAGCTTGCTAAGATTTAGTAGGAGGTCCAGGTTATGATGTCTCTGGTTGTTCAACCTTAACCTCCACTTCAGGTAGGGCTTGACTTGGAGGGGATTGTAAGTCAACCAGCTCTCCACTCTTGATCTTCTGCTTGATCACCCTGATATGCTCATCCATAGTGGATAGAGGAATGGGGCCAAGTCTCCTTTGGAGAATCCATACAGCTTCAAGAAGCTCATCATCCTCTACCTGTCAGCAGATTTCTTCATGCTTTTATGGATGATGGCTCTTGACTTAGCAGCTTCTTACCTCAGCTTCCTTTTAGTTGTTTTTCTTTCTCTGACTATCTCAAGCTCAAGTTGTTTGAGATACTGAAACTCAACATAGTCATAAGACAGGGGAAGAAGTGCTTCTGCCTAATAGAGACCTGTGGCACTCAGGTAGTTGATCATCTTGATCCTTTCTTCTTCTTTATCTACCTGAGGTTCTTGTTGAACCATATCCTCTTATACAGGACTTTCTTGAACTAGGGAGAGGGTAGGCACATGCTTGTACAATCTTTACTTTCTTCTCTCTTCTTTGATTTGTACAAGAAGTTCTGCATCTTTTGCCTCCTTCTTCTCCCTTGACCTTTCGAGGTCAACCAGTTCATTTAGCTCTTCTAAGGGGAGAGAGGTGACATTGTCTATGTCAAAGTTCCTTTCTGCAGATAGTTTATCATGACTGTCCTCAACTCATCATTCTGAGTATCTAGTTTGGGGGCAGCCCTGATAGCATACTCCATGAGTCTTGCAAACACAGAAGAGGAACTTTCTCCCCTCAGCTTCCTTTTCCTCTCTCTCTCCTCCTCCTAATCTCCTCAGATGTCATCTTTCTTTTCCCTTTGTCACTCACAAACCTTTGTGACTCAGGGTGGAGAGAGCTTTGGGCTTCATTTCTTGATGCAACTTCTGAGCTCTGGCCAGAGAGAGGTTGAGAAGCACATTCACCGGCAGGTGTCTAAAAAAGGGCATTGATCTCTACAGCAGTTGTTGGTGATAAGACTGGGCTCTCAGGTTCTGCCACTGGGCCTTCGGTCAAGGTTTCCCCAATGAAGCTAATCTTAGCGTCTGCCTCAACATCCAGTTGGCCGATGACATTGCCTGATTCCCACAGTCTTCTTCTTAGGCTGAACTCTACAGTGACCCTGTCTTGGATTCTTTGTGCTAGATTGTCAGCTTGTCTTGATTGGCTTGGATTGACAAGTGGCATGTTGACTAAAATAGTTAAGGTTCTGAAAGTTGAAGATCTCTTGCTGTCCCTGAACTTTTATGATGATTAGAGCTCTCCTGTTGCTATCATACCTTCACCAAAGATGTGATTGGAAGATGGTGGAGATAACATATCCCTTGGTATCCCATCCTCAAACAGGCTTTGTATGAAGGAGTCTGTGTAATCCACATCAATGTGGACTTGAGGAGGTTGTTGAGAATGCACAGTTGCAAGTGAGGATGGTGAGTCCTCAATGTCCATTCTCTCTGAGGAACTCCAGCATCTGTAGCTGTAATGTCCTTCTCCCCCTTTTTCGTAGCATCACCCACTTGCATAGGTGAGCCAGGAGTTAGGTCAATCACATCCACAGGTTCTTGTGTTCCTGGATGAGCTCTTCTTAAAGGTCTCCCAGCTAGTTTTTCCTTAGGATATGAAATCTGAAGTTGCGGATCATTGACCCTGTTATGCAAGGTAGTCACTTGAGATTCAAGATGACTAACCTTGGAGACTAAATAGGTGCATGTTTTAGACAGTTTGCGCACCTTTAATCTTAAATTCCCTTCATCTTCAACAGAAGAATCATTGGGGGATGAGATGATTGGACTAAAGTCCTCTCTCTTACCATTAGCTTCAGGTTCTTCGCTGTTGGAATTTCCTCTGCTCACTAGCAGTCTCAGTTGAGATGACAGTAGGCTGAGTTGCCATGGTTGAGGTCTTAATGATGTAATCACTTTCAAAAGTGAGAGCCTCTTCCATATGAACATCTTGAACAGGTTCAGAAGTGTCCACCTCAGTAATACGTGACTCATGGGGGGTAGAAGTAGGAGCCTCAGAGGCACTCATCTCTCTTTGAGTAGGGGAAAAGAAGAGATAATCATGGTACTCACTGAAACCTAAATCTTCATTAGTGTAGAAATCAAGGTTAGGGATTGGTTGGTTGAGATTTAGAGGCTGGGGATGGTAACTGTCCTTTGAAGGTTGATCACTTGAGTGTTGAGACTTAGAGTGATGGCTTAAGGTGGTTTGGCATATGAGCTCATCAGGCTGAGCATTAGGAACCTCAGCACTGATCCTTGAAAATATGGGAGTGGTATGCTCCTCAGGAGAAGTGGGAGCTCTAGTTTCCATTTCTTCCTGTATAGGTGAGTGTATGGGAGCCTCCACAGACGAATAGTCCGAGTAGGGGTTCATCTGGATTTTCTTTGGTAGGTGAGGGTGATTTGAGGCTGTTTATGTGGTTAAGATGTAGAAAGTGTAGGTTCAACCCTAGCTGATGCTGCTAGGTTGTCACCTTGAGCAATGAGCTCTAACATTTTTGGGGCCAGGGCTGTTTCTACCCTTGAGAAGCCAATAGTGGGCTTTCTCAATATTTTAAAATGTCAGGCTTCATCTGTCCCAGTTTAAAAATGTCACAGTTAAGAATGTACTGAACATATCTAGGAAACATGTAATAATCTAAGGAATCTAAGTTGGCAAGTAAATTAGTATAGACAATTGAGAATACATGAATTTGATCCCCTGAATCATTCCATGGATAAGAAGGAGACATCATCATTTGAGGCTTTGGCCGTTTCTTCTGACTTCTCAGACTCCTGCTCCATTTTGTCTAACACCTCAAACATATCACTGACAAGGGATTCACCCAGATTGGGGACCATATTTCCTCATTGTTAGCATACTGAGGGTAGTGCTCTGTAGTGACATCTTCTATCTCTATTTCATCAACGTCGTTGAGCTCTTCGTCACTTGTGGAGTCGCACGTTGGAGCATCCTTTAAAATCTCATCGGGATTTAGCTTGAAGATCTCAGCTAGTTGCTCATTTGATAGATCATGAATTATTTCCCCTTCTTCAGGGGTATAACTCACCGGCCTTCTGATGATCCCTTGCAGATCAAGAATCATAGTTAGCTGAGTCTTGATCTGCTGAAGGGGAGCAACATCAAACTCATCCCTCTGATAGTTTGGATCTGTTTGATATAAACATGTAGTACATCAACCATTAGCTAATAATCAAAACTGAAAAGCATTAATCTTAACATAACCATTAAATACATAAGTTTAAATACATGATTCAAATACAAAAGTAAACAAATACATAGACATCTAATTATTACTTTTGTCTTGGATTACTGGGTCATCACTTGGTGGAGCAGAGGAGGAAGCTTGATGGTCTTGATTCTTCTTAGACCTCCTTTCTTGACCTTGAGTAGAGGTAGATGCAGCTGCATCTCCTCCTTCTTCATCATCATCCTCATTCCTCTCCTCTGTCCTCTCGTCCTTAATCCCCTTATCATCCTCAGTCTCATCATCATCATCTTCATCATCATCATCACCATCATCACCATCTCCCTCTTTAATCTTCAGAGGCTCATCTTTAGATCTCTTAAGTTTGAGTATGATGGTCTTCTTAGCATTCTCCAACTCCTCAATCTTCTTAGAAGAAGTGACTCTATGCGCTTGGAGTTGGGCGATCTCGTGGCTCTGAGCAGCCATTTGTTGGGCCTGCTCCTCGATCAGCCGAGCCTGCTCTGAGATCTGGTGTGACTGCACAGCTGTGAGATCTGCAAGCTGTCGGATCTGCGCAGTCTTCTCTTCATCAGCAGCTAACAGTCGCATCACCATACGGTTTAGCACTGAAAGCTGGTCCTCTACCCCAAATTGAGGTAGATGAGATCCATATACATGTGTGGGATAAGATGAGGGTCCTGCTTGGTGGCTAGTAGTGGTGGTGGTGGTTGTGGTGAAAATGGGGTTGGGTCTGTGAGATAGTGGAGGTGATGTAGGAGTGAATGATATGGTGGTGGTTGGCATATGTTCAGTGGTAGGAGGTGTGGTGATGGTTGTTGTGGTGGCTGTGGTGGTGGATGGTGTGGCTGTAGAAGGGGTAGTGGTGATGGTAGATGTAGTGGCTGTGGTGGAGAGGAAGGTCAGTCTTCTCCTCTTCTTCTTTTGGCAATGGGGCTGAGCCATCCGTTTCTTCCTCGATCCAGTCGAGGTGGATGCTCTCCCTAGAACACGGCTAGTAGACTTAGGAGCATAGCTGGGATCTGCAGTCGTCTCCCCCGAATCCCTAGGGCATTCACCAACTGCTCGGAGTCCATACTCTGTGGGAACAACCTTGCTTCCCACAGTCCTAGTCAATGGCTCCTCGTCTGACTCTTCTTCCTCCTCACCAGGTATAAAGTCCTGGTGGAACCCGGCTGACTCAGCTATGTCTCCCATGGGGGCAGATACTGGAGGTATAACGTCTGTAGTTACGCCCCTCGGTGGAATGGGCATGTCATCTCCAGCATCCCCACCGTCATCATCATCAGAGTCATCGGCGGGTAGAGCAATCTGCTCAACATCAGAATCACTGTCGTCGTGGCGCCACTTCCTCCTAGCTGGCACCACATAGTTTTCACAGGCCAGATGCCCAAACAATCTCCTGACAAGGGGTTTCACCTGCTTTCCCCTGTATGCCTTCATCCGGCCCAAGGTGGTATCATCCATCACCTCAAGCACTATAGCATCATCCTTCTCCTTTTGCAGGGAGGGGAGCTTCTGGTCTATGATCATTTGCATAAATCGGGGGTACATGCAGAAGCCCTCCTTCCCTTTCCCCTCAATGTTCTCCACCAAGTAGGTGAAGATCATCCTAGAGAAGCTGAACGGATGGTTCAGCACCAAGGCAACAAAAGCGTTCTGGATCTGGGCAGACAACTCATCAAAGCCTCCCTTTCTGGATGCTATGCATTTCAGCAATACGTGAGCAAGGTACTTGAGCTGGGGACATAGGTTGCTCTTGTTGAGCACCCCAGCATTGATATCCCCAGCGTACTTGGCTCGAAGAAAACATCCTCTGACAGTAAGGGTGTAATTTAGTGGGACAGTCAGCATCGTCCCCTAACTGTAACACGGTCCTTAGATCCTCCTCTGTGATAGCTATAGCCTCTCCAAAGATAGTACCTCTGATACAGTGAGGTTCAAAGGATCGATCAACAACCACACCTTCCCAGAAGGCCTGCTGAATAGACCGATAAGGTGTACATGGAGCAGATATAGCGTGTGCAATCCTCGATCTCCTAAGGAAGGTTATAATGCCCGAGAAGTCTGAAGCATTTCTGGATGTGAGATCCAGATGAGCACAAATATTGTGCTTCGTACTCATAGTCCAACGGCTGGCCATCTGTTACACAAGGAAAGTAAACATTGGTACCAATTGGTTAAGAATGTCATGAAACACTCGGACTTGAACACAATTCTTTTCTGTCATGCGAATGAGGTGTGCGACTGGAATTCAGTCGTGCGAATGACTCCATATGTACTACTGAGTGTACGACTGGACTCATGCGTATGTAGCCTCATGCGGTTACACCAGTCGTGCGTCTGAACTCATACTCATAGTTCAGTCATGCGGTTACGCTATTCCCACTCTTCAGTCGTGCGACTGAAGCTCATCAACCTGTCCATTCGCATGTCTTTCTATCCGCTCAATTCAAATTCAATTTTTCACCAATTTTGAGTTTTAAGCTTCGTGTTATGGTTCCTTAGACTCGTAATTCATTCGTTTAACACCTAAAACCTTTAATTTCATTTTTTTACGTCGTTTAGTTAGGTTATTTTGCCACACAAGACACGGTTTTTCTAACGAATCCGATTGTCAGATTTGGAGTCAAATTGAATGATTTGATATTGTTTCTGCACTGCAAATTACCTGTAGAGTCAATGCAAATGGTCAGTATGTGAGAATTGAGGGTTTATAGTGATCAAACAAAATTTGGGCAGCGTAACGTTAGTCATGCGATTTAGGGTAAATTTGAGAGTGGTGAGTCTCTGCGACCGACTCACTCTCTATTTATACTAACCCTAAATTCAATCGTACGACTGGGCTCATACACACATTTCATTCGGGCGAATGTGCCTCAGTCGTGCGTTTGATTCAGTCGCCCCATTCAGTCGTCTCATTCAGTCGTCTCATTCAGTCGTCCGACTGGAGTTCAGTCATGCGACTTACCCATTCGTTCACTCTTAAACATCCGACTGGGTCAATCGTATGGGCCATTCGGTTGAATGGTCCATACTTATGGTCCATTCGTACGAATGGCTCCCATTCGTATGATAAGTCCATACTAAAGGTCCATTCGTGCAAATGGGTCATACTTATGAAATTTTCTGCATTTCTTACCATTTTACATTTAAACCCTTTTCAAACTATAGTATAAACATTATAATCATTTGATCATCTCAGACATGATCCTTTTAGGTGAGTGAATCCCATACTGATTTTCATGATATAGTCCAACGAACAAACAAACTAAAATGCCTAACCAATTAGAAACGTAAACTAAATACAACAATAAAACTTGTTTTTGACTTTTTGTGAGAGATAAATCCTAAGATAGACATCTACAGGATTTGGTTCCAGAATACGTAGCTTCAATTAAGTTTGACCACACCTGGTCCAATTCAATTTTGGAATCATACAGGCAAGTCAAATCATTTGGGAGTAGTTATCGAAACCTTTTGATGCTAACTTCTTGGTTTTATCCAGAGTCTGTAGCAATTGTAGGAAATCACAATGGTACTATTAGATTCCCACATTGATTTGAACTTTCAAGAATTGCAGCCACAATGATTGTCAATATATTTGTCCTCTTAAATTCATACACAGACTTTAGACACAAACTAGTGATAGTTTTGGTTTAATTATTTCAACTACCATTTGTGGATCCCACACTTATATGGTAATCAACATTCCTCAGGAGCTTTTGAGCGGTCTACGGGTATTTTTACAAGAAGAGACTATTCTTAGAGCTTTCACAGAGAAGCCAATCCTCAGGTCAGTGCCATCGCACAGCAAAGAGGTGGCAAACAACAATGAAGTCTAGAATATCTAGGTTATGCTTATCCTCAGGTCAGTGCCATCGCACAGCAGAGAGGCACACAACCTATCTTCTTGTTAAAGCAGCTAAATTTTCTTTTGTACAGAATGCACCAACAACATATGTCATTAGCTTGATTGCATTTCTCTTTCATTTTTTCATGCTTTGCTCTAATTTTGGTCATCCGCACACATTTGTGGCATTTACATGCTCATTACCCCTTATTGGAATATTGTTGATTGTGTTAACCAGTGATAAGATGGCAGTCCACAGTCAGTTGAACAACTTAGTTTGATCTTAAAATCACCAGTCAGGTTTACTCATCCATTGTGTTGAATCTACCGACATATCATTTGTGGTCTAGCAACCTCTAGGTCTACTTTCTTTGTGTTACCTTAGTAGTTACCAGTTTTTCTATCATCTTCCCTTTTATATGGCTTAGACTACACAGACTTATACTTTGAATTTTGCATCTTTTCTAAATTAAATTTTAAAGTCCCTTTTGATTTGTTTCTGTGTACTATCATTGTCCAAAAGGTTTGAATCGGTATCACAGATATGATCTACCTATATCAGTTGTCTACTCCTTTTACAGCCACACCATCCACCACCACAGCCACCACGACAACCACCACCACACCTCCCACTACTGAACATATGCCAACCACCACCACATGATTCACTCCTACATCACATCCACTATCTCACACACCCAACCCCATTTTCACCACAGCCACCACCACCATTACTAGCCACCAAGCAGGACCCTTATCTCATCCCACACCTGTATATGGATCTCATCTACCTCAATTTGAGGTAGAGGACCAGCTTTCAGCGCTAAACCGTATGGTGATGCGACTGTTAGCTGTTGATGAAGATCCAATACCAGCTCTGATACCAATTGTGAAGTCGGTTTTTCTCCGGATCGATAAACATCCGAGCATGTTCTTGACGAAAGGATGAACAACCAAAACCAAAAGCCAAATCAATAACACGAACTATCAAATATTGGTTTCATTGATAAAAACCTAATGATTACAAGCTCGTTACAACATAAGAATCAAGACTCTTGGCAAGGGGAAGATCGAGCATGATCTCCCCACTCATCCGACAGCCCTAGGCTTCGGGCAGACTTCCTCTCCATCCCCCCTTTTCTCTACACATTGAAACTAGTATATATAGGCCTCGGCCCATACTAGATGCGACTAGGCCCATTCGTGCGATTGGACCATAAGTATGGTTCAATCGTACGACTGGACCATGCGTATGGTTCAATCATACGATAGGACCATACTTATGGTTCAGTATTACGAATGTACCAATCGCATCTCTTAGTCGCACGGCTGGTCCATTAGCATGGCTCAGTCGTACGACTGAGTCTCATTCACATATGCTCCTGCGAATGACCCAGTTTCATGTGTTTACAACATATCAGGTGTATAACATTAAGCCTAGGCTATTCGACAAGCGACGGACACACTATATATGACTATATATGGTCCAACACCTCTCTTGTATCCATGTTTGCAAAGATACTCAGATAGTGTCTCATACCACTTCCTGGGTGCCTGATATAGCCTATAAAGAGCTTTGTCAAGCTTGCAGACAGAATCAAGATGATCAAGATCTACAAAACCAGGTGGTTGTTTGACATACACCTCCTCATCAATCACTCCATAAAGAAAAGCACACTTCACATCAAGTTGAAAGACCTTGAAGTTCTTGGATGCGACAAATGCTAGGAATATCCTAACAGCTTCTAGTCTTGCTACAGGAGCAAAGACATCAGTGTAGTCAATCCCTTCTTCTTGTCCGTACCCTTGAACAACTAGTCTGGCCTTGTTCTTGATGATAATGCCTCTATCATCCTTCTTGTTCCTAAACACCCATTTGGTTCAAATGGTAGTCTTCCTATGAGGAAGAAGACAAAGGTTTCAAACTTTCTGCCTTTTGAATTAAAGCTGCTCCTGTTGGATAGCTTCAACCTAACTACCATTCTTTAGAGCCTCATCAACTTTCTTTTGCTCTATTTAGGATAAGAAACACGAGTGAAAACAAACATTTGCTTCATGGGTTTGTCCTCATGTTCTTACCCCTGTGACTACATCTCCAATGATGTTTGTGGTGGGGTGGGACTTGTGGATCCTTAGCTGAGGGATCACAGTAAGTTCTTGAGATAGATCTAAATTAGAAAAATTTAGACTTGGCATACATGTTTCACCCACCACATCAGCACACTTATCAAGGGAGACTTGATCCATGGAGTGTGTGACATCATTGATGTTGTCATCTGTGTAGTGGTTATCAGCATGAAGGAAGCCTTGATCACTGTCACCACTACTATCATTGTCTTCTGCAATTGAAGAATCTTTATCTGGTTATGGAGCATCTAAGCTGGAATTTGAAGGTATACCAGATGTATCAGCTTAGTTTGTCATTGTAGTGCTGATAGAAACCTCATTTGCAGAAGTAGTTCCAATTGGAGCTCAAGATGTGTTATGTGAAGGTGTTCTTAGCTCAAATCTTGGATGAGGATCACCTGTGTTTAGATTTTCTACAGATCCTAAAACAGTCTCACAAGATTTGTTAAAACAGTTGGTAACTAAATCAAGATCAAAGAGCAAATCAGGACCAGAAGCAGCCACACAGGGTGTGTGTTCATTGAAAGTCACATTGGTTGACTCCTAAACAATTCTAGTTCTAAGATTGTACACTCTGTAAGCCTTAGCTTGGGAAGAGTATCCAATGAAGCATCCATCATCTGAATTCACAACAAATTTGGCAATTTGATCCTTGGTATTCAAGATGGTGCAAGGACATCCAAATGACCTAAGAAAACTAATGAAAGGTTTCCTCTTGTGCCAAAGTTCATAAGGAGTCTTCCCATGAATCTTAACCACTAAAACTCTGTTTTGCACATAGCAGGCAGTGTTGACTGCCTCTGCCCAGAAGGTGATGGGCAACATAGAGTGAGACAGCATGGTTCTTGCAGCTTCAATCAGTGTCCTATTTCTCCTCTCAGCAACACCATTCTGTTGAGGAGTCCTTGGAGCACTGTATTGTCTTGAAATACATTTTTTATCACAGAATGCATCAAGGATTTGGTTCTTGAATTCAGTTCCCTGATCACATCTTATGATTTTGACCTTGTGATCAGATTGATTCTCAATCTTTAAGATGATTTTTTTTCTAAACCTCAGGAGTTTGATCCTTAGTTCTAAGGAATAAGACACAAGTGAATCTTGTAAAGTCATCTGTGATCACTAAATAGTATGAGGTCCTTCCTGGACTCATTACACTGGAGGGGCCAAAGAGATCCCTTCGTAACAAGTGTAGGGGTGTAGTGATGGAGCTTATTTCCTTAGGCTTGTGAGATACCTTATGTTGCTTCCCTTTTAGGCATGCAACACAGTGGTCATCACTTGTAAACTCTTTCCTTGGCATTCCAGTAACCAAATCATTCTTAATCAGTTTATTCATGTTTTTAAAGTTTACATGGCATATTCTTTTATGCCATAGGAAAGACTCATCACTATTGGCTTTGGACAGAAAGCATGAAACTTCTCAAGAGGGAGATGTTTCTTGCAAATCCATTTTGTACATGTTCCCTTTCCTGGGGGCTCTAAGCAGAATATGCACATGAGGAATGACCACCCTGGGCTTGAGAACAATGCACTCATGCTAAGTAGATTGCATGTTATGACTCTGATCACAAAATCGGGATACACCCAGAAGATTGTACCCAAGCTCCTTGAGAAAGTTTACCTTTTCAATACTAAGCTTACCATTCGTGACCATGCCCCTTCCTAAAATGTAACCACCTTCATCTCCTCCAAAGGCAATTGTCCTCCATCAATCCTTTCAAAGTTCTAGAGTGGTGACCTATTGCCTGTCATGTGCCTGGAACAGCCAATGTCAATGACCCAAAAATTTTTGTTTCACTTCAGCTGTCCCTGCACAAAAAAATGATTTGTTACATTTGGAAACCCAAGCCTTACTTGTCTTGGGCTTATCTACACAACCAGAAGGTAATGCAACAGTAATAGATCCTATGGTTGTGCTAGGAGGATCTTGAGCTGTTGTTGATGGAGAATTCTCAGTCACTTGGTCTTTCTTAGACTTCCACACCACCTTTGAAGTCTTGGACTTGATTTTAATATTTCGAAGCTTTTGATACTTTGGAAGTTTTGATGACTAACCCTTCGGAAGAACCTGCAGACACTACAGCAGACTTTAGTGCTTCGGAAGTATTCCTTCCTTCCGAGAGCAATTTTTCTTCCGAAAGAAATTTTCCACTTGCCTTCTTTTTAGATTTGGAGCTTCCCAAGGAAATAGATTTTCCCTCCGAAGCTTGAATCTTCTTGGAACTCTTAGAAGTCTTTTTCTTCATCATGTGAAGAGTACCTTTAGGATTGTATGGACAATCCTTAGCAAGATGAGTAGTACTTTCACACATGACACACTTAATTTTCTTCTTCCCAAGAGCGTTCTACTGGGAACAAGACTGACTTTGGTCACATACCCCCTCCACCCTCATCTTTGCAGATGCTGAGACAGTCCTTTTGGGTTGGGAACTGTTCTTGGAGTTTGATGGTCCAGGTTGTTCAGCAGTGGTACACAGCAGATCAGTTTTCTTCTTGATACTGAGATGATTTGAACAATAACCAGAACTCTTAGCAGAAGAGTTTAGGTTGATGTCTTCAGTCTTTGCTACTTCAAATCCTACAGAGATAAACACTTGTTTCTGCTTGGAGTCAAAAGTAGGCTTGATCTCTTAAGCCTTCCTTGCTTTCCTCTGCTCCTCCTGATCAAGTTCTTTCTCATTGACTTGGTCATCACGGTCTTCTTTTTCTCCTCAGAAGGATAGTGGCCCTTCTTAGAATCCTCCTCTTCACTCTTCTCAAAGGAATTCACCACTATCACTTCTTCATCCTCTTCAGTCGAAGGATCTATAAGAGGAAGCTCATCTTCACAAGTTCACACCTGGGTGATCTTACAGACAAGATTGTATGTGGAGGAGCTATCTCATTTGATCCTAGTCCCTGCTTGTTTTGATAGCACACTTTGTTATGAAAGGATGAGGATATCATGTTCTTGAAGGTCTCTTATTTAAGAACACACTTATCTACCCTGGCATTGCTGATCAGAAGCTCAGCCTGGCACTCAGCCGGTTTGGTTATGAGATCCTTGATCTGAGTCCTAAAATCCATATGCTCATGTTTTAGAACTGCAATGGTTTTCTTTAAGTCCTCAATCTTTAGTTTATAATCATTTTCAGACTTTCTAAAATTAGCTTTCTAAATTGTTTAAGGACTCAAGATCAGATCTCATTTCCGAGTTATAGGACCTGTATCTATTAACTTTAGCAATGCATTCAGGGGTACAGAGATGTTCCAATACCTTGGGTTCATCATGATCTACCATCAGTGCTTGGTTTGGAGAAGCATCTTCCACCTGAAAGCTCCAGTCAAAGCCTCCTTCTTTAACAGCAACAGCAGCCTACTGCTTTGGCTTCTAATTCTGGGGGGCTTTATCCGTGTAGTTGGGCGTAGACTATGTTGGCCACAATTTGTTCTAGGTGCCTTACACTCCCTAGCAAAGTGGCCCATCAAGTTACAGTTGTAAGGGCCAAACTTTCCACTATTTTTATTGCTTGGAAACTTCCTTCCAGTCCACTTACAGAAATTCTTGGCTCTGTGAGTGAGAAGAGCCACCTGCTAGACGATCTCCATGTACTCCAAATCATCTGGATGGATACAGTCCAGGTCTTCAAGGGTGAACAGGAAGTTGCCACAACTTTCATCAGAAGACACAAATGCTTGAGAATAACTTGTCTCTTGGAATGGGCTTCCTTGGGTGTAGTTCTCTCTAGGTGTCTCTAGGAAGGTGATGAAAGGACCCCTTTGTGAGTTGTCAGGGTAGCATATGAGATGATGTTGGGGTTCTATGCTATCCCTTTCAATGACATGCAGGGCTGAACCCATTTGATTGTTGGAGTTGCCAGATGAACCTTGCATGTTCATCTCCATCTGGTAGCCACTGAGAATCCCATCTAATTCTGTCAGAGTAAGATTTTTTAAATTCTTGGTCCTCTTGATCACCACACAGTAGTGTGTCCACTGCCTAGGAATTGAGGACATTAACTTCCTTACAATGTCCCTGTTCTAAGACGAACTCCTCCATCCATAAGGGTATCCACAATCTCAACATACTTGAAGTATTGCTGAGTCATGGTTTCACATGTTTTAAAGATGAAGTTTTCAAACTGCTACTTCAGGAGATCTTTCTTGTTCTCCTTGGGTTCAGAAGAACCCTCATACATTAGTTTTAGTGCATCCCACAACTGCTTAGCCATTTTGGAAGGGTAGTTTGAAGGGCTGTCATGGCTTTTCTATCAATCTCTACTCTCTTCCTATCTTCATTAGAATAGTTAGCCACATCCTGGGGATCATACTAGCACCAGTAGCAGAAGGAGTGCTAGGTATGAAAGGTTCAATTTCAATAGACTCCCGCATTCTTGAGTCCAGAGAACTGATGAAACCTTCCATTCTTAAACACCAGGTATCAAAGTCATTAAGAGTGATCAATGGGGACTTGTTCATGGTTCCAATTTCCATATCAGTCTTGGAAATGGATGCCATTTGAAAAGTTTAGTATTTGTGTGTGTAAGGGATCTTAAGATGGTCAGATCTTATATCAAGAGCCTGGAAAGCTCTGATACCAAATGCAGGATCGATGAAGGCGGTTCACTTACAACACAACAACACAAAGAGGAGACTAACTAAACTCAAACAAACAGTAAACTGGATTAACCACAATAAAGACACTAAGAACACAAGTAATGTAAGAGATAGAACAGAAGTATATGGTTTTCAAGAATGTGGTATATTGCTTTCTCTATGTTCTATTACAAGTGTTACAAAGCATATCATAAAGTTACAAGAACATGAGATACTTATACTACATCCTACAGCCGGCCATACTATGAAAGCCAGCTGGATACAATTGACTAGACTCAAAACAAAATCAATTGTAGAGTCAAAAAGGCAGATTGCGTTTTTGACTTTGTGACTATGACATGCCATAACTCACATCCTTATCTATTATGAAAAGGATAATATACATGAAGTAGAAAGTTACAGACTGAACACCTCAATGTACAATTACCAAAAGCTTGAACCTTTTCACCAACTCATGTAAGTTGGTGACTTTATAGAGATGTAGCAGAAAGGTGTCCAACTTTATGGAATAGTACATGAGATAAAGCATGTTACTAAAGGTCTTTGAAAGAAATCTATCTTTAAGAGTTGAGGCTTCAGAAGACTTTTTCTCTGAAGCTTCAAAAGACTTTATCTTTGGCTTCGGAAGATATTGGTCTTGGCTTCGGAAGATTTCACACTTAGAATATTCTTATTGCATGTGTGAAACTTCCGAAGCATTCTTCTTGAGTATTTGTGAAGCATGCATGCAGAAAGTCTTTGGTTGCTTCAGCCTCTATGCATATTCTCTACAAACTCCCCCTAGGTTGATGCTACAAAAACTTTTGAAGACTTCAGATATCAACAGTCCTCATCAGGATGATAACCAACCCTTTCTTCATGAGATGATCAGGATCCTTCAGACTGTCAAAATGTCTTCTCATGTCAAAGGTATCATGCAGAGGCAACTAAAACATGTCTTGCCAAGTGTAGACATTTTCAAAGCCATGATCTCTGATGACATGCCACCTTCCTAGATTTGTAGTGTATGTCCAGGGCAAGATGGGTCTTTCTAATGCAAGAGGAGCTATTTGAATGGGAGATGATGGAGCATCCTCTAGCTGCACATCCTCAGGATACATGCCTAGGAGCATCAGAAGCCATACGGGAAGATCCAACCTTTGGATATACCCGAGTGGAAGTGGGAGCATATCACCATGGACTTTATCACGACGTTACCGCGTACCTTGAAAGGGTATGATGCCATACGGGTGATAGTTGATCGTTTGATGAAGAGTGCTCACTTTCTACCAATCCGTGAGACGTATTCTACAAAAAGATTAGCGGATCTATTTATTAAGGAGATTGTAAGTCGTCATGCTGTGCCGGTGTCTATTGTGTCTGATCGTGACACCCGGTTTACATTAAAATTTTGGAAGAAATTTAACGATGCAATGGAGATGAGGTTACATATCAGCACGGCTTATCATCCTCAAACGGATGGTCAGTCGGAACAGACGATTCAAACGCTAGAAGATATGCTCCAGCCATGCGTAATTGATTTTGGAAGAAGTAGGGATGACCACTTACCGTTAGCTGAGTTCTCATATAACAATAGCTACCATTGAGATGCTATACGGTAGGAGATATAGAACACCCACTTGTTGGGGTGACATTGGCCATAAATAGTTAGGGAGCGTCGAGGTGGTCGAGGCTAGGACTGAGAAGCTAGAAAGGATCAAAGCCTTTATGAAGCAGCTAAAGATAGGACAAAGTCGTATGCTGATAAATGACGTAGACCGATTGAATTCCAGGTGGGCGACAGAGTTATGTTGAAAGTCTTACATTGGAAGGGAATCATTTGGTTTAGGAAGTGGGGCAAGTTGAGCCTAAGATACATAGGGCCTTTCTGAATTATTGCTTGAGTAGGAGAGGTGGCCTGCAGGTTGGAGTCGCCCAGTGAGTTAAGTGGAATTCATCCGCCATTCCATGTATCTCACATGAGATGGTGCTTAGTCGAGGAGGATATGGTGGTGCCACTAGAGGATATTGAAGTGGATGAATGACTCAATTATGTGGAGCAACTAGTGGTGATCATCGATCGCAAAGAGAAGAGGCTAAGGAATAAGGTTGAGGAGGAGATGAAGCAGCATTACCCTCAACTATTCAACGACTAGCAGGTTTCGAGGACGAAACCTAAATGAGGGGGGTGGACTTGTAATGCCCCGAATAATGTCTAAGCGAGCCAAATAATAATAATGGGTTTAAATGAGAACATTTAATGAAAATAGGAGGGATATGAGTTATAGACCGAGTTAACTCTTCGGGATATGTGTTTGGCGAGTTTAAGGTCCAGGGACGCTCGGTATATATAAACAGATCAGCTTGAGCAGCCCTCATTTGCAACTCAACACTCTATTTCTAGAGAGAGAAAGTAGAGAGATTTGAAGATTCAAGGGTCGGTTGATCTTGGGATTGAAGATCGGTGTTCGTGGGCATTCAAACAACAAGAAAACACCAAGAATCCAGGTAAGAAACATCATTTAATCGTTGCTTTTGATGTAAACCCAGATTTTAGGGTTGGGGTTTTTAAAAGTGGCAAAGATTCGCCCAAAACTCACGTTTTTGTGTAAGAAAACATGTAAGAAGCTTAGATAAAGCTTATTGGGTGATAAACCAAGGTTTTGGGTGTAAAAGATTGAAGTTTTTGGGTCAAAAATGGGGTGGTTCGTAATTTTCAGCCTGTTCTGCGAAACTGGGTGTTCATCCAGCGAAATTAGGTATTCGTCCAGCGAAACGGTGGATCTTCCTGCTAAACTATAGTTTTGTAGGTAGTTTCATGGACATGGTTTTCCAACGAAAGTTGGGTGAAACTGCCAGCGAAACTAGCAGCGAAGATGCCAGTGAAACTGCCAGCGAAGATGCCAGTGAAACTGCCAGCGAAGATGCCAGGGAAACTAGCAGCTAAACTGCTGGCGAAACTAGCAGCGAAACTACTAGCGAAATTAGCAACGAAATTAAGTAGAAATTAACTCCTTTGAGTGTTAACTTATTTGCAGGCTGTGTAGTGCAACCCCTACCTTGAAAGTTTGATTGAGAAACTACTCATCGAGTCCAGGTGAGTTCTAGATCTCCTATTTTAAAGGTTTTAAACTAGTTTGGGGCTAGAAATGCATACTAAATATACGATTTAAATGATAAAGATTTTAAGAGGTTTTAAGAGAAGATCAATTTTTCTATGACTAAATGTGCTATATAAAAGTGTTAAAATAAAAAATTTTTGCGCAGACCTGGCAGCACGGCCCCAGCCAGGGGCGTTGCCCCTGGGAGGACGTTGTCCCTTGGATCCTGCTAGGGGTTGCTGCCCCTTGGACCCCACTGTCAGGGGTTGCCGCCCCCGAACCCCCGCTGTCCCGCGGTGGGTCAGTTATGTTTTATGATGATTTATGCTTCATATGCATATGTTTATGTATGTGAATGTACAATGCATGGTGTTTAAGATGATGTATGATTGATGCTATGTATGATGATTGTTAGGATCAGTGATCTAAGTTTGATTAATTAGAGAGTATTGCAGCGGAGTTCGAACAACGAATTAAACAATTCACAAGAACACAATTGATATTCAATGTAACAGTAAATGGTTATAGAAAAAGAGAATTCTGCAAAAGAGATATTTCATTCATATGCTTTCGTGGTGGCTCAATGTCACACTTTACAATTAGGTCAACATTTCTTATATAGGATATGTGACATCTACTGATGTCACTTGATAGTGACATCTAACAGAGTTATTCAAACTACTAAAACTATGCAAACTACTGAGAAAGTTCTCAACTACTGATTACATCTCAGAGAATGCTAAGTACAAGAAACATAAAACTACTGAAACTAAACTATTGAAACTATAACTACTAAAAAGTAAATTACAAGTACTGAAAGGAAACCATCATAACTACTGAAGTTGATAACTTCAGCTGTTGTGACAACTACTGAAGTTGATAACTTCAGCTGTTGTGACAACTACTAATCACTTTGGTCTTCAGTCTTGTTCTTCAGACTTTTACTTTCAAACTTTGTCTTCAGCTGATAGCTTCAGACTTTGTCTTCAGTACTTTACTTTCAAACTTTGTCTTTAGCTGATAGCTTCAGACTTTGTCTTCAGCTGATAGCTTCAGACTTTGTCTTCAGCTGATAGCTTCAGACTTTGTCTTTAGTTTTTTACTTTCAGACTTTGTCTTCAGTAGTAGTCTTCAGTTCTTGTCTTCAGACTTTGTCTTCAGACCTTGTAATCAGTTGATGTCTTCAGCTGTTGTGATCCTCTTCAGTAGTTGTAATGTCTGTGGGACTTAGAGGTTTTTCTGATCAGTCTCATTGGTTCTTTTGGTCCAACAAACTCCCCCTGAACCAATGCAGACAAAACCTCTAAACTTATTCATGATCCGACTTATTCTTGGCAGAAACACCCTCTTGATCAGCTTCAGAGGTAATCAGTTAAGCACAGGCCGGGAAAAGGTTTCTAATCTTTTGATTGGTTAAGTATGGAAGGGAACTCTGTCTTGGGAAACTGGACACAGAGTCTTGTCCCAACCATGAAACCTAATTCCCATTAATGAGTCTATAAGAATCACTAGCATAGGCCTTAAGGAGAACAACTTGTTCCTCCTTGGTGAGTTCTTCTCCTTCTCCCTCGAAGAAGAACTCTGGGCCATAATACTCCGACAGGTATCTCACTGTCTTTCCATTTTTCAACTCCACAGTTGTTATCTCTCTATAAGCAAATTCATCAGGGTGAGAGCCTTCAAGCAACAACTGGAGTTCACTCTTCTAAAGATCATCAAGTCTTTTGTATAACAACCCCTTCTTGATCATTTTGTTCTCAAGAATAGATTGAGGGGTTGTCTTGGATTTGTGAGCTCTCTTGAATTCCTCAATGATTTCCCAGGGTGAGACTACCATGGCCAATGTAATTGCAGCATTGAAGGTCTTCTTCACTTGGCCATGATATCTACTTGGTATATTCTTCTTATGAATTCTAGAACTTAGCCTGGGGTCTGGCCAGATCCGCACTCTTTTTTTTGATGTTGAAAGGTATGTCTAAGAGTGTACAGCCTCAGAGCCTGTTTCTTCAATTCTTGAATGGATGAGGACTGAGGGAAATCCTTATCAACCATCTTGAGAAACTTCTCATCATGCTTTTTCTGTTGTTCTGCTTCTTCAATCTTTACCTTCACCATCTGCATTTCCAAGTCAAGAGTAATCACTTGTTGACTTCTATGCTCAGGTGATTTGAGTTTGAGAACAGCAGAGGTTGGCAGACTATGATCATCATCATCCTCTTTTTCATCTTCTTCTACCCTCAACACCCTTCTCCTCCTTCTGGGTGTATCACTGGGTAAGGTTTGAGGTGGTTTTTGGAGTAAAGGAATGGTTTTGTGGGTTGAGTTTTGGGTGGCTTTGGTTTAGGGATAGATTTGGGAGATTTTAGAGATAAGGGCTGTGTTTGAGTGGGAGTGTGAGAAGACTGGCTTAGCATTTTGTTGGTGAGTTTGGCTTTGGAGAGTTTTGCCATTTCTGTTCTCTTCCCTGCACCTGTTTCATCCGGTGCTTCGATGATCAACCCTTTATGATAGCCTCCAGTAGAGCAGATTTTCTTGGTTATCTCCAAGATATTGTCTCTGGACCAGGCCTTTATCTCTATCAATGATCTTCCAAGGTATTTGGCAATGAATCTGATCATTATATCCAATCTTTCCCTTTCCAACACATTATAACCGCCCATCTAGCTTGAATCTCTTCTACTTCCAGCCTTCTAATCTCAGTGTCTAGTGTAGTTGTGTCATGACCTTGTCGAAAGAGCTGATCTATAATTTTATCCATGGATCTGCTGTGAGCTTCATCAGCATCTTTGACAAGATCTTCTAAGGATTTATCTTCATCAGCTTTTGACTCAGCATTTTTCTTTCTTTTATATGTGATCAGCTGTTCTGAGATCAGTTCTTTCTCCACCTCCTTCTCTTTTTCAGGTTCTTTCTCATCATCAAATCTTTTTCTTTTCTTTTCTTTCACTGCCTTAGACTTGGAAGTCTCCCCCTTTTTGGTTGCATTGGGATCAGGGGCTTGAAAGGCAGAAAGAGATTTGTGAACAGCATTATCAATGAGGGTTTGTACATTTGAGGATATCCTCTCATCAATGGCTTTATGCACTATGTCAGTGGTGATGGGAGTGATGAGAGGTAAGGAGTTTTGAAAGATAGCAACCATCTGCGCAGAGGGGTTCTGTCCCTGAGACCTGGTGCCAAAAGTAGTGGCTGGTGGCTCAGTTACGTGTGTAGGCTCAGTGTTTGGGGAACCTTCAATGGAAGGTGCCATCTGTGGGGTTTGTGAGGTAGATGGACTTTGATCCTGAGACATTTTGGCTAACAACTCTTTGAGTCTACTCACCTCAGTCTCAAGGATGGTATTATGGGCTAATACATCATAGAAAAAGCCCAGGTCATCATCAGTTTGTGCTGAATCACCTGAACTCCTAATTGAATCAGGATGTACATGCTCTGAGTGTAGATGAGTAGAAGCATGTGCCCTTTGGTCTTGGTACTGGGGACTTCCTGCCTCAAGACTGTGTCCTTCATTGGCAGTTGCCTCTGGTAAGGTCTTATGGATGTTACCAACTGCATCCTGATCATTTGCTGAATCAGTAGAAGTGGCAGCCTTACCAGATGTTCTATTCTCCGTTTCTACACTTGGAGAGTGAACATTGTAACCCCTGTGCTGTGGGTTATTAGAAGCATTTCGGTCCTCCCCCTCAATGGTTGAGGTATTCCTAGTGGTAAGTGGTTTCTGGGGAGGGGGTGAGGAATGCAACTGACTCAACACTTTAGCAATTATCAGTGTTGGGCTTTGAGGGGCGGTTGCATGTGGAGATTGGTCTGAAGCAGAATGCACCCAGGGTGAGGGGTGCTCTTCAATGGTAACCCTCTCAATTGAGATAGGTTCCAGAAATATGGGATCCCCAATTATGGTTGCAACAGGATCCTGTTTAGAGGATAGCTGTGCGGCTTCAACAGGTTGAGTCTTTGACATAACTGGGGGGTTATAACCAGTATGTATTTCCTATGTTTGTGGTATAGGGGCATCCTCAGGGGACTCATCTCCCTGAGTAGCCTTTTTGGGCTTTTTGGATTTGGGTTTGGTGGGGACTTTGTATCTGGAAGTGGAGGCTGTGGGTTCCCTCTGCTTGGGTTTTAGCATGGGGGCAGCCCCTTTAAGAGTAGGGTCTGACTTATGTCGGGAGTATACCTCAGCTAAAATAGCTGGAGCAGGGACTCCAAGACCAACAAGGCCATCAGATTGTAATTGATGCAAAATTATGGCCATCAGAAACCTGGGATAAAGTATCCATCTGTTTGCCACAGGTTTCTGAGCCGTATCCTTTCGTTCCATGAACACTATCTCAGAAAAATTTAGATTTTGGCGTTCAAGGATAGAGAACAATACCTGTTGCCATCGGGAAGACATCTGATCCCAAGAAGATGTCTTTGATGCAAGGCAGACATTCACCATATGAAAGATAAGTCGTTCAGCATCATAGAAGTGCTTTTTAAATATGGTGTAGCACTTAAGTCGCCTTCATACCCGTTATGGATAAAATACATATCACTGGTGCCTTTCGGGTATTCTTTAAGATAGGTGCCATCATGCATATTTAGGATTTTGCGAATGATGTCGAGGGTGATGAGCACCTGTTTCTAGTTCACCAACGACTGGAGAGTGATTTGTCTATCATTCTCACCAGTTATTACAGAGACGTTGGTCCAGAACTGGGATAAGGAGTCAGGATATATGGTAGGATTCAGAAGAAAGGCTGTTCTGTATGGGGAATCCACCATAAGATCGATGGCAGTGTCAAACTTGTTCCAGAACGCCGATTTCGAGAGGTAGGCAACACAGTTGTGTCGGGGTTTGAGTTGCATGGTCGCCATTGTTGAGAGAGAAAGGTTTGAAAACGGCTAATGAAACGTTTGGCTATAAGTGCAGGTATTATAGGTTAAGAAAATGCTGAAAAGAAAACGACTGAAAGTGTTGGTGTTGGCATCAGTTGTTATGAAAACAACTGAAGATTATGTATCCTATGTATGTTATGTATGATATGTTTTCTTATGTTATTACGTATGATGACGTGACTTTACGTGGTGTGATATTGATAATGAACGTAAAGTATTATCTTAACAAAGTGAAAGATTTAAGATAATGAAAGTGGAACATAATGAAGGAACGAATGAAAAGCCTTGCAAGCAAATGAAAGGAGGTTCAGAACTCCTTGAGAGTCGTTAGCTTAACTGTGTGTGTCTATAGCATGTGATTTTGGCTAACTCATAAGGGTTCATACACACAGTAAGAGTTCAGTCTTGGTGACTGCTCCAATACGTGCGATTTCCTAATTACTGTGTGTTATACAGCGTGCGATCTTGGCGACCCCATAAGAGTTCACACACACATAGGGAGTCTGCCCTAGTCACCACTCCATACGTGTGATATGGGGTCCTTGTTGCTTAACCCTAGATGAATTGCTTGGTGCTCTAGAGGAGGGTTAAGCACATGACAGGACCTAGATAAAAGTGAAAGATAATAATGTACGAAAAGTGTGATAAGTACGAAATGTGCGAAACATGCAATATGTAAGAAACAAACGTTGTTTAAGATAATAATGATTATCTTGATGTATGTACGATGTGTTATCACGTGCGATTGTAATGAAAATGTTTTAATGAATGGAAGGTAAGGCAATGTTTTTATATAACTAGAACTCACTCAACAACGCTAACTTTTTATGCATTTTCCAGTTGGCAGGTGAGCATTGTTGAGGATGGCGCGGGCAGCTACGTGGCATTTTTGGATGGCATTCTTTTGTATAACGTTTTCGCAATGTAATACAAACGAACTATATTTTATAATGAACGATGTATTATTTTGCAAAAGTGTTTATTTAAAGGAAATCAATTATTTGTTTAAAGTGTTCCCGCTGCACGATTTTTGTAAAGTTAATGTAATTATAGGTTTTATGTGTGATGATTGACCAGCTGTGAGCGTTCCAGGAACGGGGCCTTACACTAAATGTGTCAAAAAGGACAAAAGTATAAAAGTTGGTGAATAAAGCAACATGGCTGCCCACCCTCTTTGCAAATTTCCTTTCATTTGGATTTTTTAGAGAGAGAAAGGAGAAGAGCAAAATTTTTGGATTTTGAAGAAGAAGAACAAGAAATTCAAATTCAAGGTAATAATTCTTGGTTTTAAGTTGTTACGGACCGGCCTATGCCTTGGTTATATGCTTATGTGTTTGTGTGTGTGTTCGGTGTGTGTGTATTTTTGGTGGGTTTTTAGGTGTTTGAACTCAATTGGCAAACGGGTTGAAGAAGTCATATTCGAAGGTTGTCAAAGTTGAGTTCTAAAACAATCTTTTTATATGTTTTAACTTATTTTGAGGCTGGAAATGCATGTGATAATGTTTTTGTAAATGTGGGTTTCATACCCGCATGAATGTGTATGTGTAAATATGGGTGGTTATGATTTGGGCAAATTATGATGTATAATGCTTATAATGTTAGAAATAAGCTTATAACAGGTTGAATTGATAAATTAGGACTGAATATGATGATTGATAGTAAGTGTTGGCTGCCCACGCGCTTGAAATAGGCCCATGTGCTTGAAATTGGCCCATGCGCCTAACAGTCAGAATTTTCCTAAGTGTCTCTTGCACCCAAAACTCCATGCACCTAAATCGTATTCATGCACCTAGAATAGGATGAATTTTCCTAAGAATGAATGAATCGATAAGTTTTAACCCGGTACTAGTGCGAGGCTTTATGCGCAATGAATGGGGATCTATTTATAGACTTCGGCCCGGTACCCGCTTTGTGCTTACGTTTGGGGTAAACTTAGGTATGGGATCCTTGTTGCTTACCCTAGTACTCATGTCAGGATTTGTGCGCAATGAATGGGAGTCTATGTATAGACTTCTGCCTAGTACCCGCTTTGTGCCTACGTTTGAGGTATAGTTGGTAACACTTTTCCGGAAAGAATGAAAGAAATATGGATAATGAATGGTAATGAAAGGTAATAATGATATCATCTATGTGTACGTATGTTGTATGATCGCGTATGAAAGTAAAGAATGGTTTTAAAGGAAAGAAAAGTATTTTATTTTATAAAACTAGAACTCACTCAGCAATTGTGACTTTTATATGTTTCTAGTTATCAGGTAATCGTTGCTGAGTATGGCACGGGGCAACTACTTGGATTATTTTACATGGCATCCATTTCATATTACAATAATGTTTTTGTGATGTAATACAAACTAGGATGGGACGCTGCAATGTTTTAGTATGTAAATGTAAATTATATGTTTATGTGCGATGATTGTACAACTGTGACGTGTGTCATATTTTATTAAAAAAATAAATATAATGTAAAGGTCATTTTAATGTTTTTTCCAATTTCGCCCTTTAACATTTGTACTATTTTTTATATTATATTAACACAATAACTTATGTATAAGTGATTTGATGTTTTTATATTTTTTTAATATTATATTAACACAATAACCTATGCGTTATGTTTATTAGTACCTTCACACATGTTTAAAAGATAGCTTTGCAAATTTTAAAACATATGTAAATAATTCAATAAAAATTTTAACACATGTATAAAAAATAGTTCTAAAATAATGTTAAATAGTTTAACACATGTTTTTTAATACCTTAACATATGTGTAAAGATAGTTTGAGTACTTTAATATGAGAAAATAAAAATTATATGTGTAATAATTAATTATACATGAGGAGAAAACATTTACGCAAATCAGAAAATAATCTATATCTAAGATCCAGTAATATATTTTCAAAATAAAAAAAATCTGCACTCTCCATTGTTGATTACGTCTTGTTCACATCTTAGATTTGTACTATTCAACATGTACCAAAAATGAAAACCATTATGTAACATGACTCAGTAACTATTTAAATTATAAAAATATAAATCTTATTAAGAAAAATAAGAAGTTATGTATGCGTATATTCAGTTTAAACATGTTTTAAAACTCAGTTTGCACCTGCGTAAAAGTCACTCTACACATGTTTACATATAAAAACCCAATAAAAATAGACTTAATAAAAATACAGAATTAAGTATCCTACATACTATAAGGCCCTTTTCCCGGGACGCTTACAGCTAGTCAATCATCGCTCATAAAACATATAATTACTTTAACTTGAAATAAATGTTGCAGGGGAAACATTAAAAATAACATTTTCATTAAAAATGTTTTTGGAAAATAATACATGTTACATTTCAGCACAAAAGCATTATAAATAATGATGTCATCCAAAAGAGCTGAGTAGCCGCCCCGTGCCATCCCAGCAACTTCCACACTACACATAGACTGGCACTAGCACCGAGGTGAGTAATCACTATAAACCATGTACCACACCATTGGTCAGTCACAAAGACCGGAACCCCTATGTGTATCCTTAAGGTTAGCTAAACCATACGCAGTTGAGCTTACGACATTTTAGAGTTGTGCACTTCTGTACATTTTGCTTGTAAGCCCCTCTCTCTATACCTTAATGCATGCATTTATTCATCATGTTCCTGTAGATACATGTATACCTAGTTTCTGAGCTTAATGTAAAATGTCTTTATTGTCTTACATATATGTAATTGAATGGGTACTTAATGAAATACAATGTGTGGTTATGCTTATAATGTTGAATATTGCATTACTTAGTATGTAATAACGCTTATTGAACTAACTATATAGGTTTGTGGTTGTTTGAATAGATCTAAGTCAAATAATGTTTGAATAGATCTAAGTCAAATAATGATTGTCAAACTTAATCATATGAAGTTCTCATGTGATTGGCCCATGCTAATGGACCATACGCATGAACAACTTCATGCTAGTGAACCAGTCACACGACTTAACCAGGAGACTGGATCAATCGCATGATTGTAACATGAGATTGACTCAGTCGCATGACTGACTCAATCGTGCGAATGAATCAACCGCATGACTCAATCGCACGACTGAACCATGCTAATGGCCCAGTCGCCCGAATGAGAGATGCTAACCTATAAATACCACATAAATCGTGGAAAAACAAAACACTTCAAATACCTACGTACTAGATCGTATCCTAGCCGTCCAGAGACCTCTAAGAACCTGTTCCAAGTTCATAGGTCGCACTAGATCTATCCCGATCATTCTTAACGTTTAGATTCAATCCTTAATTGTTTCTACGTGCGTTCTCACTGATTGGATCGCCAATCAAATAGGATTCCGCACTATTTGATTCGGTATACACGTATATCAGTTAGTATTTTGTTCAATACATGATCCTAACAAGTTGTATCAAAGCCGGTTACTGCTGGAATGATCTAACAATCATTCTAGCAACCCAAGCTCATGATTTCTAGATCTATTTCAGGCTCTTTGACGTTCAACCAACTTCGTATTCTTCGTGTTTTGCTCAGATCTGGTTACGTGTGTTGTTTAATCGCACTCGAAACAACGTTCCAATCACCCCTGCGAATCTTATGATGTCTATGTTGGTTTGGTTCATGTAAAATTCGTAAGATTAGGGTTTTTGGCAGCCCTGGCGGCTGTAGATCTGAAAATCTACGTGCAACCCTGTTCATGCGACTAGGCCATGCGAATGGTCCATTCGTACGACTGGACCATGCTAATGGACCATTTGTACGACTGGACCAGTCGTATGTTCAGTCGTGCGACTGGACCAGTCGTATGTTCAATCGCACGAATGAGCCATCCGCATTGACTCATCCGCATTTGTTCCAAACGAAAAAAAGAGTCTTGAACTCCCTCTTGCATAGATTTGAGGATGAGCAAAGCATATTCACCCTAAGGTTCTTTTGTCAAATAAGTTCGATCTATTCCCCATTATTCGTCAGACTTCTAGAATAGGTGAAGGTAGTTGGAACACGAAAGAGAGAAGAGAAGATGTCAGTAGTCGGTGCTGATTTTGTGGGGTAGTCAGGAGCATCTGACTATTTATGGGCCAATCAAGTTATATCGATCCGCACAGAGAGGATTCTCATTCTTAGGGGGAATCCATGTTTAGAGTAATTAAAGACGCAATCAGAAAGTGATGATGTGAGCCGATTTCTGATGATGAATCTGACTACATGCTGATTTGTTTGAGATTGTCAGCTGTGGATTGGAACCTTCTACCTTTTGCCCAATACACCGTATGAAGACTTCAAGAGATCACAACGTTTATATATTGGGATATGCTGAATGTGAGGGGGAATTTCTATAGGTGTTAATGTTAATCAGGTTAGCCTGTGTGAAGATTGAAACAATGGAAAACTGTTCACGTCATTAGCTGGAAAAATCAATCATATGGGAATCTTGCTGCTATGATGGTGTTCTGCAAAGTAAACGAAAGCTATTGTGCCTAAATTCATTTTTAGGAATACTGTAGCAACCGGACGGATCGGCAACGTTGGCTAATATGTTTTTTCATTTGATTCTATTGGAAACCAGAGCAAAGATTGACTGAAGATTGTAAGAGGTGTTATCTACTATTCGCAAGAAACATCCAAGGGGGAATTTGTTGGAGCATATATAGTCATATATGGTGTGTGTGTCGCTTGTCGAATAGTCTAGGATTAATGTAATACACTTGATATGTTGTAAACACATGAAACTGGGTCATTCGTAGGAGCATATGCGAATGAGACTTAGTCGTACGACTGGGTCATGCTAATGGACCTATGGTGCGACTGAGAGATGCGATTGGGACATTCGTAAGACTGAACCATAAGTATGGTCTAGTCGTACGATTGAACCATACGCATGGTCCAGTCATACGATTGAACCACACGCATGGTCCGGTCATATGATTGAACCATACGCATGGTAGAATCACACAAATGGGCCCAGTCGCATCTAATATGGGTTGAGGCATATATATACCAGTTTCAATGTGTAGAGAGATAAGGGGTTTTGAGAGGAGTCTGCCCGGAGCCTAGTGCTGTCGGATGAGAGGGGAGATCATGCTCGATCTCCCCTTGCCATGAGTCTTGATTCTTATGTTGTAACGAGCTTGTAATCGTTCGGTTTTACTAATGAAACCATTATATTATAGTTCATGTTATTGATTGTCTCTTGGTTTTTGATGTGGTTTATCCCTCCGTCAAGAACACGCTCGGATGTCTACTGATCCAGCAACTTAACAGTTCCTCTTTTCATTATCTTCCAATTTACGTTACATAATACTTTATCATTCCACTTATTAACGTTCAACATAAAGACATGGCAAAATAAATAGACAATGTAAGGAACATCAACATACATAGTCAACATCATCATACAGGACATCATACATACATAACATACATCATACATACCATCATGCATAAGCATTAATCATACATCATAACATGCCCATCATAACATCTATGACCATAAAAAGTCAACTTACATAGGCCCCAGGAACCTCCCAAATCAATGCCTAAATTTCACTTTTTCCCCAAAAAGTCAGAAAATATTTTAAGTGTTTATCCGCATTTCTTTTTGTTCATCCACGTTTCTTTTTGTTCATCCGCATTTCTTTTTACTCATCCACATTTCTTTTGTTTATCCGCATTTCATTTTACTCATCCGCATGTGTTCATCCGCGTTAACTTTGTTCATCCGTATTTCCCTTTTTCTTCATCCGCATTTCTTCAGTCGCATGAACTTACTCATCCGCATTTGTTCATCCGCATTAACTTTAATCATTCACATTTCCCTTTTTTTTCATCCGCATTTCATCAGTCTCAAGAACTTACTCATTCGCATTAACTTTGTTCATCCGCATTTCCCTTTTTGTTCATCCGCATTTCTTCAATTGCATGAAATTACTCATCCGCATTTGTTCATTCGCATGACTTACTCATCCGCATTGACTTTCACATCCGCACTGACTTTCTCATCCACATTGACTTGCTCATCCGCATTGACTTTCTCCTCCGCATTTCCTCATCCCCATTTCCTCATCCGCATTACCTCATCCGCATTTCCTCATCCGCATTACCTCATCCGCATTTCCTTATCCGCATTTCCTCAGCCGCATTACCTCATCTGCATTTTTTCAAACTTAAGCAGTTTTTTCTAAACTTAGGCGTATGAACTACAGTTTGGGCGTATGAGCAGCCTAGGGCACACTTTTCAGCAGATTCAGTCCCCCAAACCTCATCTATCATGTTCTAAGCTTAAATCTTACATTCTAAGCCTTAGAAACACAACCATAACATCATCAAGTAGAAACATGGTCCAAAATCACACCATACCCGCAACAAACACACATTCATACATACAGGTATGCAACCCAGCTTTATAAAAACATACATTCATGCATTTCTAGCCTCAAAATCAGTTAAAACATGTAAAAGAGGGGTTCTAGAACTCACCTTTGCAGCTCTTCATTATGGCTTCTTCCAAACTCGTCTATAATTGAGTTCAACCGCTTAGAATCCCACTAAAAAACACACAACCGAACATACAAACACACATAAGCATACACCCAAGGCAAGGCCAGTTAGGAATATTTAAAAACCATGAATTCTTACCTTGAATTCGAATTTTCATCTAGTTCTTCTTCAAACCCGAGAGGTTTCTTCTCTTTTTCTTTCTCTCTCTCTAAAAGCCGAAGATTTGGGTGTGTTAGAAGAGAGTGGGCGGCCATGCCCACTTTACACCCACTTTCAAATCTTTTTGGCCTTTTGACACTTTTTACCCCTCAACTTGGGTAAAATATCTTTTCTTTATTTTTTTCTTCACTTTATTCATTCTTTACTAACTTAAACAAAAACTGGGTGTTACAAGTCCACTCCCCGTATATAGGGTTCGTCCCTGAAACCTGTTATTCCTCAAACAATAGCGGGTACTACTATCTCATCTCTTCTTAAGTCTGCCATGTAGACTCAGATCCCTTTCTATGCTTCTACTATACATACACAAAAGGAACCACTTTATTCCTCAGCCTCTTCTCTTTTCGATCAATGGTCGCCACTGGTTGCTCCACGTAATTATCATTCATCCACCTCGATATCCTTCACTGGTATAATCATATCCTCGTCTGCCAAGCACTTTCTCAAATGAGATAGATGGAATGTTGGATGAATTCCACTTAACTCATCTAGTAACTCCAATCTATAAGCCACCTCTCCTACTCTAGCAATGATTCTGAAAGGCCCTATGTATCTTGGGCTCAACTTGCCCTGCTTTCTTAACCGAATAATACCCTTCCAAGGTGAGACTTTCAACATAACCCTGTCACCCACCTGGAACTCAATCGATCTATGTCGTTTATCAGCATACGACTTCTGTCTATCTTTGGCTGCCTTCAAGAAGGCTTTGATCTTTTCAAAGTCTCAGTCATAGCCTCGACGCTCCCTAACTCCTTCTGACCAATATCACCCCAACACACGGGTGTTTGGTATTTCCTACCATATAGCATCTCATAAGAGAGAATACCAATGTTGGCATGATAACTGTTGTTATATGAGAACTCAGCTAACAGTAAGTGGTCATCCCAACTTCCTCCAAAATCAATTACGCATGCCCGAAGCATATCTTCCGACGTTTGAATTGCCCATTCTGACTGACCATCCGTTTGAGAATGATAAGCCGTACCAACATGTAACCTTGTCCCCATCGCATCGTGGAATTTCTTCCAAAATTTAGATGTAAACCGGGTGTCACGATCAGACACAATAGACATCGGCATTCCATGACAAGTTACAATCTCCTTAATGAAAAGTTCATCCAACCTCTCGGTGAATATGTCTCACGAATCGGTAGGAAGTGAGCACTCTTCCTCAAACGATCGACCATCACCCATATGGCATCATACCCTCGCGTAGTACACGGCAGCTTCATTATAAAGTTCATGGTGATGTGCTCCCACTTCTACTCTGGTATATCCAAAGGTTGGGTTTTCCATACGGCTTCTAATGCTCGGCCTTCACTTGAGGTTTACCCCATACAAACTTTACATCCTTACGGTTTAATCTAGTCAACGGAGAATCTATCTTAGAGAAGTCTTGAATGAATCTTTTGTAGTAGCCTGCCAAACCCAAGAAAGTACGAATCTCGGATAGAGTCTTTGGTGACTTCCATTGCATCACCGCCTCCACCTTTGTCAGATCCACCATAATCCCCTCATGATTCACCATGTGACCCAAGATTTGAACCTCGCGCAACCAGAATGCGCACTTGGATTAGCATACAACCTCTCCCTTCTTAATGTCTCCAACACCTCTCGAATGTGACCGACATGCTCATCCTCACTCTTGGAATAAATCAAGATATCATCAGCAAACACAATCGTTTATTTATCCAACATCGGCCGACACACTCGATTCATCAAATCCATAAAAGCAGCTGGCGCGTTAGTTAAACCAAAACACATAACGAGAAACTCGTAGTGTCCGTAACGCATGCGAAAAGCTATTTTAGGAATATCCTGCCCCTTAACCTTCAACTGATGGTAACCAGATCGAAGGTCTATCCTCGAGAATCCACTAGCACCCTGAAGTTGATCAAACACATCATCATTCCTCAGTAAGGGGTACCGATTCTTCACCGTTAACTTGTTCAGCTCACGGTACTCTATACACATTCTCATACTACCATCTTCTTTCATTACGAATAAGACCGGAGCACCCCAAGGAGAGATACTCGGTCTAATAAACCCCTTATCAAGTAGCTCTTACAATTGCTTCGTCAACTCTTTCATCTCAGTCGGAGCCAACCGATACGGTGCCTTGGCAACAGGTTGGGCACCCGGTATCAGATCAATCTGAAACTCGATCTCGCAGTTTGGTGGCACTCCTGGTAAGTCTTTGGGAATTACATCTGGAAAGTCACACACAACCGGTGCATTGGACAATTGTGGTGTTGGTGTGTCCACTTCCTTCACGTAGGCCAAGTAGGCACCACATCCACGCCTCATGCATTTTCCCGCCACCGCCATCGAAATCACCTTCGGAATCATCATGAATTGATCACCATAAACCATCACCATACTCCCGTTAGGCGCTGCTAAACGAATCATCTTCTTGTGACATACAATGTTCACCTCGTAGTCCACCAACCAATCCATTCCTAGGACTACATCGAACCTGCCTAAGGCCATCACAAATGGTCTAATAGGAAACTTGTGACCTTCTAGTTCTATGTCACAACCCTATATCTACTCAGAAATCCTATTAGCCTTACCTATGGCAGTTTGTACATCGACGGGCTCATCAATACTTCTACTCCTAATGGGCAACTTAACACAAAAGGCAGCAGAAATAAAACCCCTACTAGCATCGAAATCAAACAACACAAAAGCAAGAGTTTGGTTACTAGATACCTACCTGACATGACATCAAGGTCCGTCCTAGCCTCCTCCCTGGTCATTGTGAAGGCCCTGTGCTCGCCCTCTACCCTCCAGTTCTGGTCATCTTCCTTGCTCCAAAACTCCCTGCCCTTGCCTTCTTGCAGTCCTTTCTTATGTGACCCCTTTCACCACAGTTATAACACTTTATCACCCCATAATCTTTTTCCAGATGACCAGGCCTCCCACATTTGAAATAGAGGTTTGATCCCCACCTACATTCTCCTGTATGCCCTTTAGCACACTTACCACACTTCCTCGTCTCCGCACCTAACGAAGCTACACGCTGGTCATCCGTCCTGGCAACCTTGTTGTTTGGAGTGTAACCCCCACGTTCAACCCGTTTTCCGTTCCAATTCTGGTCGCCGCTACTCTTCTTGTTCACTTCAATCGCAGTCGTCTCCTTCACCGCTCTAATTATCTCAGTCACCATTGATGGGTGAATCGCCTACATGACCTGTTGTACTCCCTCGACCATAACCTCTTTCAGTGTGGTCCTCAGACTAGCACTATCATCAACGCCTTCCAGGTGATGAATCTCAGGCTCTTCTAGTGCCATTTCAATAGCCCTAGCCATGCTTCTTGTGACACACAGTCAAGCACCACGTCCACCATAACTTTCACCTGACGAAACACCTTCGGAGATCTACCATCGGCCATCCTCAACACACACTAAAAGATTCAAACACCAACACGGTCATTCAAGGGAACAACTTAGTTTATGTCAAGTATAGTAAGTCCTTAATTATAGTTGCCAGTTGTGATTAGCCACTTACTTTACTCTTCATACCCCAAGCATTTCCTATCCTGACTAAATCAGTATCTAAATCTACAAGGTGCACATAACCACATAATATACGCACGTAATACCAGTTAACATTACAGAAAATACCTAATGGCACGTAGCTACTCAGACTTGCATCCCTTCCCTTTCTATCCCATTTTCAGTTTAAGTTTACGTTTATTTTGAAAATTTACCCCTATCACTTAAACTTCGGCTCTGATACCAACTTGTAAGGCCCCGTTCCCAGGATGCTTACAACTGGCCAATCATCGCTCATAAAACATATAATTACTTTAACATGAAATAAACGTTGCAACGGAAACATTAAAAACAACATTGTCATTAAAAATGCTTTTGCAAAGTAATACATGTTGTATTTCAACACAAAAGCATTATAAATATGGATGTGATCCAAAAGAGCTGAGTAGCCGCCCTGTGCCATCCTTAACAACTTTTTCCTGCCAACTGGAAAATGCATAAAAAGTCAGTGTTGCTAAGTGAGTTCTATTTTTAAAATAAAACATACTTTCCTTTCATTTAAAGGCATTCTTTAATTTCGTACGTGATCATGAATAATACATACACATAGATAATATCATTATTATATTCCGTTACTGTTAACCACATACTTTCTTTAACCCTTCCCTTCATTATCACATTCTTTATCACTAACTAGATCAGTGTCATCAGCTATGCCCTACACAAATGGGGTACTGGGCCGAAGTTCATAATTGACTTCCACACTCCACATAGCCTGGCACTAGCACCGGGGTAAGCGAAAAAGATCCTAACTATATACTACACCCCCAACATTATGCATAACTCGGGTACTGGGCCGAAGATCATAAATGACTTCCACACTTCACATAGCCTGGCACTAGCATAGAGGTGATTAATCACTATAAACCATGTATACTACACCCCCAACATTATGCATAACTCGGGCACTAGGCTGAAGATCATAAATGACTTCCACACTACATATAGTCTGGCACCAGCATTGAGGTGAGTAATCGCTATAAACCATGTACCACACGTTGGTCAGTCACAATGTAAGGCCCCATTCCCGGGACGCTCACAGCTGGTCAATCATCACACAAATGCATACATGAATTTTAACATTAGTAAAACATTTCAGCGGAATTTACTTAAACCATTTCATATATGTATTATCATTTTTGCATAATAATAAAACAATGTTAAGATTTACAAAACATCATTTGTTCGCATTACAATGAAAAAACACAATCGTTATACAAAATGGATGCCATCCAAAACAAGCCGAGTAACTGCCCGTGCCATCCTCAGCAAGCATCACCTGCCAACTGGAAAATACATAAAAGTCAACGTTGCTAAGTGAATTCTAGTGTTATAAAATAAAATACTTTTACTTTCATTTAAAACCTTTCTTTACATTCTTATGCGATCAAGCATCATACGTACACATAGATAATAACATTATTATCTTTTATCATCGTTTGTTAACTTTCATTCGTTTTTCATCTTTCACTTCATCATCAACGACATTGCACAAAGCAAGAGCTCAATGTTGATTGACAATAAATGTCGATCCCTGTCGGTACACATCTTCATGGTAGCTAACCCCCCACAGTTGATCCACACTGCAAGGCATATAGCCCACTCATGAATACGGATTGACTGGGTTAGTGAGATTGAGATTCTTACTATGAATCGAATATGGTAATAGTCAATGATTGAATGGCGGAAACACACAATCAAAGAACATTCAATGCAAGAATTATGCTCATAAATGCTTTTGTAGATATTAATGAAAGTGATTGATTATAGAGAATAAAAGATAACAAAATATTCTCTATGTCTATCAGCCATCACCTCATGTACAAGGTTATAATTCTATTTATAAGCAGAAAATATGCATTTTACAAAATGACTAAACTACCCCTGACCTATTACATAAGAACTAGTCTAAGTCTTGATCCACATCTCTGCTTGTTCATCCGCATTGACAAATGCGGATGAGTTCCCTTGATCAGCATTTCTTCACTTGATCATCCGCATTAGTATGTCGGTCATCCGCATTGGTTAATGCGGATGAACAAATACTTATGCGCATTTGTTCGGTCATCCGCATTTGTCAAATGTGGATGAGCAAAGTCTTGTCTGTATTGATTCTTGGTCTTCCACATTTGTCAATGCAAAAAAACAAATACTTGTCCGTATTTGTTTTATGTCTTCCGCATTGACAAATGCGGAAGACTATACTTGGTTTTCCTTGAGCAGGATCCTCATCCGCATTTCGTCTTGGACCTATGGGATTCTAGCAAAGCAATCATCAAATCACCCATTGAATTGGGATGTATGATCCTTTCAGGGTGCAACAATACTCCCCCTAAGGATTATACAGCCTATGTTCTTTAATGTTTGGGAGGTGATTGATGTTGTGATGATTATGTTGGGTCTTGTGGAGGTAGTAAAAATGGTTCTTTACTTGGATCTAGAATGGCTTTAATCATGTTGACAAAATCTGTAGCTTCTGACATTCTTTCTCTACTTAGCACATGTATCTTCTTTTTGCTCATGTTGTAGATGGCTTCTATTGGTAACTTCTTCAGAGAAATAGGTTCCCCAAATAGATACAGAAAATAGACCATCTCTGTGGATTAGTAAACTCCCACCCACATCTACCTCCAGTTTTACAATGTTCCCAAGTTGCAATGGAGTCTTCTTTTTCTTTCTTTTGTCTCTTATTGCAATAATAAGATCATAAGCCAATTTCGGAAACTTGATGCACTTTATTAAGAAGTGCAAGTCTTGTTCTCCTAATTTATTGTTTATTTACCTGAAATGTCTAGGATAGATAAAGTGAATGTAGGATTCATCAAGCAACCTTACTTTATATTGACTAAATAGCCTTATTTCAGCACCCTCCTTTCCTCCCCACTTTCTTTCAATCACCATCTCATAGGTTTTTTCATCACAGTACACATTTGAGATGGGAGTAGAGGAATGAGTACCAGACACCATTTTTCTCTTTAAAGATATTGTTGGTTTCACTTTCAACTCAGGAAACACAACTTCTTTTGCTTGCTTTGTTTTCTTCTTCTCAATGGGATTAATAAATGACCTATCTTTCCTCATGCATATTGCCTTTAATGATTTGAAATTGTTAGCTCTTTTGAACATTCTGAGTATGTTTACAAACTCATATCCCCTGAACATAGCAGAGTAATTGATCAATTCCAATTGAGCTAGTTCTTTAAGGTCATGGATCTCCGGGGCATTTACAAGAGCATAGTACTTTGTAAAGAAATGGACCAGCCCGGAGATCCTATTAACCATAAACATCTTCCAAGTGTTGTCATACTTCCATGCAATTAATTTCTAATCTACTTTTCCTTTTGGAGTAGACACACCTATAATTAACTCAACAGTAGTTAACCCTTCTTGTAGTTTTAATTGTGAGGGTTCGGCAAACAATTCTGGGTATTTGTGGAGTACAGGAGCCAATAATTCTTGATCTGTTTGTTTTAGCAGCATGTCTTGAGCAGTTAGTCTTGATCTTGGCTTTTTGCTTACGATTTCCTCTTATATCTACTTGAGTCTATCTTTCTTTTCATTAATCATTTGGAGAATTCCAGCCCTTAATGAGTTTGTTTTCATATTTCCAAGCTTCCTTCTTATGAAGCCTTGGCTTGAGAGATAATCCTTCATTTTCCTATCTCACATGCTATAAGGATCAGGCAATAGTGGTATAGGTATTGAGGTTGATTTCTTCATAGCAGACAATTTTGGCATAGGAACCTTTCTGGTGAATGATCTTTCGTACTCAGTCTTAAAGGTTGGATCTAGCAGTTTATTGACCTTTTCTTCTTCTTCCTTCATTCCTTCATATGTCATACCAAAGACTACATCTGGATCATACCCGTGATTGATCAAAAACATTGTTTTTATCATTAGGTCATCAGTTTGAGCTTTTAACACCATTTCTTCTACTGGTTTTTCTGTTTTAATAGGACTGTCCATATGAACATCCTTTTCAGCATCATAACATCCAGCTATCTCTCCTTCTTCTAGATCAATAGTAACCGCTTGTTTCTTTAATTGACCTTCAGCCTGCTTATGTTCTTCAAGAAATTCAGCTATAGCAGCCAAGCTTCTGGGGTCATCTTTCTTATTTTTCTTCACACTCTCATCTTCAACCATTGGTCTTTTTCCCTTAGCCTTTTCAGCTAGATATTTCCTCTTCCTGAAGTATGTTTGAAGTTGTGGACTAGTAGAGGATTCAGTCTTTTCAATCTCTTCAGACAATTTTTCAGCCTTGGTTTGTTCTTGATCGTCAATTTCTATTTCCTCATTTTCTGTTTCTTTTTCCTCCTTATCTTTTTCTTTTTCACAAAATTCTCTTATCATTTCTTTTTCTTCTTCAGACAATGCCACAGCAGGTACCATCTGCGTACCTAACTCTTTCTCCAAGGGAGCTAGAGATTGAGGGATGATTACAATAGGTTCAGTGTCAGTCTTCTCATTATTCACAAACTCCCAAAATTCATCATCCATACTGAATTCTTCAGAGGTAAAGCTATCTAGAGCACTGATTAGTTCTTCAAATTCTACTTTCTCAGTTTGAGTAGCCTCTGATTGCGCAGAATAAATCACAATTTCTAAACTTGGTTCCTCATTCTTTGTTTGGCTTGCATCTTCTCCTTGTTCATCATTCTCAGAGGACGATTGTTTCTTATCATCAATAACTTTTTCTTCATCATTTTTGTTTTCTCCAGCCATAGCACTTCTTTGAATTTCAATTAACATTTCAAGTTTAGAGATCCTTTTATTTTGACTTTCAACTTGACTTTGAAGATTGGAGATGATCTCTACTTGTTCTTTAATAATATCTTCTTGCTCTTCCATTGCTATAGTTTGAATGGGAAGAGTATCAACATGGCCACTTACATATTCTCTAGAATGGTTAAGAGTTGCTCTTAAGTACCAGTCTATTTCTCTTTCTCTTTCTTTTCAACTTCATATATTTCTTTTAACTCTTTTAGCTCATGCTCCTTTTCATCCAATTCTAGAATTCTATCATCAATAATTCTGGCCCTCCTAATTAGTATTCTCTCCATTCTTTCAACCTTTTGCAATAGTTCAGATATCAACTCATCTTTTTCATCAGACCTATTTACATTTGATTCAGCAAAGCTCTCTGAGGAAGCAGTCTCAGAAGTTGCTCTCTTTACAGGTATTTGAACATGTTGACCCTCCTCATCCGAAGATGATTTGGATGCTTTAGATGTGCTAGTTGAGTCTCTAAATTCAGTTGGGTAATCCTGGGTAGGCAATGGTTGATGTTGTGAAGTTGGTGAGTGATGAGGTGAGAAATGAGGTAGTGAAATTGGTTGTGGTGTTGGTTGTGGTGTTGGTGTTGGTGTTGGTTGTGGTGTTGGTTGTGTAGATGGTTCTGGTGATGGTTGTGGTGATAGTTATGGAGATGGTTATTGGTGATGGTTGTGGTGATGGTTGTGGAGTTGGTTATGGTAAAGGTACAAATGGAGATGCATAGTCATGAATTTCAGGTTCAGTATGAGACTGACCCCGTACACCATCATGGGGTGATACTGACCTTTGCATATCAGCACCAGTAGCTTGTACATCAGCAGCTTGTTCATTATTGTGATCTTGAGCATCTTGTTCTTTTCCTTGTTCTTCTTGATTTATCTGTTGAAGCATCCAAGGAAGAAGAGATGAGTGAGCTCCATTGTAAAAGTTTCTGGGGTCCCTCTTCTTGATGTACTTGTATGATTTTGCATCATAATAAGGAATATCAAGCACTGGTCCCTCAGTAGCAAGATCTAGAAATGCTTCATTTATCAGGCACTGAATGAATCTTGGATACATCAAGAACTTGTATATTCTCCCCTCTTGTATGTTTTAAATCAAGCCACTAAATACATAGGCAGGCATGTTGAATGGTCTGTTTGTGCAAAGAGCACAAATTCCTGAGGAAGTGGTGATTGGAATATCATTCCACCATGTTTTTCTCTTGGATATACAGTGCTGAAAGAGGTGGATTAGGAATCTCTAATGCAAATGAACTAATCCCTTAACAATCTATTTAGCTTCAAATCCTCCTTCATACCCAATGTCAGCAAAGAAGGTGGTATCATCCTCATCCAGCTCTAGTGGTGCATCAGCATCATCACCAAAGTGCAAATATCTTCTTATAGAATCTTCAGTGATGCTCAAAGTACGATCATTATCAATTCTTCCAGATAAAGTTCTAACACCATATTCTTTAATCATTTTAGCTTAATTCCAAAAAGACCTTATGAAGTTCTCATAGATGGTAGGTCTAACAATGATAGCATAAGCTACCCTTGTTGTAGAGACGAATCTGATGATATCTCTGAGTCCCTCAGCTTCTGGCACATCAGCGTTTAAATAACCGCTGACATTATGGAGCTTTCTCTATGAAAGATTGGCCATATAATCTGCACAAGAGACATGTGTGTCAGTTTTGATGAGAACTCATGTGTATCGTTTATCAATTCGACTTTTAATGGTCAAAGATGAACGTTTGATATTACTGTATTATTGTTGTCACATCAAATGGTGAATTTGTTGTTCAACAATCACAGTTTCTATGTTTGAACCATTTATTAGATGTTATTTCATTGATTTGTTACACATTTTCATTTTTCATCATGCTCTGTTCTTACGACAATCATGACTGTAAACGTTTTCATGATGAGTAGAATTCCTATTAGTTTGCATGTTCATTGAAGTTGAAAATGTGTATAATATCACATCAATAAATCGGATTTTGGTGTTCTTTATTATCATTTGGTTCTTTGTTTAATTTAGGTTTAGCAGTCCAAAAGTTAGGTCTTGATGAAATGTTTTTGGAAATTTCACCTTGTTTTTGATGTAACTGTAGTTTCAAAATTGATAACAAGAACAGGTTGAGTAGAATCACACAAAAATCTTCGGTTGTTTATGATGAAGATGATCGAAGAAGGTGTACTGTGTATTTGCACTCGTCTCACTATAAAGTCTCTCAAATTTAAAAAGTATTAATGACCCTTTGAAATTCCTTTAAATAAATAATGGCTTTTACAAAATTTTACAAGTTTCAAAGAAATGCGGTAACATTTTAAAAACACTATAGCAAATGTGGAAGAATAAATTTTAAGTCTTTGGGTCATCCAGACTTTGAGTAAATGCAAAGTTTTTAACTATTTTCTTCTATCCGTATTTGTGCACTGTTGCGTATGCGGAAGAACTAAGTTCATCAGCATTTGTTCACTGTAACAAATGCGGTGGACAAACATTATTCAACATTGCTCACTGTAGCAAATGCGGTTGAATAAAATTTGTTAGCATTTGCTCACTGTAGCAAATGCAGAAGTTCTGACTATTAGCATTTGCTCACTATAGCAAATGCGATAGAATAGAATCCACATTCACTTGATCATCATTCATTGAGAAGATACTAATCACTTAATTATTTCTACTTGAATATACATGAGCATTGAAGATGTGTATCCACAAATGCGGATGAGTAAAACAAATGCGGAAGTGTAGATTTCATCCACATTTGACAAATGCGGTTGAACACTTGAAAATTATTTTATCCGCATTGACAAATGTGGTAGAACAATTTTTGTTCCGCATAGGTTTTAACACTTCAAACTTTCATGTATACTTGTAACACACTAATGCGGTAGAGTACAATCATTGTCTGCATTAGTTTCACTTGGAAATAAAAAGCTACCCGCATTGGTTATAAGCATGGGTTATCTTCACCCGCATTAACCAATGCACTTACCTGCATTAACTTTTGAACTTAATCATAAGTTAATGTGACTATTGATTTGCTTTTTCATGTTATGAAGAGATGTCATTGATTGATTTTTCTTATGAAGTAGTTGGATGTTGAGGTTGTCAATTCTTGCTTGGATTGACTTATACATCAGAAGTGATACAAGTTTCCCATTGTTTGACTGATCTTGGACTTTTCATGGTTCCAAGAATCTGCATAGGCTGAGATACTATGGTATAACTTCTATAACAACACATGCATTTTATTTTTCTTTTGTTTTTAATGTTTTTAAGAAAGTAATTTAAGATAGTAACAATCTATAAAGATTTAATCAAAAGTTTTAAATTACTCCCCCTAAAGTTTATATCCACATCTGGATAAAAAATTTAAAGATTTAAAAACCTTTTTGACAATTTTATACATTGATTATTGATAATGAAGAGAAGTATATCTTTTGTTGGGATCATATCAATTCTTACATTGCACATGTGCATCCTGTATGATAAAATGGATATGTTTATGAACTTGATGATTGAAGATATTTTTGTCCTCTTATACTCATACCCGGTTGATATTTTGATGCAAATGATATTTATCATGTTTTTTGTTAATTTAATTATTCAATATGTACCTCACACACAAGCATAAAATGATCAACCATCCTTATACAATGCATGGTAGAACTTTTTCACAACTTTTCTTACCAGGTTACTTAAGTTATGATATCTCATTTTCACTGATCCACATTTGGATTCTTTTACTTTAATCCTTTTCATGATGATCCACATTGGGATTCTTTTCACTTCACTTTCGAAGGTGATCCATGATGGGATTCTTTTGTTCATTCAAATAGAATATATTGCTCTTGTAGATTCATCCAATTTGGATGTGTTCCTCATTGGGAATTGATATGCTCCAAATTATACATAAAAATCCTATCAAAAGCACAACAGTTACTCCTTAATATCTTCCTTAAAATGATGAAAATGTCCTTAAAAGTCTTAAATTGTGTTTTCAGCTGTTTAAAAGGGAAAGATGGACAAAAGAAGCATATTTAGCAAAGATTGAAGTAATCTGAGCTTTGGAGTCCAAGCATGGGGCCGTGCCTCTTTAAGCACGCCCCCATGCTTTGCCAGAAACACACCCCCGTGCTAAATTAACACACCCCCGTGTTTGGACATCTGACAAGGAAAAAAGTACTGTTCCCTAAAAGTAGAACACGGGGTCGTGCCCCACCTTTAACACGGGGCCGTGCCCTATTTAGCATGGGGTCGTGCCCGACACAACCTGCATGTACGAGCCGACCAACTTTCATAAGCATTGTAGTAGCACGGGGCCGTGCCTTTTAGGCACGGGGCCGTGCCTTTTAGGCATGGGGCCGTGCTTAAACACTCCGGAAAGCCTATAAATAGAAGCCTAAGTTCACCATTTTTGGCAAGCTTTGGTGGGAGAGTTTCTCTGCAGAACTCTCTTGGGAATCAAGACTTCAAGATCATTTGGAGGCTCGAGAGGTGCATACAACACTTGGAAGAAGCTCGGAATCGTCTAAACGCCATCCATTGTGGATTATCGGTTTGATTGTTCAATTTCACCGATGATTACATATCTATCTTCTCTCTCATATGTTGTTATGTTCAAGCTCCTTATGAGCTAAACTCTTTTTATCATCCTAATCGGATGAAACTTATGTAATTTTTGATGAACTAATGGTGTGATAAATATTATGTTAATGTTATGGTGGTCTTGGGAAAACTATTGATGGGTAGCATCTACATTTGAACAGGAAGTTATAAATTTATGGTTTGTGATTGTGATCGTCATACAAAGTTGAAAAACCGTATGATTAACTTTTATTCATGAAACCGGTCTTCATAATAAATCCATGGCTAACGAACTAGAAATGGTTGTTAGAAAACATATCACTTTAACTTTCTGATCATTTGCAGGTTCCCTTTTATTTGTTCGGAAACTTCAGTAATTGTTACAGTTTTCTAAAATTAATGGTATGTTAGGAAGGAACCTCATCAAATCTCTTTTTGACATTAAGTTATGTTTTCAGAAATCGTATGTCAAATAGGTCATAAAAGATTTACCTACATTACTAGAGCTTTGATCTGAGCAGTAAAACTCAGCCAGACAGGATCAAGTCACTACCGCAGTAGGATAGAAGAGAAATTGCGCCAACTTATATTTATAAACATTAACATAATTACATTAATCCATATCTTTAAATCACACCACCAATTCATCACAGTTACAAAAGTGGAATCTAATTGGATGATAACTTTTATTCCCTGGTTTTAAATCCAAACGCTTTAAATCTTAGTTTACTTCCTCTCTATTATTGTTTATTTTTAAATCCTATAAATCTTTCTAATACAAATTATCATTTTCTTTAACAAAAACCAAATCTGATACTCAAACATCAAGTTTGTTGAATAGGCTAGGTGTGTCCACGGATTGATACCTGGTTCTTACCAACACTATATTACCACAAGACACGTGCACTGCCTTTTGTGTGTGTGATTTAGTATTAGTAATAACCAATTAAAACTAAATCTATGCAATAAATCTATATCAAAATATATATACTATTCGCACCCATCAAGTTTTTGGCGCCGTTGCCGGGGACACACGACAATTTGAAAGACAAACTAAATTTTTGACTATCTTGTATATAACTCGTTAATATATTTTTGTTTAAACTTCATTTTTATTTTTAGGTAGTTAGTTACTTTTCCCTGATTCATTTTAAGCCTAAGTTAGTTTATGCTTCATTAAGTTAGTGTATGTCCGACTCGTCTAGTTCTGAACTTGTTCCGCCTCTTCCGGAACCCGAACGAATTTTCCGTCAATGATTGCGCAAAAGATCAAAACAAACAACACCGGTCATTGAAGAAGACATTTTGGAAGATACATCATTTGAAGAAGACATGGCTAACCAGACGAGGAAATGAAGATGACACACTATGCCACACCGTCAATAGATGGTTTTGAGTCTAGTGTTGTCCAACCAACAATGGCGGCCAACAATTTTGAGATTAAGTCTAGTATTATCCAACTCGTAGAAAACTCTGTTCACTTCCGTGGGTTACAAGACGAAGATCCTAATGCTCACATATCTCAATTCCTTCGTATCTATGCTACCTTCAAAATCAATAACTGTTCACATGACGCCATTCGACTAAGAATTTTTCCATTTTCACTTTGAGGTCAAGCCATTGGTTGGCTTGATTCACTTCCGCCTGGTTCCATCACCACATGGGCGGAAATGGCTGAACAATTCCTTTTGAAATACATTCCACCCGATCGCACTGCCAAACTAGGAAGCAACATCACAAGTTTTCGCCAGGACGACGATGAATCATTACACGCAACATGGGAGAGATATAAAAGTCTCCTTCGGAGATGCTCACATCACGGACATGAGCTGTGGCTACAATGTCAAACCTTTTACGATGCAATCAGCGGAGCCCACAATCAAGCGGTAGACCAAAGTGCGGGAGGAGATTTTGGAAGTGTCACGCCAACACAAGCATACCAAGCCTTAGAAAGAGCAGCAAAGAAGAGGTTTGCTTACAGTCCCTTAAGAACGAAACCTAGTTCTAAAGGTATTCATCAAGTAGACTCTGAAACCCTAAATGCAGCCCAACTAGAAGCACTAACCGAAAAATTTGAACAATTGCAAAGCGAGCTAAGAAAAACTCCAACACGATGCAACACATGTGGAAATTTACACAAGACCAACGAATGCCTACAAGGCATTATGATGGTTGAAGATGTTGACTACGTAGGAGGCCCAAACAACTCATACAACAACAACTAAATTGGAGAAGCAACTCGAATTACAAAGATGCTTGTAATAACCAACAATGATCTGGATTCAACCGAAGGCCACCTTACCAGCAACAGAAACACACCATACCACGGACCAAGCAGTAGTAACCAAGACCGTGGAGCATCATCAATGGAAGACTTATTACAGTAGTTATTTTAACCACACAAGCCATAGATGATTACATCCAGAAATCTGATAGAAGAAATGAGGAGAGGTTCCAAAGAAACGAAGCTGATATCAAAAGCAACAAAGCATCATTGCAAACCCTAGAGCACCAAGTAGGTCAAATAGCACAGTAGCTATCTGAAAGACCTCAAGGAGCTTTGCCCAGCAACACTGTAACAAACCCTAATGCTCAAGTCAAAGCCATCACCACTAGGAGTGGCAAAACAACTCAAGGTGATGCACCCACATTACAACCCATCCTTGAAGAGGTAGAAACTGAAACTCCAAGTAATGCGAGTGATAAGCAAATGCAACCTGTTGTTATTGAAAATCCAATCAAGAAATACGTTCCACCACCACCTTATGTTCCACCACCTCCATATCTAGGACGTTTGAGACAACAAAGAATGGAGGCATAATATGGAAAATTCCTTGGTTGTTGTTCAAGCAACTCCATATCAATCTGCCCTTGGTGGAGGCCTTAGCACAAATGCCAACTACTACGTATGTTTCTAAAAGGTGTCTTGTCAAACAAAAAAAATCCGGAAGAGTTATCACACGGAGTTTTGAATGAGGAATGCTCTGTAGTTCCTCAAAACAAACTACCTCAAAAGATGACTGATCCAGGAAGTTTCACCATACCTTGCCTAATAGGAAATCTTTCTCTCAGTAACGTGTTAGCTAATTTAGGTGCAAGCATTAACCTATGCCTTATGGTTTTTCGAAAAATTAAACCTAGGTGAACCAGACCTACCCGTATCAGCATCCAGTTAGCTGACCGTTCTATCAAATATCCGAGGGGCATCATTGAAAATCTCTTAGTTAAAATTGACAAATATGTATTTCCCATTGATTTTGTGATCCTTGACATGGATGAAGACAAAAAGGTTCCACTTATCCTAGGTCGACCTTTCTTAGCGACTGGTCGAGCTCTCATTGATGTTTGTACAGGTAAACTCACGCTTAGAGTAGACGAGGAGGAAGTAACTTTTGATATAGGCCAATCCATGAAACACCCTCAACATCATGATGACTCACTCTATTACGTTGATGCTTGCGATTCAATCATAAGTTGTCATTTGGAGAAAACTCTTCAAAATGAAGCTTGCAACACTCAATTAATAGAAGTCCAAATCACTGAACCCATTTGTGAGAACCAAATCATTCAAGAACTTGAAGTTGATGAAACAACACTTCATCAAGAAGCATTTGAGATCATTGAGCAAGACCTAGAACTAAAAGCCAAACCTTCTACAGAAGACCCTCTAGTTTTAGAGCTCAAAGAACTTCCATCTCATCTCGAATACGCTTTTCTTGAAAATACAACTCAACTTCCTATCATAATCTCATCCGCCTTATCAATTGATGAGAAGAAAAAGTTGCTAATTGTACTCAAGGCACACAAACGAGCAATTGCATGGAAAATCATGGACATCAAGGGAGTCAATCCATCCTTTTGCACTCATAAAATATTGATGGAGGAGAACTTCAAATCCGTCATTCAACCTCAAAGACGTTTAAACCTGAGTATGCAAGAGGTGGTGAAGAAAGAAGTAATGAAATTGCTAGATGCCGGTTTGATTTACCCTATTTCTAACTCACCTTGGGCCAGTTCCGTCCAAGTTGTTCCAAAGAAAGGAGGAATGACTGTTGTAACTAACGAGAAGAATGAGCTTATTCCCACTTGTACGGTTACCTGATGGAGAGTTTGCAAAGACTATCGCAACTCAATGACGCCACAAGGAAAGATCACTTCCCACTTCCTTTCATTGACCAAATGCTTGAGCGATTATCTGGAAAAATGTTCTGTTGTTCCTGGATGGTTTCTCAAGTTAATTTCAAATTCCTATTGCTCCCGAAGATCAAGAGAAGATGACATTCACCTGTCCATATGGCACATTTGCTTATCGGTGAATGCCCTTTGGATTGTGTAATGCTCCTGCTACGTTTCAAAGATGCATGGTAGCAATTTTTCATGACATGATTAAACACTCAATGGAAGTTTTCATGGATGATTTCTCCATCTTTGGAAACTCATTTGAGCAATGTCTTGAAAATCTGGCAAAGATGCTGCTTAGATGTGAAGATTCTAACCTTGTTTGAAACTGGGAAAAGTGCCACTTCATGGTTACAGAAGGAATAGTGTTAGGACACAAAATCTCTCGAGCAGGGCTTGAAGTCGATCAAGCCAAAATCAACACTATTTCTAAACTTCACATCCCACAACCATGAAAGATATCAGAAGTTTCCTAGGTCATGCATGATTTTACCGTTGTTTCATCAAAGATTTCTCAAAAATCGCTCGACCAATGACTCAACTTCTCGAGAAAGACGCTCAATTCATATTTTCTGACGAATGCATTAATGCATTCAAATTGCTTAAAGAGAGGCTGGTAACCGCTCCAATCATGGTTTCCCCAGATCGGACGCTACCATTTGAACTCATGTGCGACGCAAGCGATTTCGCGGTAGATGCCGTATTAGGACAAAGGAAAGACAAGCAATTCTAGCCAATTCTTTATGTGAGCAAAATCCTAAACGACGCACAAGAAAACTACACCACCACTGAAAAAGAATTTCTTGCGGTAGTTTTCGCATTTGACAAACTCCGCTCGTATCTCATCCTTTAGAAAACAATTGTTTACACCGATCATGCAGCCCTTCATTATTTGTTCAACAAACAAGATGCAAAGACGAGATTGATTCATTGGATCCTTCTGCTTCAAGAATTTGACATCGATATTCGTGATAAGAAAGGAGCAGAAAATCTAGCGGCTGATCATCTCTCGTGTCTCGAAGATTCAAGTCCTTCACAAACTGAGGAAGCCATAATAAACGACAACTTTCCTCATGAATTCCTTATGCACATTCAATCCTCAATCGATGAACATCCTTGGTTTGCTGATTTTGAAAATTACTTAGTAAGCGGAATCCTGCTGAAAGTAATGACTTATGAGCAAAGAAGAAATTCTTTACTGATATCAAACATTACTATTGGGAAGACCCGTATCTATTCAAAATTGTGCAGACCAACTCATTTGAAGATGCGTATACGGAAGAGAAGCTGAACAAAATCTAAGGCAATGTCATGAAGGACCCACCGGAGGACACCATGGAGCAACTTTAACAGCTAAGAAAGTATTTGACTCTGGATTTTACTGGCCTACAATCTTCAAAGATGCTCACAACATGGTACGCACCTGTGATGCATGTCAAAGAGCAAACAATATCTCAACACGAGATGAGATTCCTCAAAAACCAGTTCAAGTATGAGAGATATTTGATATATGGGGTATTGATTTCATGGGGCCATATCCGTTGTCATTTGGCAATCGTTACACCTTGGTAGCAGTTGATTACGTTTCAAAATGGGCTGAAGCTCAAGCCCTGCCTACTAATGATGCTAGAAACGTTGTCAAATTCCTCAAAAAATTATTTTCTTGTTTCGGTGCCCCCAAAGCTCTAATTAGTGACCGAGGAACTCATTTCTGTAACAATCAGCTCGAATGAGCAATGGCGCGTTATGGAGTTCACCATTGCTTTACAACTACTTACCATCCACAAGCGAATGGGCAAGTTGAAGTCACTAACCGAGGCATCAAACGAATCCTTGAGAAAGCTGTAGGTCAAAATCACAAGGACTGGTCTATCAAGTTAGATGATGCATTATGGGCTTTTCGAATAGCCTATAAGACTCCCATCAGCACAACACCGTTTAAACTAGTTTATGGGAAGTCGTATCATCTATCTGTGGAACTAGAGCACAAGGCTTTTTGGGCACTCAAAGCAACAAACCTGGACCAAGACCTTGCAGGAAAGAATCGATTGCTCCATATTCACGAATTAGAGGAATTGAGGGAACAAGCGTACGAAAATGCTAGGGTTTACAAAGAAAAGACAAGGAAATTCCACGACGCTCAATTAAAGAACACAAAACGATTTAATGTAGGACAACATGTCTTATTGTATAACTCTTGTTTACGTTTGTTTCCCGGAAAACTAAATCACGTTGGTCTGGACCTTATACGATCAAAAACGTGTTTCTGAATGGCGCCATTGAAATTTATAATCAAGAAGGTTTAAGTTTCAAAGTACATGGTCATCGTTTGAAACCGTATAACAATGGACCAACCAAAATTCCCTCGGAGGAATTACACCTCCGCCCCGACGAAAACTAAGTGTGAGGAAAGGTCGCGCCGAAGACCTGAAACTTAAACACGGCACCTGTACATAAAATTTTCTTACTTTTTAACAATTTTTAGGATCCCATCAGCACAAGCACGGGGCCGTGCCTCATCAAACACGCCCCTGTGTCTCTGAAAAACTTCTTTCCACGATCTCTTCTGACGAATCTGGAACGTTGCGGGTCAAATTAAGACGAATTCTGACAAACACGGGGTCGTGTCTAGCCAACCACGCCCCCGTGTCCACTTTCCACGACCTGTATATAAATACCACACTTGTTCCATTCTTTCATCACACTCACTTCTGTTTGTAAACATCTGAAAAATGAAAGAATCATGTCACAGAAGTTCCAACTGGAATCCTGCGAAGAAACCACGTTCTGAAACACGAGAACCAACGACTCAAGAATATTTCTTCAAGCCGCATGAACTAATCAAACAACTGACTAAAATGAACCTCACTGCATCCCAACGCTTGGCTGAACTTATCCAAAAAGTTCAACAGACGAGCAACGAACTCATTTCCATTAACCGGCAGCTTGCGGATTGAGCAACCACACTTCTCACTATCCCGTCCCGAACCTTCCATACGAAATGTGTGGAGGTTTCTTTTAGAAGCATTTCGTGATGTGCTAAGTGCGCTGTTTCGCGTTACAGAGTCTGGTTTTGCTGTTTCAGATTCTCGGCTTTTAACGTATTATGTAACCTTAGGACCTTAGGAAATGTAATTTTCATTTTGGCTTGTGTTTATTTACTCTAGGAATAATTTCGTATCTTTTCTGATGATTTGAAAGTGGTAAAACTTAACCGGAAAATTAACATAACGCGCGAAACTGAAAAATGGAACAACAAAAGATTGAAACCACCCAACAATACATGAACACGGCCCCGTGCTCATATAGGCGTGCCCCCGTGTTTGACAAAAAATGACACAAGCTGACATTTTCAGCCTTTTGTCTTGTTCCTCTTCGATTTTGCATGATAAATACCGACCTCAATTGCTTGCAAAGTCGTATCCACTCTCATTTTCATCTTGTTCTCCATTTTTCTTTCATCTTTCCAAGAGTTCTTTCAAGAGTGTTTGAACAAAAAGTTAGTGTACTAATTCCATTGATTATGAAAGTCATTTACATGTAGTTATGCGATTAGGTCTCTAAACAACCGAAATCCTAGCAATTATATGTAAAGACTTGTTCTTAAACGTTTCATGGAATGATGAATACTTTCAACCTACTTGTTCATGTTTATTCTTGTAAGTAGATTAGTGTTAATTAGTATGTTTCGTTAGTTATTAGTTTTTTTTAGTTAGCTAATTAGTTTGTTTTCCTTTATCATTAACAAGACTACCTTCATAATTCGTGGTGAAATATTTGTTAATCACATTCAAGAGTTCCCAAGTGGTATTAAACATACAATATATTTTTGGGTATCTAGAATTATTAACAAATAATTAAAATGTTAAACATACAATCTTTGATATTTTAAGCAATAAAATTTTAAACCCATGCTTAATCAACAATTTACAAACATAACCACGTGTGCTCGAGTCAAGATTCCATGCCTTACCATGTTTACCGCACCCCCACGTTTCACAAAACACACCCCCATGTTCAAAAATTTTTCCTTGGATGATAAAATTTTAAACCATTTTTGAACATGATTTGAATCATTATGATGTTATGTTTTGAAAAACACATTATTTTCACTAACATTATGAAACAGCTCAAGAAATCGGTTTTGTATAGATTAACATATTTATAAAATTTCAGGATCATGAATCATCCCTACTTACGTTTTGAAGCAAGCCACGAGAGATGGTGTCATGATAGACTTCAAAGGCTGCTACAAAGGGTCAAAAGACCCCATTTACAAGCACATGAAGAAACACTAGCGGCAGTCGGACAACTAGAAAGATACAATACATTATTGGGTGTCCAATGGAAGCGTTTATTCTCACAAAATAGACCTTCCGTTTATGAACTAACTCTTGAATATTTAGCATCTTTCAAATTTAGCATGAAAGACTCTGATCCTTGGGATAATAATGCAGTTTCATTCAGACTTGTTGGGCATTGGCACAAAACATCCATTGCCTTGTTCGGTTTCTATCTCGAGATCTACACGGAACAGAAATGGAGGAGGAAGCAGTATCTAGAATGCCAGCATACCATACCTTCCCGGATGAGGAAAGTAAAGACACGGAAAGTGGTGCAATGAGGAAAGCATTTTAGGAGAGGATTGGAACCGGAGGGTTCAACTCGAGTAAAACAAAAAGCAGTCAGATACGAGACCCGCTGCTGCGATACATTCATCGGTTACTTAGACATTCCATAACAGCTCATGGTCAAAGCAAGGGAGTTGTTAACTTGAGAGAGTTGTTCATTTTATATTGTATGGTAAATCAGTTCCATGTAATATTGGGTATTTGTTTTGTAATCTTTTTGCCAGGAATGCGATTGCAGGTGCTCCAACACCTATGTTTGGAGGAAGCTGGATTTTGAACTTATACGAGAGCTATGGTTATAACACTAAGGGAACTGAAGGAGTGATGCCGGGACTATTAGACTTGAGCATTTGCATAAGTATGTACATGGTGACAAGCCTACCAAATGGGCAGCCAAGATTCATGGATAAGAAGGGACAAATCTGGGATCCAGCGGACCCCGAAGAAATAATTATGGATCTTGACATGCCAATACAACCGGAAGGAGCCGGAGCTGGATCTTCAAGTTCACGTACAAGGGAGTTCCCGACCATGTTAGACCTGTACGAGTCAATACAAACAACTAGCGACCATGCAAGATGATCATTTGAATATTCCCAACAAGCCTTCAACCGAGTCGAAAGTCTGCACTCCCGAGTCGAAGACCTCAGTAACGATGTCACGTACATCAGGAACCAAATGTACCATGAGGGGGGGATATTCCCCCACAAAGCCCTTGAAAACCATATCATTTTCGGGGACCCGACACAATTGTTTTGTGCTAATCTTTCTTTTAATTTATGTCATTTTGTTTTTATTTTTTGTGTTTAGGACTTTAACGCTTTTAATAAATTGGTGACATTTCAGGTGATACCAAGGATTCTAACAACGCGAGGCCAACCAAACACAACTGAAAACTTCATCATTTTTAGGGGAGTTATTTCATTACCCTTTCTCGAGCTTGATTATGTTAATCACATTAAGGACAATGTGAATTTCAAGTGTGGGGATGGGAGTAATGCATTTGACTTTGCTATAAAGGTCCAAATTTAAAACTTTTAAGAAAAGATCACTTACCAAGTAATTTTTGTGACAAGAAGCCAAAAATAAAATTTTTGATAAACCAAATTATAAATTACGTTTTCGGGAAATAAAGAAGTAAACTCATGACGTCCAAATAAAATTGAAAATGTTTTTTGTGATATCCTTAAAAGCAATAATCTAATCTAGTAAAATATTTAATCATGTAAAATGAAGCACTTGTACCCAATTCCATCCATATGTGCGTTTATTTTTTAGCCTTAAACAGCTTTTTCAAATTGCAATTCTACTTTCATTCTGGGTTTAATTGAGGGTGCCATATGATACGTGTCATTAGAACTTGCTTTGGATATGCATTTCAAGACCTTAATTAGTATTTGTTGCATAAAAATGAGTTAGGAACTAGGAAACCTTAACCATTCGAGCCCCAACCATTATCTTTAATTTTCCTTACCCAAACGTCAACCATAGTGAGCCCCGTTGAGCTTAAACGTTTTTATCTTTCAATCACCCGAGCCACCAAGTCACTTAACCAAAAGCTTTCTACAAAACCCATTTTCGTTAAAGACACGTTTTTGGCTTATAAAAAATGGTCTTTTACTGCTAGACCTTAAAGAACTGGAATGCATTCTTTTGATTTCAATTTGCTTTGTTGCCTTCATCATGCAAAATCAGGACTTCCCCCAGAAATCTGCGAACAAATTTTCAATCTCACGTTTTACGCAAGAAAGAAATGGCGAAAAAAGGAACAAGTTCCGCCATTTTGTGGAATTTCCAAAAGTGCTATAAAAAGACAGGCAAAAAGATATGAAAGATGCCCGAATTGTGGAAATTGGTCTCATAATGGAGAATGCAAAAAGAATCAAACTGAATCTCAATACGAATGCACAGAACTAATCCGATTGGGTGTTACTAGGCTTCAAGCCAAACGATCCTTGAGAAAGGAAAGTTTTGTGTATCTTCAGGTAAAAGATGAAGTACGATTCTTGAAAGCAAAATACGGTCTTGACAATCTGACCTTAAACGAGTCCTCAAGCTAGCATATCCCTTCTAGCTTGAAGTATTGTATAGGGAACCTTTATTGCTTTCCTTGTAGTTTATTTTAGAAAAATAAGCCAAGACCATCGTCTTTAGCAATTAACCACTTTTTCCAAATATTCCATACCCGAGCCCAAGCCAAATTACAACCCATTAAAGACCTAATGATTTATGCAAGTAAATATCTAAGTAGGTGGAGATTTGATCCCTTAACAAGCTTATGATTTCGCACGTACTCATACTAGGCAATTGAGTGTATAGTCATACTTATCTTGATTATGACTCCATATATTGAGCTGAGTGTGAGTGCACCTTGTGAGAAGTGTGGATTTTTGCATAATTATAATCTTTACTAACCTATTGCTTGCTAGGATATCATTTTACATATGCTTAGAATATTTATATTTGGATGAAAATAATGTTTACTTGTGTATTTCTCGAAAGACATGTTTATAATTTGTTTTATTTGGTTTTTGGTGGATTTGTCATTTTAAGTGATTTTTGCTTGAGGATAAGCAAAGTTCAAGTGTGGGAATGTTTGATGTGCTCTAAATTATACATAAAAATCATATCAAAAGCACATCAATTACTCCTTAATATCTTCCTTAAAATGATGAAAATGTGCTTAAAAGTCTTAAATTGTGTTTTCAGGTGTTTAACAGGGCAAGATGGACAAAAGAAGCATATTTAGCAAGAAATTGAAGTAATCTGAGCTTTGGAGTCCAAGCATGGGCTCGTGCCTCTTTAAGCATGCACCCATGCTTTGCCAGAAACACACCCCCGTGCTAAATTAACACACCCCCATGTTTGGACATCTGACAAGGACAAAAGTACTGTTCCCTAAAAGTAGAACACGGGGCTATGCCTTTTTGGAACGGGGTCGTGCCCTACCTCCAACAAGGGGTCGTGCCCGACACAACCTGCATGTACGAACCACCAACTTTCGTAAGCATTGTACTAGCATGGGGCCGTGCCTTTTAGGCACGGGGCCGTGCTTAAACACTCCGGAAAGCCTATAAATAGAAGCCTACGTTCACCATTTTTTGCAAGCTTTGGTGGGAGAGTTTCTCTACAGAACTCTCTCGGGAATCAAGACTTCAAGATCATTTGGAGGCTCGGGAGGTGCATACAACACTTGGAAGAAGCTCAGAATCGTCTAAACGCCATCCATTTTGGATTATTAGTTTCATTGTTCCATTTCACCGATGATTACATATCTATCTTCTTTGTAATGTTGTTATGTTCAAGCTCATTATATCTAAACTCTTTTTATCATCCTAATCGGATGAAACTTATGTAATTTGTGATGAACTAATGGTGTGATAAATATTATGTTAATGTTATGGTGGTCTTGGGAAAACTATTGATGGGTAGCATCTACATTTGAACGGGAAGTTATAAATTTATGGGTTGTGATTGTGATCGTCTTACAAAGATGGAAAACCGTATGATTAACTTTCATTCGCGAAACCGGTCTTCATAATAAATCCATGGCTAATGAATAGAACTAGAATGGTTATTAGAAATCATATCACTTTAACTTTCTGATCATTTGCGGGTTCCCTTTTATTTGTTCGGAAACTTCAGTAACGATGTCACGTACATCAGGAACCAAATGTACCATGAGGGGGGGATATTCCCCCACAAAGCCCTTGAAAACATATCATTTTCGGGGACCCGACACAATTGTTTTGTGCTAATCTTTCTTTTAATTTATGTCATTTTGTTTTTATTTTTTGTGTTTAGGACTTTAACGCTTTAATAAATTGGTGACATTTCAGGTGATACCAAGGATTCTAACAACGCGAGGCCAACCAAACACAACTGAAAACTTCATCATTTTTAGGGGAGTTATTTCATTACCCTTTCTCGAGCTTGATTATGTTAATCACATTAAGGACAATGTGAATTTCAAGTGTGGGGATGGGAGTAATGCATTTGACTTTGCTATAAAGGTCCAAATTTAAAACTTTTAAGAAAAGATCACTTACCAAGTAATTTTTGTGACAAGAAGCCAAAAATAAAAATTTTTGATAAACAAATTATAAATTACGTTTCGGGAAATAAAGAAGTAAACTCATGACGTCCAAATAAAATTGAAAATGTTTTTTGTGATATCCTTAAAAGCAATAATCTAATCTAGTAAAATATTTAATCATGTAAAATGAAGCACTTGTACCCAATTCCATCCATATGTGCGTTTATTTTTTAGCCTTAAACAGCTTTTTCAAATTGCAATTCTACTTCATTCTGGGTTAATTGAGGGTGCCATATGATACGTGTCATTAGAACTTGCTTTGGATATGCATTTCAAGACCTTAATTAGTATTTGTTGCATAAAAATGAGTTAGGAACTAGGAAACCTTAACCATTCGAGCCCCAACCATTATCTTTAATTTTCCTTACCCAAACGTCAACCATAGTGAGCCCGTTGAGCTTAAACGTTTTTATCTTTCAATCACCCGAGCCACCAAGTCACTTAACCAAAAGCTTTCTACAAAACCCATTTTCGTTAAAGACACGTTTTTGCTTATAAAAAATGGTCTTTTACTGCTAGACCTTAAAGAACTGGAATGCATTCTTTTGATTTCAATTTGCTTTGTTGCCTTCATCATGCAAAATCAGGACTTCCCCCAGAAATCTGCGAACAAATTTTCAATCTCACGTTTTACGCAAGAAAGAAATGGCGAAAAAAGGAACAAGTTCCGCCATTTTGTGGAATTTCCAAAAGTGCTATAAAAAGACAGGCAAAAAGATATGAAAGATGCCCGAATTGTGGAAATTGGTCTCATAATGGAGAATGCAAAAAGAATCAAACTGAATCTCAATACGAATGCACAGAACTAATCCGATGGGTGTTACTAGGCTTCAAGCCAAACGATCCTTGAGAAAGGAAAGTTTTGTGTATCTTCAGGTAAAAGATGAAGTACGATTCTTGAAAGCAAAATACGGTCTTGACAATCTGACCTTAAACGAGTCCTCAAGCTAGCATATCCCTTCTAGCTTGAAGTATTGTATAGGGAACCTTTATTGCTTTCCTTGTAGTTTATTTTAGAAAAATAAGCCAAGACCATCGTCTTTAGCAATTAACCACTTTTTCCAAATATTCCATACCCGAGCCCAAGCCAAATTACAACCCATTAAAGACCTAATGATTTATGCAAGTAAATATCTAAGTAGGTGGAGATTTGATCCCTTAACAAGCTTATGATTTCGCACGTACTCATACTAGGCAATTGAGTGTATTAGTCATACTTAATCTTGATTATGACTCCATATATTGAGCTGAGTGTGAGTGCACCTTGTGAGAAGTGTGGATTTTTGCATAATTATAATCTTTACTAACCTATTGCTTGCTAGGATATCATTTTACATATGCTTAGAATATTTATATTTGGATGAAAATAATGTTTACTTGTGTATTTCTCGAAAGACATGTTTATAATTTGTTTTATTTGGTTTTTGGTGGATTTGTCATTTTAAGTGATTTTTGCTTGAGGATAAGCAAAGTTCAAGTGTGGGAATGTTGATGTGCTCTAAATTATACATAAAAATCATATCAAAAGCACATCAATTACTCCTTAATATCTTCCTAAAATGATGAAAATGTGCTTAAAAGTCTTAAATTGTGTTTTCAGGTGTTTAACAGGGCAAGATGGACAAAAGAAGCATATTTAGCAAGAAATTGAAGTAATCTGAGCTTTGGAGTCCAAGCATGGGCTCGTGCCTCTTTAAGCATGCACCCATGCTTTGCCAGAAAAACACACCCCCGTGCTAAATTAAACACCCCCATGTTTGGACATCTGACAAGGACAAAAGTACTGTTCCCTAAAAGTAGAACACGGGGCTATGCCTTTTTGGAACGGGGTCGTGCCCTACCTCCAACAAGGGGTCGTGCCCGACACAACCTGCATGTACGAACCACCAACTTTCGTAAGCATTGTACTAGCATGGGGCCGTGCCTTTTAGGCACGGGGCCGTGCTTAAACACTCCGGAAAGCCTATAAATAGAAGCCTACGTTCACCATTTTTGCAAGCTTTGGTGGGAGAGTTTCTCTACAGAACTCTCTCGGGAATCAAGACTTCAAGATCATTTGGAGGCTCGGGAGGTGCATACAACACTTGGAAGAAGCTCAGAATCGTCTAAACGCCATCCATTTTGGATTATTAGTTTCATTGTTCCATTTCACCGATGATTACATATCTATCTTCTTTGTTATATGTTGTTATGTTCAAGCTCATTATGATCTAAACTCTTTTTATCATCCTAATCGGATGAAACTTATGTAATTTGTGATGAACTAATGGTGTGATAAATATTATGTTAATGTTATGGTGGTCTTGGGAAAACTATTGATGGGTAGCATCTACATTTGAACGGGAAGTTATAAATTTATGGTTTGTGATTGTGATCGTCTTACAAAGATGGAAAACCGTATGATTAACTTTCATTCGCGAAACCGGTCTTCATAATAAATCCATGGCTAATGAACTAGAAATGGTTATTAGAAATCATATCACTTTAACTTTCTGATCATTTGCGGGTTCCTTTTATTTGTTCGGAAACTTCAGTAATTGTTACAGTTTTCTAGAATTAGTGGTATGTTAGGAAGGAACTTGATCAACTCTCTTTTTGACATTAAGTTATGTTTTCAGAAATCGTATGTCAAATAGGTCACAAAAGATTTACCTACATTACTAGAGCTTTGATCTGAGCAGTAAAACTCAGCCTGATAGGATCAAGTCACTACGGCAGCAGTATAGAGGAGAAATCGCACCATCTCATATTTATTAACATTAACATAATTACAATAATCCATATCTTTAAATCACACCACCAATTCATCACGGTTACATAAGTGGAATCTAATTAGGATGATAACTTTTATTCCCTGGTTTTAAATCTAAACGCTTCTTACTTCCTCTCTATTCTTGTTTATTTTTAAATCCTAAAAATATTTCTAATAAAAATTATCATTTTCTTTAACAAAAACCAAATCTGATAGTCGAACATCAAGTTTTTTGAGTAGGCTAGGTGTGTCCACGGATTGATACTCGGTTCTTACCAACACTATATTACCACAAGACAGGTACACTGCCTTTTGTGTGTGTGATTTAGTATTAGTAATAACCAATTAAAACTGAATCTGTGCAATAAATCTATATCAAAATATATATACTATCCGCACCCATCAGGAATCTTTTGGATCATTACATCTGCACTATGTGCTTGTTTCATCAAGTCTTTGCTCAGCAAAACAAAGATGAATCTTGATGTGGTGAAAGAGATTCATAAAGTATCATTACCTGGTGTGTTTAGGTTACTACACACACATGCATTCAGATAAGCCAATACATACTTGTAATTTGTCATGAGTGTTTAACTATTTAATAAGATTTTTAATTAATCACTGCATGTATCTTCTCTTCTAAGTTGAGCCTACCAACATATCTGGTAACTCATGACAGTCCTGCAATTTTTGAAATTAAGCATAGTGAATGATATAACGACTGTAATTATATCATTTCTCAAAGATTCTATTCTTTATCAGTATTGATATCTTTTTGTGGTTTTCTAATGTTTTTAATATTTTTGATGTTTTTTATGGATTTACTCAAGGTTAATCATGCCAGTTGACTGTACCGGAAATTCAAACCTACTAGGTTCAAATGCCTTGGTAAATAAATCAGCTAATTGATTTTCGGTTGGTATTGAATCAATTTGATTAACCCCTTTTCAGCACAATCTCTCAAAAAGTGATATCTAATTTCAATATGTTTTGATTTTGAGTGCTAAACTGGATTACTTGTTATGAAAACAACTGTTGTGTTGTCAATGTAAATTGGTGTGTGCAAGAAGTTAAAACCATAATCAAGCATCTGGTTTTGAATGCAGAGTACTTGAGAGCAACAAGCTGATGCTGCAATATACTCAGCCTTTGCTGTGGACATAGATACATTTGTCTGCTTCTTGCATTGCCAAGATACTAGTCTGAGACCAAGAAATTGACAAACGCTAGAGGTAGACTTTCTGTTGAAGTTGCATCCTCCATATCACTGTCTGTGAAGGAATAGAGATTAAATTCTCCTTCCTTTGGATACCATAATCCAAAAGCTGGTTTGCCCTTCAGATATGTGAATATCCTCTTGACTACATTCACATGTGATTCTTTTAGATCAGCTTGATATCTGGCACACACACAAACACCAAACATAATGTCAGGCCTACTGGCTGTTAGATACATAAGTGAACCAATCATTGATCGATAGTGAGTCTTATCCACTGGTTTGCTTTCAGGACCAGGTCCAATCTTCACTTTAGTATCCACAGGAGTTCTGATAGACTGACAGTCAGCAAAGTTGAATTTCTTCAACATGGTTTCCACGTATTTGATTGATTGATGAAGATTCTATCTGTTGTTGATTGGACTTGCACCCCTAGAAAGAAGGTTAGTTCCCCCAAAGTACTCATTTGAAATTTTGAATGCATAAGGTCTTCAAATTCTTTGCAGAGCTGCTTGTTTGTTGAACCAAAAATGATATCATCCACATAGATCTGGACTAACAGCATGTCTTTTCCTCTTATTCTTCTAAAGAGAGTCTGATCGATTTTTCCTCTTTCATATCAATGTTCAAGAATAAAAGATGATAGTGTCTCATACTACTTCTCGGGGCTTGGTGAAGACCATACAGAGCTTTGTCAAGCTTGTAAACTCTATGAGGGAAATCTAGATCTTCAAATCAGGTGGTTGACTCACATAGACCTCCTTAGCAATCTTTCCATACAAGAAGACACACTTTACATCCATTTGATAAACAGTAAATTTCAGGGAAGTAGAAGATGCCAGAAAGATTCTAATTGTTTCTAGTCTGGCAACAGGAGCAAACTTCGTCATGTCATTCCTTCTTCTTGAGTGTATCCCTGTGCCACTAGTCTTGCTTTGTTTCTGAGACGATTCCCTCTATCATCAGTCTTGTTCCTGTACATCCATCTGTTACCGCGATAGTTGGTTTGTCCTTCGGAAGATCTACAGTTGCCATATTCTTGCTTCTTGAATTGGAGCAATTCTTCCTGCATTGCTTCGAACCGAAGATTCTTGTTTTATGCTGGTGGTTGGAATGATCATCAGCAATATTACTTAAACAAACACGATTGCAGACATTCATTTATTTTGGTCAAGGCAATTCATCTTGAACGGTTGTTGCATTTCTAAGAGAGTTTAGACCTGTTTAGTTCCTGCTTCAACTTCAGCAGCACTATGATTACTTGTCATCATTTGATGTTCTTTGTCTTTCAGCGGAGGATAAGCTTGGTTTTGATTTCGACTCCTTTGATAGATCATTCTGAGTGTGGTGTTAACAGGCTCGGTCTCTTAGTTTGAAACCCTCTATTTTGTGATGATTGTCTGATGGGATCAGCTTGAATAGGACGGCTTCATCAGAAGTAGAGGAATCAATGGAAAGTCATTTCTTCTTTTCTACAGCTGAATAAATGTCACCTGAATGGGGATTTCCTTCACTAGACAATTGAAATTGATCAATGATTTTGTAAAAGATCCAATATCAAACTATGTTGATACATGTATGTCCCCTAGATCATTATTTGTGATGTAATATTCGTGTTTGGTATGATTAATGAATGATATTGACTATCGTTAGTTATATGTTTAATATTTCATTAATGATCATGACTTGGAATTTGCTTGGGTTTTATGATTATTTGAATGGTGCCACATTATTTTTTTAATTTAACTAAAACTTCAAACTTAACTTATGAAGCTCTCAATGCACTGGCTCATGCGAATGAACATAAGCATGCAAAACTCACACGATTGCCTCATCGCCTACTGAACCATGAGATGGATCAGTCGTACGCGAGTAACAAAGATGGCTGCATTCGCACGACTGAACACTCAAGTCGTACGAATAATCAAGCATGGGTTCATCGCCGCCTGACAGACTAATGTTCAGTCTCAACGATTGAATAATCCCAACCTATAAATATGACAGGATCAGTGATCACAAGTTTGATGTTTATCAGAATGTAAAGCAGCGGAATACACAAACGAATTAGACAAATTGTAGCAAGCAAACAATATATGTAAGCGTTAAGATCGCATACGGTTATAGGGAGAGAATATGAATTTCTGATTTCTAGGATGTTTATAGATGGAGAATATTCTAATCAAATCAATCAAACATTCCATTCAATTGCTCATATCGCTCAATGATTACAATGGGTTGTCACTCCTTATATAGAGTGCAACAGTCACTGCTGTTATCACGGAAAGTGACAACTGGCAGATCCAATACAGAAATAACTAAATCTTAACAAACTACTGAAATGTTCACAACTACTGAGAACATATCAGCAAGTTAAGTACAAAATATAAAACTACTGAAACTACACGACTGAAGAACAAGCTCTTCAGTCGTTTTACAAAACTACTGAAACATAAAACAAAAACTACTGATATCACAACTACTGAAGAAGTACTCTTCAGCAGTTGTGACAAACTACTGAGGCTTCAGTACTTGGTCTTCAGACTTTGACCTTCAGGCGTTGATCTTCAGTACTTGTGAACTCTTCAGCTGTTGTACTTCAGTACTTTGGTCTTTCAGCTTCAGCACTTGTGTTCTTCAGCTGTTGTACTTCAGCACTTTGGTTCTTCAGCTGTTAAGGTCTTCAGCACTTGATCTTCAGCTGTTGAAGTCTTCAGTACTTGTCAAACTACTGATGAGGCTTTCAGCAGTTGTTGTGATACCGTGTGGGACTTAGAGATTTTCTGATCTTGGCTCATTGGTTCTTTTGGTCCAACAAACAACTCCCCCTGAACCAATGCAGCCAAAACCTCTAACTTATTTAAACTCCCACTTATTGATGGCAAAAATGTTGGTCTTTTTCCTTCTTGATCAGTAGAGAAGATGACCCATGTACGCTCCGGCCTGGGAAGAACCTCAAATATTTGTTTGGCAGAGTATGAATGGGAACTCTGTTTTGGGGAACTGGACACAGAGTTGTTATCCCATTCATGAGATTCACTTCCCCATAATGAGTCTGTATGACTCACGGACATAGGCCTCAAGGAGAACATTTGTTCCTCTTGAGAGAGTTCTTCAGCTCCTCCTTCGAAGAAGAACTCTGGACCATAGTACTCTGATAAGTACTTCATGGTCCTGCCATTTTCAGCTCCACCGTAGTTACCTCCCTGTATACAATTCATCCGGATGGTTGCCTTCAAGGAGTAACTGGAGCTCATTCTTTTGGATGTCTTCAAGCTTTTTGTATAACAACCCCTTCTTAATCATCTTGTTTTCTAGTAAGGCTTGAGGTGTCTTCTTTGCTTGGTGAGCTTTCTTGAATTCATCAATGATTTCCCAAGGTGAGACTACAACGGCCAGCATGATGGTAGATTCTATTGTTTTTCGTACTTGGCCGTTGTATCTGTGTGGGATAGTTCTTTTATGGATTCTAGAACTCACCCTGGGGTCTGGCCATACTCACTCTCTCCCTCTGATACTGAAAGGTGTGTCTGAGAGTGTACAGCCTTTGAGCATGCCCTTTCATGGCTTGAATAGATGATGACTGAGGAATTCCTTGTCAACCATCTTCAACAGTTGCTCATCGTGCTGTTTCTGCTGTTCTTTTCTTCTATCTTGACTCTGACCATTTCCCTTTGAGAGTCGGGTGTGATCATGGATGACTCTGGGGCTTTGTAGCTTCAGAACAGCAGAGAGTGGCAGACTATCATCTTCATCCTCTTCTTCACTTCTTCTAGCCTCAACACCCTTCTCTTCTTCTTCTTGGGTGCATCATCGGCTGTTGTTTTAGAGGGTGAGGGAATTGGTTTTGTGGGTTGGGTTTTGGTAGTTTTGATGTGGGAATGTTGACAGGCTGTTCTAGCATTTGGATGTGAGTTTGGCTTTTGACTGTTTGGCTAGTTCAGTCCTGCTCCAGCACCAGCTTCATTTAAAACTTCAACAATTAAACCTTTTGTATATTCTTCAGACGAACAGATCTTGGTGGTTATTGCCAAGATACTGTCCCTGGACCAAGCTTTGATCTCGATCAATGATCTTCCAAGATGTTTTGCTATAAATCTGATCATGATCTCCAGCCTTTCTCTTTCTGACACATCATAACTTGACCATCTTGATTGGATTTCTTCAATCTCTAGTCTTCTGATCTCAGAATCAAGTTTTTCAGTGTCATGGCCTTGCCTAAACAACTGATCAATGATGTTATCCATTGATCTGCTGTGTCGGCATCAGCCTCTTTCACCATCAGCTCCAAGGCTTTCTCTTTTTCATCCTTCTTCTTTTTCTTGTATGTGACATGAAAGTCTTTTGAACTTTCAGTCACTTTCTCCATGGTAGCCTCCTCCTTCTCTTTTCCTTCTCTTTCTCAGTCTCCTCACCAACTCCTCAGTTTCCACTACTGTCTCTTCTGTTTCTTCTCCTTCTCTTTCCTCTTTCTTTTACCTTTCACTGCTGAACTCTCCCCCTTTGGGTGCATTGGTTGCAGGGAATTGAGTAGCAGAAAGTTGTTTGCTCAGAACATTCTCCACCATGGGTTAAGACAGAAGAAGTCTCTCATCAACAGTTTTGATCACCAATTCAGTTAGCTGGGGGTGATGAGAGATAGGGGATTTTGAAGGATAGCAGCCAGTTGCTCAGGGGGTTCTGTCCCTGAGGAATGGTGCCAGAAACAGAGGCAGGTGGCTGAGATTTTGTGAGTGTTGTGTTTTAGGAGACCTTCAGAGGAAGGTGCCATCTGTTGGGTTGATGTGGTGGCAGATGGTCTTACTCCTTGAGAGAGTTGGTCAAGTAGGTTTTGCAGTCTACTGACTTCCTCCTCTAGGATCGTGTTCTGGGCAAGAACATCATAGAAGAAGCCCAGGTCATCATCAGCATATGCTGAATCACCTGACCTCCTGCTTGTAGCAGGATACATGCTCTGGGTGTAGACCAGATGTAGCATGTGCCCCTTTGTCTTGGAACTGGGGACTTCCAGCCTCAGGACGTTGTCCTTCATCGCTGTTGCCTCTGGTGAGGTCTTAGTTATGTTACCAACCTCAGTCTGATCATTGCTGATTCAGAAGAGTTGGCAGCCTCACTAGAAGTTCTTATCTCCATATCACACCAGGAGATAGAACAGTTAAACCCCTGTGCTGTGGGTTCTCAGGTGCACTGTATTCCTCCCCCTCAATTGTAGAGGTATTCCCAGTGGTAAGTGGTTTCTGGGGAGGGGTGAGGAGTGCAATTGAGTCAGCACTTGTGCAACTATTAAAGTTGGGCTGTGAGGGGCGGTTGTTTGGGGTACAGGGGAAGAAGCAGTGTGCACCTGGGGTGGATGGTGCTTTCAATGGCAATCTCCTCAAGTGAGGAAGATCCCAGATAAGTAGGTGCCCCTTGGGTGCTGCAGGCTCCTGTTGAGAGGAAGCCTGAGCGGCTGTGGCTGGAGGAGTCATTGTATCCACTAGGGGGTTTGGACTAGTGGATATATCCTGCGTTTGTTGTGCAGGAGCATCCTCAGGGGACTCAATTCCCTGAGTAGCCTTTTGGGTTTCTTTTTGGTGGGTTTGGTGGGGACATTGATTTGGAGGTGGTGGCTGTGGGTTCCAGCTGCGTGGGTTTTCGCAGCTTGGCAGCCATTTGAGTGTCCGGTCGAGTTGTGCCGGGAGTATACTTCTGGCAAAACAGCCGTAGCAGGGACTCCCACGCCAACAAGTCCCTCAGCATTAAGCTGGTCTATTATAATGGCCATGATGAACCGTGGATAGAGTATCCAACGGTTGGCAGTTAATTTTTGAGCCATATCTTTGAGCTCTGAAAATATTAATTCTGAAAAGTTCAGTGGTGTTGCTCAAGGATAGAATACAATACCTGCTGCCATTTGGTGGACATTTGATCCCAAGACGATGTCTTAGGGGCCAAACATACATTGACCATGTGAAAGATCAGGCGCTCAGCGTCATTAAAGTGTTTCTTCATGAATGGTTGTGGCACTGAGATCACCTTGATATCCATGCTGAGCAAATGATAGATCTATGGTGCCCTTCGGATATCCAGCAGGAGAGGTAGCATCACTCAGTTGAAGAATTTTCGGATTGTTGCAGGAGTAATCACTACTTCTTTGTTGTTGACGACAGACCGGAGGGATTGTGTGTTGCTCTCCTCAGTGTAACCGTAACGTTCATCCAAAATTGGTTCAAGGATTCGGCATGTAAAACGGGGTTCAGAAGGAATGCCTTGTTGTATGGGACTGAACATAAGATCGATAGCATATCGAACTTAGTCCAGATCGGCGATTTTGTGAGGTAGGCAACACAGTTGTGTCGCGGTTTAATTTGCAAAGACGCCATGGAAATTTGTTGGAGAGGAACGTTAGGTTTGAAGAAGATGAAGCATGGAGAGCTCAGGTTAAGGGTATATATAGGGTACGGGTGAGGAAATGACTGAAGGATGTGGTGTTAGTCATCAGTAGTTTTAAACGACCGTTGACATGGTATTATCCTTTCAGACGTTGAAACAGCTGAAGTCGCGGTGTTAGGCATCAGTAGTTTAGAAAACTACTGAAGACCGTGGTTTTGACTTCAGGTGATTGAAACAACTGAGGACATGGTGTTTGTCATCAGTAGTTATGAACTACTGAAGACAGTGGTTTTGTCATCAGCTGTTGTAAACTGAAGACTTGGTATTGTCATCAGTAGTTATAAAACTACTGAAGACGTGGTTTTGCTTCAGTTGTTTAAAATGAAACAGCAGTGGTACAAACGACTGAAGGAAAGTTCTCTTCAGCTGTTTTCGTCAATTCTTAGCTTTTCAGCTGTTTCAAACTATCCTCAACACATTCATCAGTCTTTATGGCTGATTTCAGTTGTTTCATAGGACATCAGTACTTATCTGTTTTTACTGATTTCAGTAGTTATGACTACATCAGTAGTTGTAACTACTTCAGTAGTTTAGAGCAGATGAAGTACTTCAGTACTTGTGAGAACTTTTAGCCTTCAGTAGTTATAAAAGTACTGAGGTTAAAGAGCTCATCAGTACTTATATGTGACAGGCACTCATGATCATCATATGAATTACTGAGATCATCAGTAGTTGTCACCTATTCTAGCTGCAGCATACCAAGCCTTAACACCAGGTTTTGGAAAGTTGAACTATCCAAAGGCTTAGTAAAAATGTCTGCAAGCTCATCAGCACTGGGCACAAACTTAGATCAATCAGACCTTTTTCAAAACAATCTCTTATAAAATGATGTCTGATCTCTATATGTTTGGTCCTAGAGTGCTGGACTGGATTTTTGACAATGCAAAGAGCTGAAGCACTATCCATTAACAATGGAGTCTTAGTCTCTGTAATGCCATAATCCAAAAGTTGGTTTTGAAGCCAGAGTACCTGAGATGTACAGCTTGCAGCAGCAATGTACTCTGCTTCCGCAGTGGATGTAGCAACTGAGGTCTTTTCTTGCTCTGCCAAGAAATCAAGCAGTTGCCTAGGAATTGGCATCCACCAGAAGTTGATTTCCTGGTCAACTTACACCCTGCATAGTCACTGTCAGAAAAAGCAACTAATTTACCAGAATGGTTGGTAGAATACCATAAACCTAGAGATGGAGTGCCTTGCAGATATCTAAAGATCCTCTTGACTGCAATCAGATGAGACTCTTTAGGTGCAGCCTGAAATCTAGCACAACACATGTAGCAAACATAATATCTGGTCTAGAAGCTGTTAAATACATCAAGGACCCAATCATACATCTGTAAAGTGTTTCATCAACCACTTTACCTTTCTGATCTGAGTCCAGTTGTGTGGTGCTGCTCATGGGAGTAGAACAGGGCTTACAGTTTTGTAAATCAAACTTTTGCAAAAGATCTTTTGTATATTTGGATTGATGAATAAAATTCCATCAGCCTTTTGTTTGATTTGCAACCCCAGAAAGAACTGTAATTCTCCCATGGCACTCATTTCAAACTTCTGTTGCATCAACTTTGTAAAGGCATCACACAACTTTGGATCAGAGGATGCAAAAATGATATCATCTACATAAATTTGAACAAGTAGATTATGCTGCCCAGCTTTCTTAATAAATAAAGTCTTGTCTATGGAGCCTCTAGTGAAATTGTTTTCCAGAAGAAAGTTTGATAATGTCTCATACCAGGCTCTGGGAGCTTGTTTTAACCCATAAAGAGCTTTATCAAGCTTATACACCCAATTAGGATGTTGTTGTCCTCAAAGCCTGGAGGTTGACATACATAAACTTCTTCTTTAACTTTTCCATACAAAAATGCACTTTTGACATCCATTTGAAAGACTTTAAGTTTTTGATAAGCAGCATAAGCTAAAAACAATCGAATTGCTTCCAGTCTGGCTACAGGGGCAAAGGTTTCATCATAATCAATACCTTCTTCTTGTGCAAACCCCTGAACAACCAGTCTGGCCTTGTTCTTAACAATAAGCCCATTTTCATCAGTTTTGTTCCTAAACACCCATTTAGTGCCTATTGCACACTTACCTGGAGGTAGAGGAACCAGTTCCCACACTTGCTGTTTCTTGAACTGAAGAAGCTCAAGCTGCATGGCATCAACCCATCCATTGTCCTTTAAAGCAATGTGATAATTCTTTGGCTCTTGCTGACTGATGAAGAGAGCATAGAAGCAGAAATTTGACAATTGACTTCTTGTTGATACTCCAGCAGTGATATCACCAATGATTTGAGACATGGGGTGATTCTTCAGATCTTGATACACAATGAGATCTGTGCAAGTGTTTGTAGCCGGTTCAGCAGCAACAGATGGTGATGGTGAATCATTTCCTTGAAACCAATCAGTGGATGGTAATTCAAAGGAAGTTGAATTCGAAGAAATCTCATCAGCATTTGTTGTGGATGGTGCTACTGGCGCTACAGGAACATCAGGTCTAGTTGAATCAGGCAGCTGATCACTAAACCTGAAGAGGTGAGTACTGCAATCATCATCATCATCAGCAGTACCACCAGGTGGTGAACTGTTGACAGGAGCAACAGCAGGAGTTTGATAAGGAACATATTGCAGTATGTCCAGATCAAATAACTCCACAGGACTTTGTGGAATCTTGTCCTTTGGAGATTCATTAAACTTAACATGTAGAGTTTCTTCAACCATCTTTGTTCTGCAGTTGAAGACTCTGTATGCTTTGCAAGTAGATGAATAACCAACAAAGTATCCTGCATCCACCTTAGGATCAAATTTGTGGAGTTGATCCTTTGTGTTGAGAATAAAACAGGGACACCCAAATGCTTTGAAAAATGAAATCAGTGGAGCCAAATGATGGAGAACTTCATATGGAGTCTTCATCAACCTCTGATTTACTAAAACTCTATTTTGCACATAACAAGCTGTGTTGACAGCTTCGGCCCAAAAGGTCAATGGCAAACCTGAGTCAGCCAGCATGGACCTTGCAGCTTCAATGAGGGTCCTGTTCTTTCTCTCCACTACTCCATTTTGTTCCGAGTCCTTGGAATGCTGAACTGCCTTTTGATTCCCTTTGAGAGATAGAAGTCATCAAGTGTATGATTTCTGAACTCAGTTCCATTATCACTCCTAATACACTTGACTGGAAGGGAATACTGCTTCTCAATGTACAGCACAAAGTGGATAATCTTCTGAGCAGCCTCATCCTTTGAATGTAGAAAGAAAGTCCATACAAATCTGGAGTAATCATCCACAATTACCAGACAGTATTTCTTCTTTGCCATGCTCATTACTCTCACAGGACCAAATAGATCCATATGCAGTAATTGCAAGCAGGCAGTGGACTTGGACACTTCAATAGGAGGAAATGAGACCTTGTGCTGTTTTCCTTTTAAACAAGCAGTGCAAGTTTCATCACAGTGGAACTCCTTTATTGGTAAGCCTCTGACTAAACTATTGTGGCTAAGCTGATTCATGTTTTTGAGATTAACATGACCAAGCCTCCTGTGCCATAGTTTAGATTCTTGAAAAGAGGCTTTGGAAAATAGGCAAGGATTGCCTTTGAGATCTATCTTCTTAGAGAGATCTAAGGCATACACTCTTCCTGTCCTGTTGGCTTTCAGGAGAGTGTGATCATCCAACACCTTGTCAATCAATGGCAAAACTTTGGATGACAGAATCCTACAGTTTTGACTTGTGAAAAGGGCAACATGGCCTTTATCACACATTTGACTGACACTCAAGAGGTTGTACTTGAGATTTTCCACATGATTAACATCATCAAATTTGATTTCTCCATTGGAGACAAAGCCCTTACCGATGATGTAACCCCTAGCATCATTGCCAAAAGAGACAAATCCCTTCTTTCCTTGAGAGTAGTCATGAAGAAGAGAGATGTTCCCAGTCATGTGCATAGATCCCCACTGTCTACATACCAGATGCTATTTTGGCATGTTGAAGAACCCTGCAATAAAAAACAGTTAGTTTTAGAGACCCAAACCTTTTTGGTTTTGGGCCTGGTCTCATCAATAGATGGTAAACTAACATGTTTATTTGTAACAACAGCCTGAGAGGAAGAAGATGGTGCAGAAGAGGAGTCCTTTGGCTTAGACCTCCTTTTCTGTGGTTTCAACATAGGAGAATCTAGTTGGTTAACTCTACCCAACAGATGTTGTACCATCATCACCAGCTGTGTCTGATTTTGTGATAAAGCTTTCAGCTCATCAGACACATTGCTAGTGGAGTTAGATAAGGTCCTATGTTGCACCTTCTTCTTTTGAGCACCCTCAGCTGTCACCTGTTTACTCCTTCCTTTTTGGATTGCTTTAAGGACTTAAGGGTTACAGGATTTGATGTTGCTGATACAAATGTGGTCTCAAACTCAGTTTTCATTTTTACCATTTTCTCATTAATTTCTTTCCTTTGTTGAGTTTGGAACCTCTTTTGTACCAACAATCATCTGTAAGATGATTGAACAAACCACATACTTCACATGGTTTCTTCTTCATCTTAGGTTGATCATCAACTAAAGATGGTGAAGCAACAGAAGACTTGTTCTTCAATGCTTTGGAAGCATTGGTTGCTTTCTTGACAGCATCTTTAGTAGTCTTCAAACTCTTTCTACTGCCAGTTTTCTTCTCTTCAGTACTGACAGCAGTTGAAGTTTGAACTTCAGGAGTTAATCCTGCTCTCCAGTCCTTTCAGGACCTTCAGGATTGACTCCTGAGTTGATCAACTTATTGATCATGTGAATGTCAGCATTTGGACCATCAACATCAGCTGATAGGTTCAAAGAGGACTTGATACTGACTGCTACTTCTGATTGTGCTGTATCAGAAGGTAGATCACATGACTTGATGGATTGGTTATCACTCTCACCATCAGATTCTACCTCTGCTCTTGGGGTAAAATCTGTAGGTGGAGCAGTGTGATTGTAACCAATTCCAAACTTCACATTTGAAGCAGATTGCTTACTAAGAAGCATTTCAAAACCTTTGCATGATTGTACCCATCTATCACACTCGACCTGGGTAACTGCAAGGGTTTCTTTGAGATCTTTGTACTTCTCTAGAAGTACATCTTCTCTAGCCTTATCATCAATTATTTTGCAATTCAGTTTATAAATCTCATCATTTTTATCTTTGAGCACAAACTCAAACTCAGCTTTGTTTTTGGAAATTTCTTGTTCTAGCTCAATGTTCTTATTATTAAAGCTACATTTGCTTCTCTAATGGAAGCAAATGCTGCTATGCATTGTTCAGAACATAATTTGGCTTTTGCCTCAGAGGATACCTGTGATACCTGAGGTGTAGAGGCATTGGAAGATGAAGTATCAGCAGACTCCAAAGCCATAAGAGCTAGATTCCAAAAGGACTGTCACCACCATGTTGACCAGCACCTGAGAACAGTTGATCATGACCAGACAAGTCATCTGGTAAACTGCTCCAGTCAACAACTCCTGGGGTGAAGAAGCTGTGTTGTTGAGATGAAGGTTGTTGATGAGATGGGGAAGGCTGAGGTTCTGGTAATGCATGAGGTTGTGGTGTCATAGGAACTTGAACTTGATTTGACTGTGGCATGTAATAACAAGGGTACTGATAAGGCATTTGACCCTGAGGAACAAAATATGCCGGAGATTGTTGTTGAGGATGATGACTAGATGTGACAGGATGTTGCCCTCTGTTTTGTTGACTGTTGCCAGGAAAAGTCACAAAGGGTGCAGTAGAGTTGATCCAGTTGATCTACACTCTCTTGCAAAGTGTCCAAGCCGTTGGCATTTGTGACACCTCAACTTGCTCTTGTCAAAACCAACTTTGGTTTTGCCAGAGAGTCCTGGGAATTTTCTTCCAGTTCTTTTGTAGAACTTCTGAGATCTGATATTTATCAAGGCCATTTGGCTCAAAATATCCATCTCTTCTAAGTCATCATCAGCAATCCCCTTGAGATCATCCATAATGAACATAAATTGTCATTATTACATCCAGTAAACTGACCATCAACACTTACAAATGCAGAATTAGAAGTGCTCGAAGAGAAATTAATATGCTCATCATACTGGCATTCAGATGCAGCATATTCTGACTCATGACCCACCAAGGCAGTGTTGCCTTGAATAAAGTCTTCAGTGAGCTTTCCAGATGAAGACAGCTTTCTCTTCTGTTCTATCTCTCTCTCAAAAGTGAGCAATTTCCCATGGAGTTGGGTGAGAGATAGTTTGTCCAAACTTGCACTGGAGCGTAGGACAATAGTATATGTGTCCCATCCCAGGCAGTGATCTGAGAAATCTGTTATTCATCTGAATATTGGTGTATTCAAGTTTGACCATTTTGTTCAGAGATCAAACAAGAAAACCGCTCATATTGTTGAGTCAGTGTCTCACCCTTTCTATGAGAGAATGTCTCATATTGTTGGGCAAGAATTTCTCTATTATTTGCCAAGACCTCATCTGTTCCTCCAAATTGTTCTTTCAAAGCAATCCAGAGGTCATGGGCAGTTTCATGATGCATTAGCCCAGAATAGATTTCATTGGGCAAAGCCATGGCCAGAATTCCATGGGCTTTTGCATCAATCTCAAGCAACTTTTTATCCTCATCTGAGTATTGCCCCTCCTCTTCGGAACCATTTGATTGGTTTCCGGTTATTCACCATAGGCTTGTGTGGACCATGTACCACTGATGTCCAACACCCTGCGCTGTTAACAGACAGGTGATGGAGCATACGTCTTTGCCATATGTTATACTCATTCCTAACCAGCATAGGAGGCTTGGTTGAGGAACCAGTATTGTGAGGATCATTGGAGGGAGTGGTCATTTTCAGTTCAAAAACAGTTTAGTTCAAGTTTTAAAAAGTTTTAGACAAACCACAACAAACTCAATGAGAACCAAGAATAAGATCTCAGGATGAATGAGCAGAAATACAGAAAATTCAATCTCTATAACCGTTTCTTGCAAAAACAAAAGCTAATTCAATCAAACTTGGATCTTGAATAGCAGTTTCAATGATCAATTATTAGATCGATCAATGATTAACCTGCTCTGATACCATTTGACAGGATCAGTGATCACAAGTTTGATGTTTACAGAATTAAAGCAGCGGAATACACAAACGAATTAGACAAATTGTAGCAAGCAAACATATATGTAAGCGTTAAGATCGCATACGGTTATAGGGAGAGAATATGAATTTCTGATTTCTAGGAATGTTTATAGATGGAGAATATTCTAATCAATCAATCAACATTCCATTCAATTGCTCATATCGCTCAATGATTACAATGGGTTGTCACTCCTTATATAGAGTGCAACAGTCACTGCTGTGTATCACGGAAAGTGACAACTGGCAGATCCAATACAGAAATAACTAAATCTTAACAAACTACTGAAATGTTCACAACTACTGAGAAACTATCAGCAGTTAAGTACAAAATATAAAACTACTGAAACTACAACGACTGAAGAACAAGCTCTTCAGTCGTTTTACAAAACTACTGAAACATAAAACATAAAACTACTGATATCACAACTACTGAAGAAGTACTCTTCAGCAGTTGTGACAAACTACTGAGGCTTCAGTACTTGTCTTCAGACTTTGACCTTCAGGCGTTGATCTTCATAGACTTGTGAACTCTTCAGCTGTTGTACTTCAGTACTTTGGTCTTTTTCATCATCTTCAGCACTTTGTTCTTCAGCTGTTGTACTTCAGCACTTTGGTTCTTCAGCTGTAAGGTCTTCAGCACTTGATCTTCAGCTGTTGAAGTCTTCAGCACTTGTCAAACTTGATGAGGCTTTCAGCAGTTTTGTGATACCGTGTGGGACTTAGAGATTTTCTGATCTTGGCTCATTGGTTCTTTTGGTCCAACAAAATACAACTCATTCGTGAAAAATAAGGACACTCGATCAATTACGATCCAGACGAACCCTAGCCGTCCTGAAACCTTCCATCGTTCTCCAAGTTCATAGAAACTTTAGATCGATTCCCATCGATCTAAACGTTAGTTTCAATGCTTGATTGATTCTTCGTGTGTTCTCACTGATTGGATCGCCAATCAAATAGATTCCGCACTATTTGATCTGGTTACATGTTAATCACAAGGTATTTCGGTCAATACCAGTCCTAAAAGTGCTATCAGAGCCATGCTCTTGATTACATGTTTTTCAATCAATATGCTAAAAGTTGGTGTTTTTGCACTAAAACGCAATCTTTGGCATCAAAAGTGATCTTGGAAGTACCTGCTCATCGAAGTTGTTTCTTCGGACTTAGGCGATTAAACTTGTGAAATTCGAATTGGTACGGCTGAAACTCTGCAAACCTAAAATTTCACAAAAACACACTTCATTCGCACGAGTGACTCATTCGCCCTGGACTCCATTCGCATTGCTCATACGCACGATTGGACATAGTCGCACCCTCATTCGGGCGAAATGACCGTTGTTCGCATAGCTCATACGCACCAGATTCATTCGCACGACTGAACCATCGCCCAGTTCATTCGCACGATTGAACCAATCGCAAAGCTTATACGCACGATTAGCTCATTCGCATCCTTCAGTCGCATCAGTGAAGTTGTTTGATTAGATTATAAGTTTATTAGTCATGGAAGATCAGATGTCATTATTTACTGCTGGGAAGGACTCAGGATACAGAACCTGCTGTTGCTTGAAAGTGAGGTGGGGAATCACAATAAACCACCAAGCTTTTGACTTTAGATGAGTTTCCCCACTGGAAACACGTTTTGAGATCTACCTTAATGGAGTAGATCCTAATCTGTGGGAAGCCATTGAGATTGGTTATAGTACACCGGTGGGAGCTGATGGAGTTAAGCTAACATTAAGCGGGATGACAGACGCACAGAAAGTAAAGTACAATGCAGAGAAAAGAGTGTATGCATTGATCACTCAGTCTATCCCCAAAGACATATTCCACCAGTATTCAGAGAACAAGCAGTCCAAAACTGTGGGATGAGCTAGAGAAAAGATATGATGTAATGCATCATTGAAGGCAATCAAGGCAAAGGAGTTAAAGAAGGAATTCGATAACTTCTCATCAATGGTAATGAAAGTTTGGACGAAGTCATAGACAGATTCTACCACTTGATGAGCGAATTGCATACACATGGAGTGGCTACTACCATGGAAGAGAAAGTAAGCAACTTCGCAGACGGGTTGCCTGATAAGTGGGCTACATTCGTGTCTAACCTGAGACAGAATGGAATCCTTGTAAAGCTGGATATAAATGACTTCATTCTTAAGTTGCGAGAAGAAGCACTAAGGATGAAGTATAGAGCTCAGAAGTCTTCGTACACACAAAATCCAGCTTTATACAACGCCACGCCTCAAGCTAAGACATCTGGAGCACCACTCCAGACTGCTTTTGTGTCTAGCTCGTCAGGTCCTTCACATGCTTCTCCTTCTGGATCAGACACGTCTGGGTCATCATGTACCCATCATATTGGATCAGAAGCAAGCGCTACCAAACTGAAGATCGAGAACCTCGGTAATGTGACCGTGGAAGTAGCTCGAGAGCATATGGATCTTTTAGCAGCAGTGGTTCATTCATATGATGGACTTGTTGCCGGAAGATTGGAAACTGCCATCTGGCAGATGAGGACTACGAGCAGGTGGATGAGATGGAGCTTGAGAGAATGGATATAATGTGGGCCTTAGCAAGTGCTGTCCGGAGGGCGAAGAAGTTTTGAAAAAGACTGGACAGAACTTGGTTGCTACTAAGGATACCACCTTTGGCTTCGACAAGAGTAAAGTGACCTGCTTTAACTGTGGTGAGAAGGGGCACTTCAAAAGAGAATGTGTCAAGCCAAAGAAGACGGGGAATGGGAACCCGTTCTCATCCTTTACTCGCCAAGACAAGCAAGCCTCTAGTTCTACTTCATCAAACAAGGATCCAAAAGCCTTAACTGCTCATGATGATGAAGGACAGGATTGGAGTTTTAGGTTTGTCTCACCAGGAGAATCTAACATTGCCAGTGTTGAGGATATTGATGATGATTCTGCGAGTGAAGGTGATATAGTTTGAGATAGCAATGTCACATAGTGAAGAAACAACTGCAGCCGAGGTCAGTTACAAACCAATTGAGGAAGTTTCCACGTCAGAGACAGAAAAGTCAGAATCACCAGAACCAGAAACATCTGATGCTGCACTGATGGCTAACTCTTCTGAACCAACTCAGGTAAGTACCACTGACCAAATTTTTAATAATCATGCTTGTTCTGATTGTGACACTTTTAGGAATAGCATAGATGAAAAATTCGCTAGGTTATTAGATCATAATGATAACCTAGTAAAAGATTTACGTCTGTGCACTGAGGCTAATAGAGTACTAAAACAAAATGAGCATAGATATAAAGAAAAGATAGACCTATTGACTAAACAACTTAGGGAAACCGAAGTAGTGGCCTTTAACCAAGAAAATGACATTAGGTACTATCTAAACTCCCTAGAAGAAACTAAGAAACAAAAGGCAGTTCTAGAAGTCGAAGTTAATTCATTAAAACAGAAACTGCATAGTTGGACTAGTTCTTCACACATAGTTCAACACTTAGTGAGAGAAGGAATAACGGGGAGGGATAGGCTACAAAGTGGTTCCACCACCACCTGAGACCTTGATGAACACTAAGTCTAGACCAGTAAATAATAACCCCATCAAGGATCATGTGGTGACTACTCCTCTTGTTACTGATCCAGACACCTCATGTTCATCTATTGAATCTGGTCAGAAACAAAAGGAGGCCACTTCAAAGGCAAAGGGTAAATTGCCTTGTGTTAACCTGGAAAATGAATTTGAAAAAGTTAACTTAAAGTCAGGGTCAAACAGAGTCAAATCAGAACCTAAAAGGACTTCAAATGCTACTTTTTCACATGCTTCAAGTCAAAAACCAGTTAACCAAAAAGTGAAACAGGTTAAAACATAAATTTTGTTAAATCAGAGAAAACATCAAACATACAAGAGTCAAAAACTAAAGTGATTGATGTTACTAGAGTGTCACGCACTTCTCCACACAGAAAGTCTACTCATAAAGTTGATAGCAGGTCATGCTACAACTGTGGAGAATGTGGACACATTGCTTCCTATTGTCATTTCTATCAGACACCTAGGAAGAAGATTGATCTTCAGGACTCTAGACCTAGGTCTTCTAAGCGGAGTTCTCTAACTCCACCTAGAAGAGCTAGTGAACCTAAAGTCCAACCTGTAAGCCAGACAACTGTTTATCATAAACAGGCATTGCACAAATCTGGCTTATGGAAAGAAAAGTCCACCTACGTGTCTAATACTGATGACAAGAAGGAACCTGAGCTACCCTCACCCTCTAAGGTCATGGGGAGTTTATGATGTGTGATGCCTCTGGGAAACCCAAGACAGTCAAAGCTTGGGTTCCTAACCTAAACTAATTCATTTACTTTGTATGTGCAGGGTGTTCGATACAGTGCTGAGACTAACACGTGGATTATAGACAGCGGAGCATCCAGGCACATGACAGGAAATAGAGACCTTTTATCTAACGTCAAAAAATAAAAGGAGGGCATGTTTCCTTTGCAGGAAACAAAGGAGGCTATATCACAGCTCAGGGAGAAGTGGGAAATCAAAAAGTTAAGTTTGATAAGGTGAACTACGTTCAACAACTTCAGAACAACTTACTTTCTGTTTCCCAAATCTGTGATAAAGGATTTAAAGTCATCTTCGATAACCAGAAGTGTTACGTGCTGAAGAAAGAATATATGATCCCAGAGGACCAAGTTCTGATGACTGCTTCAAGATATAAAGACCTTTATGTCTTGGATCTGTCAACAGCTGCTACAACGGATCATGAGGTTCAGTGTTTTTATCTAAAGCTACTGAGAAGGATTCAATCTCCTGGCATCGGAGATTGGGACACATTAGTCAAAGGAAGATGAATCATTGATTCAGAGGATTTAGTGAGAGGAGTGAATTCAAGAACTTCCAACTTCCTGACTTTTGTGTAGCTTGCAAGAAAGGCAAACAGACAAAGAAGTCTCATAAGGAAAAGAAAGTTCATTCAATAGAACTTCCTCTTGAGCTTCTCCACATGGATCTGTTTGGTCCAGTCAGTACAAGGAGCATTACAGGCGACGTGTACTGTTTTGTGGTCACTGATGACTACTCAAGGTTCACTTGGGTAATGTTTCTGAAATCCAAATCAGAAACTTTGGAGACATTCAAGGAATTAGTAACCACACTGGAATCCCTCTACAAGCTAAAAGTTCGACAAATACGCTCAGACAACGGGACAGAATTCAAGAATCAAGGGATGGAGGCATACTGCAAGGAAAAGGGAATTGTGCATCAATTCACTTCTGCTTACACACCTCAGATGAATGGCGTTGCTGAGAGAAAGAACAGGAGTTTGATAGAGACAGCACGAACTATGCTGGCAGACTCGAAACTGCCTATCCAATTCTGGAATGAGGCAGTGGCAAATGCGTGTTATACACTGAATCGAGTCCTAATAGTCAAGCGCCACGGAAAGACATGTTATGAGCTACTACAAAGACGCAAACCGAATTTGGAGTATCTTGAACCTTTTGGCGCACCGTGTACACTTCTGAAGAAGACAAAGAAGGAAAATTCAGCGAGAAGGCAGTTGAAGGAATTTTTCTAGTACAACATACCGAACAAGCGAGTTTACAATAACTCAACGGGTCTTGTAGAAGTGTGGTGTAATGTCGACGTTCAGAGATATACCACACCACCTACAGGCAAAGGACCTGCATACTTCTTCGATTATGATGGATTCTTCAAATCCTTCAACATCCTCTCTCCCTCGGATGATGAGTTAGCTACTAGGATGATGTATGATATTCTAAATACACCATCTAGCACACAGGGAGAATCATCTACTCAGTCAGAAGGGGTAGTCGATGACAGTGACTCCTCCTCTGAAGATGAAACTGAAGCAGATGACCAGAACAGTCAGAGGAACAGGTTCCAGTTCCTGCAAGTCCACAAGCATCCATAAGTGATGCACCCTCGACTTCGGAACCTCCACACTCCACCTTCCTCAGATGCAACAAATGTTCACAATCTTGGTTCGGAGGTGACTGTGCCGACTACTCCAGGATCACGACTAAACGTCTATCATCCCCTTGACAATGTTATTGGAGATGTCCGATCAGGAGTACAAACCCGAAATCAGCTATACTCAGCTGATTACGCCTTAGTTATGGAGAAAGGTTACATTCATGATGGTGCTTATCGATGTTTTGTTTCGCAGGTTGAGCCAAAATATGTCAGTGAAGCACTAAATGATGAGGCGTGGGTGAGTGCCATGCAAAAAACTTCTGCAGTTAAGAAGTTAGGTGTATGGACTCTGGTTGATAGACCTAAAGGTGCTAAAGTCATTGGCACCAAATGGGTACTAAAATGCAAGAAGGATGACCAAGGAGTCATTATCAGAACAAAGCTCGACGGTGGTTCAAGGTTTTCGCCAAGTCGAGGGGATTGACTATAATGAGGTGTTTTGCACCCGTCGCAAGGATGGAAGCTATTCGTATCTTCCTTGCCTATGCATCGTACATGAAAATTAAAGTCTACCAATTAGATGTGAAGAGTGCATTCCTTCATGGGGAAATCAGGGAAACAGTCTATGTAAGTCAACCCGAGGGATTTGAAGACCCTTATCATCGGGATAGAGTTTACAAGCTCGACAAAGATTTATATGGGCTTCATCAAGCTCCTCGAGCTTGGTATGAGAAACTCTCGACTCATCTTGTGAAACACGGCTTTCGCAGGGGAGTCATTGACTGTACACTGTTTATTAAAGAAAAGGATGGCGACCTACTGCTTGTACAGATATATGTTGATGACGTAATCTTGGGTCAAGAACGAAGAGTTATGCAAAGAGTTTGAAGCAGTGATGAAGACAGAGTTTGAGATGAGTGCTATGGGGGAGATGAAGTTCTTTCTCGGGTTACAGGTGGATCAAACACCTAATGGGATCTTCTACATCAGACCAAGTATGTAGGAGACATTCTCAGTCGCTTTGACATGGAGAATGCTTCTGCTGCTGGGACTCCACTTGCTACGAATCATGATATATGCATCCTGATGATGGAGATCTTGTAGATGCCACTATGTACCGAGGATGATTGGATCCCTCATGTATCTCACTCACTGCCTCAGAGATCATGTGCATATGTTATGCATATATATTCAGGCTAAACAAGATCAATCATCTGATCGGGGTCAAAGGATTTTCGCTATCTAAAGGGTACACCCACACTGGGGTTGTGGTATCCTCATGATGATGATTTTGAGCTCACGGCGTATAGTGACTCGGACTACGGAGGCTGCAAAATGAACTACAAGTCTACATCATCGGGGTGTCAATTCTTTGGGAGAAGATTAGTTACATGGCAGTGTAAGAAGCAGACATCGGTTGCATTGTCAACCTGTGAAGCCGAATATGTTGCTGCTGCAAGTTGCTGTTCACAAATCATTTGGGTTCAACAGCAAATGCGGGATTACGGTTTAAAATTCTCATCTACTCCTATTTTTGTTGATAACTCTGCTGCAATTGCAGTAACCAAAAATCCGTTCAACATCGTAAGACCAAACACATCGGTATTAAATACCACTTCATAAGAGACTGTTTTGAAAAGAATTTAATTGATGTGGTTAAAATTAATACTGATTTTCAACGTGCTGACCTCTATACTAAAGCCTTTGATAAACCACGTTTTCAATATTTGCTAGAGGTCAACGCGTTAAAAAGAAAAGTGAGGTAATTCCTGATTAGAATAATGTGTAGTCCGATGTAGTTTCGTTAACGTTTATTTTATTTTATCTGTTTTTTTTTTCTTTTTGTCTTTTTATTTAAACTCATGTTATTTTGCTGTTTATTAAAATCCAAAATAATTAAATCCGAAGTGATTTTAGTATTTTAGGGGAGAATATGTCAGCAAGTTACATTAAAAAATTAAAAATAATAATAATAATAATAAAAAATAATAAAATAAAAATGAGGGAGAAGGGGTAACTAGCTGAAATAAGGTAGATTGTGTCTGTGATACCGATTCAATACCTTTGGAAAATGATAGTACACAAGAACAAATCAGAGGGACTTTAAAAATAAGTTTTGAAAAGATGCAAAAGTTCAAAGTATAAATCTGTGTAGTCTAAGCAATATAAAAGGGAAGATGATAGAAAATTGGCAACTCCTAAGGTGACACAAAGAAAGTAGACTTAGAGGCTGCTAGACCACAAATGATATGTTGGTAGATTCAACACAATAGACAATTAGACCTGATTGGTGATCAAAGATCAAACTAAGTTGTTCAACTGACTGTGGGCTTCCATCTTATCACTGGTTAACACAATCAAATATATTCCAATAAGGGGTAATGAGCATTTAATGCCACAAAAGTGTGCGGATGACCATAATTAGAGCAAAGCAAGAAAAAATGAAAGACAAATGCAATAAAGCTAATGATGTTATGTTGTTGGTGCATATGGTGTCAAATAAATAAGCTGCTCTAACAAGGAGATAGGTTGTGTGCCTCTGCTGTGCGATGGCACTGACCTGAGGATAAGCATAACCTAGATATTCTAGAATTCATTGTTGTTTGCCGCCTCTCTGCTGTGCGGTGGCACTGACCTGAGGACAGGCTTCTCTTTGAAAGCTCTAAGAATAGTCTCTTCTTGTAATAATACCCGTAGACCGCTCAAAAACCTCTGAGGAATGTTGATTACCATATAAGTGTGGGATCCACAAATGTTAGCTGAAATAATTAAACCTAAATCAGTCACCAGTCTGCGTCAAAAGTCTGTGTATGGATTTAAGTGGACAAACATACTGACAATCTTAGTGGCTACATTCTCAAGAGTTCAAATCAATGTGAAAATCTAAGAGTTTCAGTATGATTTCCTTAAGTTGCTAACGACTCTGGATGAACTCCGAGAATTTAAGCATCAAAAAGTTTAATAATAAGTCCCAAATGATTTGATGTGCCTGTATGATTCCAAAATTGAATTGGTCCAGATATGATCAATCTAAGTTGAAGCTGTCTACTCCTAACCAAATCCCTTAGATTTCCATCTTAGGTTTTATCTCTCACAAAAAGTCCAAAAATAAACTTTATTTGTGTAGTTAGTTTAAGTTTCTATGTTTATCTTTTAATTTGTGTGTCTGTCCCACTACATCAGGGAAATCAGAAGGGAATTAACTTACCTAAAAGGGTCATGTCTGAGATGGCCACATGTTTTTCAAAGTTTAAAAGTCACGTCTGAAGTGACTGAATTGGTTAAGAGCTTATAATGTCTATTTCAAAAGGTTAAAATGTTCAAAAATGGCAGAAAATCTACCAAGTGTGACCCATTCACACGATTGGACCATGATATGGACCAACCATGCGAATGGATCCCATTCGCACGATGGACCATGAATATGGACCAACCATGCTAATGGATCCCATTCGCACGTTGGACATTGAATATGGACCAACCATGCGAATGGATCCCATTCGCACGAATGAACATGAAAATGATCTATTCGACCGAATAGAAGAGGAGAATGAAACAGTAGACCGATTGAGGCTTAGTCGGTCAACTAAAGAGGCGAATGAAGGAGACCGAATGACTCAGTCGGCCGACTGAATGCGACCGACTGGACCAATCGACTGAACCTCAGTCGCCGAATGAACTGTGCGAATGAGGCCAGTCGGCCGATTGAATTAGGGTAGTATTTAAAGGACCTCAGTCGATCGCATCTCACTCATCACTCCCAATCGCACCCCAAATCGCTTTCTTTACCGTTACTCTGCCAAAATCTCTAGAGATAGTTGTTCACATTGCAATTCATCTTCTGACTTTCGATTGACAAGAATAAAGGTACATTGTAGTTCAATCTTGTAGAAATCAGAAGATTTTGAGTCCAATTTAGGTTATTCGAATGAAACTTTGATCGAACTGAAAAATGCCCTAATACCTACATAAACTAAGCTAAATGTTAAAATTAAGTTTACTAGGTCATTAGTGACGAGATGGCGACTCAAATGAACTAGATATAGAGGTTTAAAACAAAAGATTGGTGAAACTGAAAATGTGAATCGCACAGTGGGTCTTCATGCGAATGGACAGCAAGATGAACTTCAGTGGCATGACTGAAGGGCTCAAACTGCCCATACGCATGGCTGAACCATGCGTATGAAGTTCAGTCACATGACTGAGGTAACCTCATGAAGGTATATGCGTAGGAGCCCAATCGCACAGACTGAGATACGTATGGGGTCAATCGCACGACTGAACCCCTTTCGCACGGTTCAATCGCACTGTGGAACTCAGTCGCACAACTTCAATCGCATGACAGAAAGATGTTTTTCAAGCTTATGGTTCATTACTTTCTTATTAAATAGTACTAATGTTACTATCTTTGTGTAACAGATGGCGAGTAGATGGACTATGAGCACAAAGCATAATATATGTGCCATCTGGATTTAACATCCAGAAATGCTGCAGAATTCTCTGGGATCACGTTTCTATTGTAGAATCGCGCATGCCATCACCGCCCCATGCCATCTACCCCTTGCACCCCATACCGATCCATTCAACAAGCCTTCTGGGAAGGCGCTACAGTTGATAGATCATCGGAACCTCACTGCATAAGAAGTTCCATATTTGGCGAGGATATTACCGTTTCTGAGGAGATAACGATTGTACTTCAATTGGGGGATGACGGTGACTGCCCAACCCGTCTACACCCCCTCACTGTCAGAGGATGTTTTCTCAGAGCCAAATACTCTGGGGACATCATTCAGGGGTACTCAACAAGAGTAACCTCTGTCCTAGTTTAAGTACCTTGCACACGTGCTGCTCAAGTGCATGGCTTCAAGAAAAGGTGGTTTTGATGAGCTATCGGATCAGATGCAAAACGCATACGTTGCGTTGGTGCTGAACCATCCGTTCAGCTTCTCTAAGATGATCTTCACCTATCTGGTGGAGAACATCGAGGGGAAAGGAAAGGAAGCCTTCTGTATGTACCCACGGTTTATGCAAATGATATAGATCAGAAGCTTCCTTCCCTGCCAAAAGAACAGGAGGATTCGGTGGTATTGGAGGTAATGGATGACACCACCCTGGGAATGATGAAAGTATACCGGGGAAAGCCAGTGAAGCCTCCGGTCAGGAGGTTGTTCGTCATCTTGCCAGAGAAGACTATGTAGTGCCGGAAAGGAGGAAGTGGCATCACGAGGACAGTGACTCTGAGGTGGAACAGATAGCCCTACCCACTCTTGACTCAGATGAGGATGACAGTGGGATGCTGCTATTCCACCCAGAGGCACTGTGTCTGACTCTGTTCCCCTGTGTCTGTCTCATCTGCTGAAGTAACTGAGTCAGCGGGATTTCATCAAGATTTTGTTCTTAGTGAGGAGGATGAAGATGAATCGGATGAGGAGCCACTTACCCGAACTGTGGGAAGGAAAGTTGTTCCCACAGAACATGGGTTAAGGGTTGTTGGTGAACAACCGAGAGGATCCGGAGATACAAAAACTGACCCAACTTATGCTCCGGGGTCCTCAGGCAGGATTGGAGGGGGAGCATCCACCTCGAAGGGAACGAGAAGAAAACGGATGGCTCAACCCCATGGGAAGAAACCTAAGAAGAAGCGTAGGGTAACCTTTATCACTCCACTACATCCACCATACCTTCCACCACCACCACCTCTGTAGACATACCATCATCCACCATACCTTCCACCACCATCACCTCTGCAGACATACCATCCACCACCATACCAACCACCACAAGACAGATCCCAGCCACCACTACATCATTCACCCCACACTCACCACCACTATCATCCCGACCTGAACCGATATTCACCACCACCACCACCACCACTAGCCACCAAACCGAGCCCTCAGCCTATCCCTCACACACCTATAGATCTCCTCTACCTCCAATCGGGGTAGTGAACAGTTGTCAGCTTTAAACAGAATGGTGTTGCGATTGCTGGCGGCTGATGAGGAAAAGACACTCAGATCCGCCAGCTTACCGACCTGACTGCTGCACAATCGCATAAAATTGCAGAGCAGGATCGAGTAATTGAGGAGCAGGCCCAGCAATTGGCTGCTCAGAGCACCCAGATGAACTACTCCAAGCTCAAGTGTCACAGCAAGTAAGCAAATAGAGGAGTTGGAAAAAGCTAAGAGGACCATTTTGCTAAAATTGAAAGGATCAAAGGAGGAACCTTTAAAGATAAGGGATGGAGACAGAGATAATGAAGATGATGAAGACGATGTTGAAAATGAGAGTGATACTGATAAGAGAAAAACCGAAGAATGGTGTGAAGATGAAGACACTGAAGAAGGTGAAGCAGCTGAATCTGTCTCAGCCCAGGGCAAGAGAAGAGAACAAAGAACAGATAAGATCAGTCAGCTTCTGCCTCTGCACCTTCACGTGAAGAGTCTAGCATTCAGGATAAAAGTAAATAGTAGATGTTTATGTATTTATTTACTTTTGTATTCTGTATTGAAAAAAACCATGTACTAATATTTATATTAAGTTAATGCATTTTGTTTGATAAATTACTAATGATTTGAGTGTGAAATGTGTAAATCAAAGATCCAAAGTACCACAGATGAGTTTGATATTGCTCCCCTTCAACAGGTCAAGTCTCAACTCACAATGATTCTTGATCTGCAAGGGATTGTGAGAAGGTCAGTGAGTTATACCCGAAGAAGGTGAATAATTCATGACCTATCTAACGAGCAACTGGCAGAGATGTTCAACTCAATCATGATGAAATTGTCAAGGATGCTCCAACAGTTGATTCAACCAGTGACGACGAACTACATGACGTTGATGAAGTTGAGATTGAAGATATTGCTGCTGAAGAGTACCCTCAGTATGCTGACAAAGAGGGTAATGTGGACCCCAATCTGGGTGAATCCCTTATCAGTGATACGTTTGAGGTACTAGACAAGATGGAGAAGGAAACAAGAAAGACCGAAGGAACTGCCCAAGCCTCAAATGATGACGTAGACATTCGAAAGGCTGAGTGGGCTGAATGTTTTAAAGAAGTCAGAGCCCAACATGCTGCACCGAAGAGGGATGCCTACACCAAGTTCTACAGCGTCAAGAAACATCGTACGGTGTCAGGTAGGATTATAGCATGGGCATATTTTGATGATCTTAACGTCTATGCCGTTAAGAGGGAGAAGGGCATAGAGTACTTTAGATTTCCACATGATCTAAAGACTCTACCAGGTTTTGAACTCAACCAGCTGGCCAAATTGAAGCTGTTGTATGCTGACCCGAGAAAGATGTCAGGCTGGTTTGAGGTTGCCCTAAAGAAAGAGTACCACACCAGGTGGATTAACTTCAGACCTCAACAACCTACAAGGTATATTAGAAGGTCTGAGATGGATGCCATTACTGGAAAACCAAAGATTGTGTTGAAGTGGAGTCCTCCGCGCACAATGTCAAGAATCCCACTTCGGAAATGACAAAGGATTTCACACCTCACTTCAAATGGTGGTACTATGATTGGAGAACTGCTGAAGCTGTCATAGTTCTGGATAAAGGGGACCGAATGGATACCATCAGGGTATTCGACCCAATGTGGCTAACCAACTTGTCTGCTAATGATGTCTATACATTATACAAGTGGCCACTGTTCTATGACACACAAGACATTGTACAAGCCCTCCAGTTCCAAAACGTTATACGACTTTGCTTCGCGTTTGATATTCACGCGGGAGTCCACACAAGAGGACAAGTACAAAAATATAGGAGGTATGAAGAAAACAAGACATTAGAGAGATCTAGGACCAAGGGGGAGTTTGTTGATACATGTATGTCCCTAGATCATGATATGTGATGTAATAGTTCTTGTTTGGTATGATTATGAAATGATATTGATAGTCTAGTTATAATGTTTAATAGTTCATTAATGAGTCGTGACTGAATTGCTTGGGTTTATGATTTTTGAATGGTTGCACATATGTTATATTAATTAACTAAAACATTCAAACCAACCTAATTAATGAAGCTCTCATGCGAATGGCTCATGCGATGACCATAAGCATGAAGAACTTCACACGATTGACCTCAGTCGCACGACTGAACCAGGAGACTGGATCAGTCGTACGACTGTAACATAAGATTGGCTCAGTCGCACGACTGAACACTCAGTCGTACGAATGAATCAACCGCATGGTTCAATCGCACGACTGAACCAGACTAATGTTTCAGTCACACGATTGAATAATACAACCTATAAATACAACTCAATTCGTTAAAAATAAGGACACTCGATCAATTACGATTCCAGACGAACCCTAGCCGTCCAGAAACCTCCAAATCGTTCCCAAGTTCATAGAACACTTTAGATCGATTCCCAATCGTTTCTAACGTTAGTTTCAATCCTTGATTTATTCTTCGTGTGTTCTCACTGATTGGATCGCCAATCAAATAGGATTCCGCACTATTTGATCTGGTTTACACGTTAATCACAGGTATTTCAGTGAAATACCAGGTCCTAACAACTAGTCGGGACCATTTGTAGATTTAGGAAACGAATGTTCCTTGAATTGAACATTTCTTGATTCATCAATAATGTTTAGTCTAGGATTAAACACTCTGTAAGCCTTTGAAACAGAAGAATAACCTACAAAGAATTTGTCATCGGACTTGGCTGAAAACTTTCTCGAATAGTCTCTGGTGTTTAATATTAAGACAGGACAACCAAATGATTTGAGGAATCCAATAAATGGTTTCCTATGAAAGAGCAGTTCATAAGGAGTCATGTTACTTTCTTTAACAATTAGAGTTTGATTTTGTACAAAGCATGATGTATTAAATGCTTCTACCCAGAAGGTGATTAGTAGTTTAGCATCGGCTAGCATTGTTCTTGCTGCTTCAATCAGTGTTCTATTCCTTCTTTCAGCTATCCCATTTTGTTGAGGAGTTCTAGCTGCACTAAATTGATGAGCAATGCATTTAGTTGCACAAAAGGAACTCACTCCTTCATTTTTGAATTAGTACCATTATCACTTCTGATTGTTTTCACCATATGATCAAGTTGATTTTCAATTTTTTGATAAATTCTTGTATTATTTGGGATGCCTCATTTTTATGAAGTAAGAAGAAGACCCAAGTAAATTGTGAAAAGTCATCAATGATCATCGGACAATACTGTTTCTTTCCAATACTCATGACATGAGTTGGTCCAAACAGATCCATATGAAGTAACTTCAATGGAGTATTCTTATGTTCACCAGCTTGGTTTTGTGAGAAGATTTGTGTTTTTCCTTTGAGGCACGCTGAACAGTGATCAACAAAATGAAATTCTTTTTCAGAAGACCACTGACATGGTTTCCTTTGACCAATCTGTTCATGTTTTTAATGTTTGTGTGACCCAAACGTCTATGCCAAAGCTGTGACTCATCAAATGATGCTTTTGACAAAAGACAAGTTTCTTCTTTAGGTGATGCAAAACACAGGTTTAACACATAAGTATTATTCTTCCTCGGGGTCTTTATAACAACCCATTCTTCAGGGACTTGAATTCCAGGTTTCAGAATGTAGCAATGAGTGTCTGTAAAGTGAGTAGAATACTTCTTCTCGCAGATCTAAGACACGCTTAGCAGATTAAATTTCAGCTGTTCACAGTAGTTCACAGCTTTGGCATATCCTTCACTTGTGATTCTACCACCTTGTGAATCTCCACCAAATGCCACCATAGTTCCTTGTATGTGCTTGAAGTCATGAAGGAGGGAACGATCTCCAGTCATGTGTCTGGAGCATCCACTATCCATATACCATAAGTTGTTGGACCTATATGGATGAGCCTGCTAGCATAAAGGAACTAACTAGAATGTGGAACCCAAGCCATGATGATCTTGGGTTTCCCGTTCCTATCTATTATGGTGACTTCTTGATACTTTCCTCTAAGTGGTGATTTATTCAGAGGTGAACTGGAGATTGCTTATGATATCTTGCTGAGGTTTTCTCATCTGCATTAATAGAGGAGTCAGACGAATAGTGAAATCTTTGATCCTTATTCTTTTGAATAAATTAAAACGTTTCTGATTTTCAAAGATCATTTTGGGTTTTTAAAAGTCTTGCTTTTGATTGATGAACTGGTTACCTCTTCGACTTTTCCTTATTTCTTTTGTTTTACTCATGTCATTGAGTGATCTAGATGTTCTAGATTGATTGTTGTGCAAGTGACTCTGACCTAAGTTTTGTATGATGATGCTGTTGAGTTTGATTTGTTTTGGGGAATTCTCAATCCTTTCTGATTGAAGTAACAATCAGATGTGTTGTGATTGTTCATATCACAGACTGAATAATATTTGTTGAAATAACAATTTTTGGTTGAGTGGTTGTTCATGTCACAGATAGAATAGTATTGATTAAAAAAACATTTTTCTGTTTTATGATTGAACATATCACAAATGTCACAATACATTTGTTTGTTGCTTAAGTCAGATTTTGGTTTGTGTAACTCAGTTGATTTTTCTTTTTGCTGCTGAGCCACTTTCTTTTCTTTAGGGGATGAATCAAAATCAACCCTTTTTGCAGGTTGTTTCACAACACTACATCTGATTGATTGTTTTGGCTGTTTTCATTTCTTCAACCCATTTCTCACTTCTTTGTCAAACTATTCAACATGTTCTTTATTGCAAATATCAAACCTAACTCCCTGTCTTAATTTTGAAGACTATGGGTCTAATAGAGGTTTATGTGTTTAAGTGGGTGACCTTTTTTGTTGTTTTTGCAATGAAACCTTTCCTGATTTGCTTGAATTGTGTTGAGATATAATCTCATTATCGGAACTGCTCTCAGCAGTGGTTTCACTGACTTTACAAATTTCTCTTTTCCTTGTAAAACAGATGGTATAAATTTTATAAAAGGGACAATTGCTTTTATAGGGCTTGATGGTTTCATGACACTCACTATCTTGTATGAGCACTCTTTGATTTTGATTGGATGACCTAACTTGATTTTATCCTCATTTGTTTCAATATAAACATCAGGTTTGTTTTGAGGATTGGTCACTTGTTTTACTATAGATTTAGGTTCCATTGTTTTAGTTTCAATTTCTTTAGTGAGTGTTCACTGACATGTCCATTGGATCCATTTGAGAATCAAGCATCTCTTGCAGCTTGACTAAAGACATTTGAAACTTTTCAAGTTTCACCCAGTCAGTGAATGTTCAACCTTAGATTGAGCTAACTTTTTAGTAAGTAGCTCATTCTCAGCTGCAAGAGTGTACTTTTCACCATGTAGTTTCTCTATGTCAGAGATGAGAGATTTGATTTTTATTTCAAAGCCTTTATCTCTTTTTTCATCATCTCTGATTTTACCTTTTTTCTTTAATTTTATCAGCCAGTTTATGGTTTTGCTCTCTATAACCTTGAACATCCAAAATACATTTTTCACTACAAAGGTTATATTTTACCTCAGTAGGCATTCGAGATGGACCATCGTTGATATGTGCCATAAGTGCATGATTTTGAAATTGAGGCTTGACTTCCTCTGCATACATGCTCCAGTCACATACCCCATCTTGCTTTATCACGAGAGCACTGGCAGACGACTGACTGTTTCCATGAGCTTGATTTGTCAGTTGAGGTGGATTTTGATATGATTGGTTTGTTGAGAATGATGATACTGCTGCTGTTGATTGTTGGAGTGAATGCTTGAGTTACGCTGTGAGGATGATTGGCCTTGAGAATTCCTTTGATAGTTGTTTCTCTTGGGGGCATTGCATTCTCTGGAGAAGTGGCCAGCCATGCCACAGTTGAAGCATTTCACCTTAGATTTATCATATCCAAGTTTTGTATTATCATTTAGGCTCACCTTTCTGACTTTTCTAATGAATTTCTTGGCTCTTATGGCAATCATGGCCATTTGCCATTGTAGATCCATTTCTTCCACATCATCAGGATCTATTTCCTCCAAATCTTCCTGAATTAGATGAGCAGAAATGAGTCTTCCTCCTAAGTGTGCTTCAAAGCTTGCAACAAAGGCATTGTAAGTCGCCTTTAGTTCTTCTGATCTTGTGTCTTCAGGTGTGATTTGAGGAGCAACAGTGACCTTGGATGTTTGAGATGATGTTGATGGATGATTGATTGGTGGAGTTGCAATGAACCCAGAGTTGTTCAGGTGATCTCTTGATGAAATCAAATCATCCTCCTCAGTGATTAATGCATTTCCACAGAATGAGATTCTGATGGAAATTTGTAAGCTTCAATCACTCTTGGTCCACCAAGATTTATGCTTCTTTCATCGAGTTCCAATGCTTCTGTTTTGGCTATCAAGATATCCAAAGTAGTACTCTCGAGGTCAAGAGTATTTTTCAGCATTGTTACATTCTGTTTCCAGCTTTCAGGGAGGCTATGTAGCATTTTCTTGTTTAATTCCTTGATCTTGTAAGTGACTTCCATGATTTCTAAGTCATTTACCAACTGTACAAATCTATGCAGTTGTATTGATATGGACTCTCCCTTGGTGTGATGGAATGTTTCATATTGATTAACAAGCTTATCCTTGTTAATTTCTGCTACCTCACTACTTCCTTCACACATAATTTTCAGTGCATGCCACACAGCTTTTGCAGTACCTACTTCTCCAGTCGTTTCAGTACATTCATCTTGAGTGCTTGAGTTAGAATGGAGTAAGCTTTAAGGTCAATCTTGATTTTCTTGTAGTCTTCATCATCAAGATTAGATCTTCAATAGTATTCTTGCAGTTTTGTAAATTGCAGCTTGATCTGTAGATAGTGTAACAGGGATGTGTGGCCCTTTGCATATTGAGATCTAGAAAACATGATCTACACCTGTGATAGAATTCCTAAACCTAATTTTCCACTATTTAAACTCAGATTTGTGTTTAAGCATAGGAGGTTTAGGTGTATGACCAAATCTGAGTACTGTTAGAATCCATTTTATAAATATAGATTAAGTGATTTTTAAGATTGATTAGTCCAACTTGTCCAGATAGTTCTAACGGATTTCAAAATCAGATCTGAGATGGTAGTGAGTTTCTTGGTGTTTGAAATGTTTTAGTGAGAGTATGTTTGACAGTAGTAGTTTCTGAGGAGTATTTTCTGCTGTTTACTAAGTAGAGATGATGATATACTCTACTAGCAACTCGATTACCAGATCAATCGAGTTCTATTCAGTTCTTGAGCAGATATGAAAGAGAACCGAGAGCCAAAGCTCTGATACCAACTGACTGGGTTAGTGAGATTGAGATTCTTACTATGAATCGAATATGGTAATCAAGTCAATGATTGAATGGCGCAAACAAACAATCAAAGAACATTCAGTGCAAGAATTATACTCATAAATGCTTTTGTATATATTAATGAAAGTAATTGATTACAGAGAATAAAAGATAACAAAATATTCTCTATTTCTATCGGCTGTCACCTCATGTACGAGGTTTTCTATTCTATTTATAGGCAGACAAGATGCCTTGTACAAAATGACTAAACTACCCCTGACCTATTACATCAGAACTAGTCTAAGTCTTGATCTGCATTTTTGCTTGTTCATCTGCATTGACAAAAGCGAATGAGTTAACTTGATCAGCATTTCTTCACTTGATCATCCGCATTATATGTTGGTCATCCGCATTGGTTAATGTGGATGAAAAAATACGTATGCGCATTTGTTCGGTCATCCGCATTTGTCAAATGTGGATGAGCAAAGTCTTGTCCCCATTGATTCTTGGTCTTCCGCATTTGTCAATGCGGAAGAACAAATACTTGTCTGTATTTGTTTTATGTCTTCCACATTGACAAATACGGAAGACTATACTTGGTTTTTCTTGAGCAGGATCTCCATTCGCATTTCTTCTTGGACTTATGGGATTCCAGCAAAGCAATCATCAAATCACACATTGAATTGGCATGTATGGTCCTTTCAGGGAGCAACACGGATCAATCATCATACATCAGACTCACGTAAGTGAAGTCTATCATAGTGCTTGCAAGACTTTTCATCATCAAAAGGGCCCGGGGGTAACATTCATTAAGTTTCACTTTCCGTTATCTTTAATCTTCACTTCGTTAAAATAATACTTTACATTCATTATCATAATCACACCACGTAAAGTCACATCATAATACGTAGTAAGGAACATATCATAACATAACATACATAATCATCATCAATCGCACATCATCATCATGCATAGGCATCAATCATACATCATCATCATAAACATCATGCATCAAACAGGCACATCCATATACATATGCACAACAAGTATAAGTCATCATAAAACATAACTGACCCTCCGCGGGGCAGCGGGGGTTCTAGGGCGGCAGCCCCTAGTGGGGTCCAATGGGGCAACGCCCCTAGTTGGGGCCATGCTGCTAGGTCAGCGCAAATTTTTTTTTATTTTTGAACTTTTATTTAGCATATTTCGTCATAGAAAAATCAATCATCTCGTTAAAATCTTGGTCATCTAAAACGTATATTTAGTATGCATTTCCAGCCCCAAACTAGTTCAAAAACCTTTATATAGGGGATCTAGAACTCACCTGGACTCAATGAGTAGCTTCTCAATCAAGCTTTCAAAGCAAGGGTTGCACTACACAGCGTGCAAATAAGTTAACACTCAAAGGAGTTAATTTCTGCCTAATTTCGCTGCTAATTTCAGTGCTAGTTTTGCAAGCAGATTCGCTACTAGTTTCCCTGGCATCTTTGCGGCAGTTTCGCTCGCAACTTCGCTGCCAGTTTCGCCCAACTTTCATTGGAAAACCATGTCTGCAAAACTACCTGCAAAACTATAGTTTCGCAGGAAGATCCACAGTTTTGCTGGATGAATACTTAATTTCGCTGGATGAACACCTAGTTTCGCAGAACGGCTGAAAGTTACGAACCACCCCATTTTTGACCCAAAACATCATTCTTTTACACCTAAAACCTTGGTTTATCACCCAATAAGCTTTATCTAAGTTTCTTACATGTTTTCTTACACAAAAACGTGAGTTTTGGGGGAATCTTTGCCACTTTTAAAAACCCAACCCTAGAATCTGGGTTTACATCAAAAAGAACGATTAAATGATGTTTCTTACCAAGATTCTTGGTGTTTTCTTGTTGTTTCGATGCCCACGAACACCGATCTTCAACCCCGAGATCAACCGAGCCTTGATCTTCAATTCTCTCTACTTCCTCTCTCTACTATCTCTCTAGAACTAGAGTGTTGAGTTGCAAATAAAAGCTGCTCAAGTGATCCATTTATATATACCGGGCGTTTCCCGGGACCTTAAACTCGCCAAACACATATCCTGAAGAGTTAACCCGGTCTATAACCCATATCCATCTTATTTTCCATTCAATGATCTTGTCTAAGCCCATTATTATTATTTGGCTCGCTTAGACATTATTCGGGGCGTTACACACAAAGACTGGAACCCCTGCGTGTATCCTTAAGGGTTAGCTAAACCATATGCAGTTGAGCTTGCGGCATTTTAGAGCCATGCACCTCTGTACATTTTGCTTGCAAGCTTCTCTCTCTATACCTTTTTATCATTAATCCATGAATTCATTCATCATGTTCCTCTTTTCATTATCTTCAACTTTATGTTACATAATACTTTATCATTCCATTAGGGCAAGCTTCTCTCTCTATACCTATGACTTCAAAAAATCAACTTACATAGCCCCCGGGAACCTCCCAAGTCAAAGCCTAAATTTCACTTTTTCCCCAAAAAGTCAGAAAATATTCTAAGTGTTCATCCATATTCCTTTTGTTCATCCGCATTTCTTTTGTTCATCTGCATTTTTTTGCTTATCCGCATTTCTTTACTCGTCTACATTTCTTTTGTTCATCCGCATTTCTTTTTACTCATCCGCATTGTTCATCCGCATTAACTTTGTCCATCCACATTTCCCTTTTTGTTCATCTGCATTTCTTCAGTCGCATGAACTTACTCATCTGCATTTGTTCATCCGCATTAACTTTGTTCATCCATATTTCCCCTTTTGTTCATCCGCATTTCTTCAGTCGCATGAACTTACTCATCCGCATTAACTTTGTTCATCCGCATTTCCCTCTTTGTTCATCCGCATTTCTTCAGTCGCATGAACTTACTCATCCGTATTTGTTCATTCGCATGACTTACTCATCCGCATTTGTTTTCTCATCCGCATTGACTTTCACATCCGCATTGACTTGTTTATCCGCATTGACTTGCTCATCCGCATTGACTTTCTCATCTGCATTGACTTTCTTATCCGCATTACCTCATACGTAATTCCTGACCCGAATTTCCTCATTTTCATTACCTCATCCGCATTTGTTCACACTTAAGCAGTGTTTTCTAAACTTAGGTGTATGAACTACAGTTTGGACGTATGAGCAGCCTAGGGCACACTTATTAGTAGATTCAGTCCCCCAAACCTCATCTATCATGTTCTAAACTTAAATCTTACATTCTAAGCATTAGAAAGACAATCATAACATCATCAAACAGGAATATGGTCCAAAATCACACCATACCCGCAACAAACACACATTCATACATACGGGTATGAAACGCAGTTTTAGAAAGACATATATTCATGCATTTTCAGCCCCAAAATCAGTTAAAACATGTAAAAGAGGGGTTCTAGAACTCACCTTGCAGCTCTTGAGTATGGCTTCTTCCAAACTCGTCTGTAATTGAGTTCAACCGCCTAGAAACCCACTAAAAACACACATAACCGAACATACAAACACACATAAGCATACTCCCGAGGCAAGGCCAGTTAACAACACTTAAAAAGCATGAATTCTTAACTTGAATTCGAATTTTCAGCGGGTTCTTCTTCAAACCCAAGAGCTTTCTGCTCTTTTTCTTTCTCTCTCTCTAAAAGCCGAAGATTTGGGTGTGTAAGAAGAGAGTGGGCGGCCATGCCCACTTTACACCCACTTTCAAACCTTTTGTCCTTTGATACTTTTTGTTAGGTCTAGGATCAGTAGATCTAATCCATTTGTATAAGGTTAGTACTTGAATTAATATTTGTAATGAATGGCTGTATTGATTATTGTGTATATATAGGTTAACCCATTTATATGTGTGTTAATTTATGTATGGTTGCAGGTACAAACATTATATTTTGTCAATCTCGGATATTGACCAAGTGCAAGAAACATCTAAGGATGAACATTTTGTTTTTCCGTAGATATGGTTCTGACAAGTAAAATACATCCAAAGATCTTCTACGGATGAACAACCAGCACTGAGGATGAAAGAACAAGATTGCTTCGGAAGACAAAGATAGCTTCGGAAGAACAAAACATCTTCGGAAGACCAAGATTGCTTCGGAAGAACAAAACATCTTCGGAAGAAAAAGATTGCCCCGGAAGAACAAGACCTGCGGAAGAACAAAACTCCTACCGAAGACACTATTCCTGCAGAGTCCAAACATTTGTATAATTTAAGTGTTACAAGTCAACAAGACAGTTATGCAAATCTGAGAAATCCGATGATCCTTAATAGAAACATTTCAAATCCCAAGAGATCCGGTGTTTCCTATAAAAGAAATATCATTGTCTATATAAATGGATCCTAGGTTTCGAATTATGGACGGCTTCAAAAACAACAACAATAGCAATTCGACAATTACAAAGCAGCAAACTTCACATCAAATCTCAAAATCAAACCCTAGCAAGCATCACGTCATTCATCACAAAATTTTATATCATTCAGTCATTGTTTGTAATCATTAACACGTTTTAATGAAATATTATATTATTCATTAATTGTGTTTCTTTTAGTGTGTTTATTTGAATCGTTATTGATATTGAATTTTACTACAAACAATCAAACCAAGGCAACGTTGATTCCGCAAACGTTGACTTGTCTACGACCAACACTAAAATTCCTGATTGTGATCCTTGGATTCACAGGTGGTATCAGAGCCAAGTTCTCATTGATTTAGATCAATTGATCTATCAGTGTTAGTTGTGTTTAATTGCTTTGAATTCTATAGATTGTCAATTTTTAACTGATTAAATCTACTGTCTTTAAAAGGAATTGTGTGAAACTTGTTTGTCGTTCAACAGAAGTCGATTAGATTAACTTGTATCTATATTCAAATCAATTGAATAGCAGATCCTGTTGATCATTTTCATCAATTAACATCATGAGCAACTTCAGTTGATCATCTTACCAACCAGCAAAGTTGGAAACAAAAGCAGACTTCAAATCATGGAAAATCAAGTTTAGGAATCATGTAAATTATACAGATTCTGTCTTATGGGTCTTGATAACTGAAGGTCCTTATATTCCACCCACCCTTGGGCCGGATTATAATGATAACAATCAACCCATAAACACAAAAGATCTTTCACCTGATGATACTAAGAAGGTTAAAGTTGATATCAAAGCATATAGCTTGTTATGTATGGCTTTGCCAGAAGAAATATTAATCAGATGTGAAAACTATAAACATCAAATTCCTTGTGGAAGATTCTTCATACACTCTGTGAAGGGAGTGATGAAATCCGAAGCATTAGGAAGGACACCCTTCGTTCACAATATGAAACTTTTCATCATATTGAGGGTGAATCAATTCCTCAACAACTGCATAGGTTTATGCAACTTATCATAGAAATGAACATTCTGGAGTTGAAATACACAAATGAGGAATTGAACAAGAAAATGCTCCATACTTTACCAGAAAGTTGGAAGCAGACTGTATCCATGTTCAAGAATACCATAGATCTCCAAGCAGTCAGACTAGACACTCTAGTGGCTAAAGTTGAGGCTCTTGAACTGGATGAGAAATCAAGAACCAAAAGTATAAGAACTCATGTATCACCATATCACTTTAAAGAAACAAGAAGTGCTGGAAGTGCTTTCATTTCTAGTAATAATGGTGATAACTCTTGTACTTTGAGTGAAGATGAAGAGGAAGTAAGTTTATGCTTCAAAACCACCTAAGAAGTCTTCTCAAAGTAAGTCGAGAAAATAGAAAGAAGATCTGATGATCAAAGAGATAAATCATCTGAAAAACCATCATCCATCAATCAGAGTCTGTTAGGGATCGTGTACTTGACGATGTATAACTGATTAACATGTATACCGAACCATATAGTGCGGAATCCTATTTGATTGGTGATCCAATTAGTGAGAACGCACGTAGAAACAATTATGTGATTGAATCTAACGTTAAGAATCAATTAGGAATCAATCTAATGCGATCTATGAACTTGGAGTATGATCTTAGAGGTCTCTGGACGGCTAGGGTACGTCTGGAGTCGAAGTGTGTATGATGCTTACATTTTTCCACAAATTAGGTGCTATTTATAGGTTAGGGTTGCTCATTCGGGCGACTGAACCTTTAGCATGGTTCATTCATGCGATTGAGCCATGCGGTTGATCCATTCACACGACTGACTGTTCAGTTGTGCGACTGAGTCAGTCACATGAAGTTGTTCACGCATATGGACTATTTAGGCGCATGGACACTCAGTCGCATGGCCATTCGGACGCATGACCACTGTTGGAGCGCATGGTCCAGTCGGACGCATGAGAACTTCACTTGACCAAGTTTGAATGTATTGATTATTATAACATTATGCATATCAATTCAAACAATCACAAACGTATATAATCTAGTCAATATGCGTTACAAAACTCATTAATGAAATATTAAACATTATAAATCACAATCACACATTCTCATTCGTTAAATATCCAAGCATTATATAAGCGTAGGACATTCAAGACATATTACATTAAGATCCAAATCTAGGTACAAATGTGACAGGATCAGCGATCACAAGTTTGATGTATTAGAGTTCAAAGCAGCGGAATAAGAACAGGAATTAGACAAATTGTAGCAAGAAATCGATACTTGTATGCATTAAGAGCACATACGGTTATAGTGAGAGAATATATTTCTGATTCAAGGAATGTTTATAGATATGGAATATTTTGATCAAATCATTCACTATTACAATAGGTTGTTACTCCTTATATAGAGTGCAACAACCACTGCTATTATCACGGAAAGTGACAACTGGCAGATCTATTACAAAATAACTAAATCTAACAAAACTACTGAAATGTCCACAACTACTGAGAACATATCAGAGTGTTAAGTACAAAATATAAAACTATGATTAGAAACTACTGAAACTACAACGATGAAGAACAAGCTCTTCAGTCGTTTACAAAATACTGAAAACTAGAAATATAAAACTACTGATATCACAACTACTGAAGAAGTACTCTTCAGCAGTTGTGACAAACTACTGACGCTTCAGTACTTGTCTTCAGACTTTGACCTTCAGATGTTTCATCAGCTGATGACTTCAGTAGATGTCATCAGCTGATGTCTTCAGTCTTTGTCTTCAGACTTTGTACATTAGTTGTTGATCTTTAGCACTTGTAAACTCTTCAGCTGTTGTACTTCAGTACTTTTGTCTTTAGCTTCAGCACTTGTGTTCTCAGCTGTTCAGCTTCAGCACTTGTGTTCTTCAGCTGTCAGCTTCAGTACTTGCGTTCTTCAGCTGTTCAGCTTCAGTACTTGGTTCTTCAGCTGTTGTACTTCAGCACTTAGTTCTTCAGCTGTTGAAGTCTTCAACACTTTATCTTCAGCTGTTGAAGTCTTCAGCACTGTCAAAACTGCTGATGAAGCTTTCAGCAGTGTTGTGATACCATGTGGGACTTAGAGTTTTCTAATCTTGGCTCATTGGTTCTTTTGGTCCAACAAACTCCCCCTGAACCAATGCAGCCAAAACCTCTAAGTTATTTATTATCCCACTTATTGTTGGCAAAAGATTGGTCTTTTTCCTTCTTGATCAGTAGAGAAGGTGACCCATATAAGCACGGGCCTGGAAATGAGTCTCTGATGATTTGGTTGGCAAAGTATGGATGGGAACTCTATATTGGGGACTTGGACACTGAGCTGTTCCCCCATCCATGAGACTCACTTCCCTATGATGAGTCTGTACGACTCTCTTGTGTAGGCTCAAGGAAGGTGATTTGTTCCTCCATGGTTAGCTCTTCAGCACCTCCTTCAAACAATGATTCAGGCCCATAATACTCAGACAGGTATTTGGCCTGTTTCCCATTCTTTAGCTCCACAGTTGTTATTATCTGTAAGCAAACTCATCCGGGTGATTACCCTCTAGGAAAACTGGAGCTCATTTTTCCTGACTTCCTCAAGCCTCTTGTAAACTAACCCCTTTTTCACTTTTTTGTTTTCCAGCATATTCTGAGGGGTTAGATTAGCTTTGTAGGCTTCTTGAAGTCCTCTAGGATTTCACAGGGTGAAACTACAAAGACCAGAGATCACTTCATCTACGATCTTTTTCACCTGGCCAATGTATCTCTGAGGTATGTTTTTCTTATGAATTATGTGAGAGACCATGGGATCAGGCCAAATCCTCACTCTTTCCTTTTGATATTGAAGGTATGCCTGAGAGTGTAAAGTCTGAGGGCTTGCTTCTTCATATGATGATAGAAGATGTGGCTGCATAAGCTTTGTCAACTCTCTTCAGCAATTCCTCATCATGCTGTTATGAAGCTCTTCTTCTTCTAGCTTCACTTTACCATTTGTCTTTGGAATTCAGGAGTAATTGCTGAGGAGTGACTTGTGGCCTTAGGCAACTGAATCACAGCTGAGAGTGGCAGCCTATCTTCATCATCTTCTAGCCTCAATACCCTTCTCTTCTTCTTCAAGGGTATATCATCGTTATGGGTTTTGAGGGTAAGGGAGTTGGTTTTGAAGAAAGAGGATGTTGGTGTTGGGCTTAGAGATTGGTTTGGGAGTTTGAGGTTAGGTAGTGTTTGAGTGGGTGGAAGGGAAGGTTGATCCAGCATCTTTGTAGTAAGTTTCGCCTTTGTGAGTTTAGCCATCTCAACCTTTTACCACCCCAGCCTCATCAAGGGCTCCACAATAATCCCCTTGTTGAATTGCTCAGACAGACAGATTCTGGTGGCTATAGCCAGAATACTGTCCCTGGTCCATGCGCGAATCTCCATTAAGATCTTCCTAAATATTTTGCAATGAAGCGGATCATGATCTCCAATCTCTCTTTTTCAAGCATCCTAATACCCGCCCATCGGTTTGTATCTCTTGCACTTCCCACATTCTGATCTCACTATCCAGTGTGGCTGTATCAACCCTTGCCTGAAGAGTTGTTCAATTATTTATCCATGGATCGGCTGTGGTAGTATCAGCTTCTTTTACCAGCTCCTCCAAGGATTTGTCTTCAGCAATATGATCATCAGCACTTTTCTTTCGCTTGTAAGTGAGCAGTGGTTGCTGGTCTTTCTTCTCCTCTCTGGGCTTGCTTCTCTTCCTTCTCTTCCTCTGTTCTTTTCCTCTTCTTTTTTTCACTGCAGTACTCTCCCCCTTTTTGGATGCATTGGTGGAAGGGGTTTGTACCGCAGAAAGTGTCTTTTGCACAGCAGCATCAATCAAGGGTTGTAAAGTAGAGGAAAGCCTCTCATCAATGGCTTTAGTCACAATCAGTGATTATGGATGTGATGAGGGAGGGAATTTTGAAGTACAGCACCTATTTGCTCAGGAGGGTTCTGTTCCTGAGAAATAGGGCTTGAAGCAGAGGCAGGTGGTTGAGTTTGGAAGGCTCAGTGTTTGGGGAACCTTCAACTGAAGGTGCCATCTGTGGTTGGTGGAGGCAGATGGTCTTTGTCCTTGTGAAAGTTGGTCAAGTAGGTTTTGAGCCTACTGACTTTCTCTTCGAGGATTGTGTTCTGGGCAAGAACATCGTAGAAAAAGCCCAGGTCATCATCAGCCGAAGCTGAATCATCTGACCTCCTGCTTAGAGCAGATTTACATGCACTGGGTGTAGACCAGTTGTTGCATGTGCCCCTTGTGCTTGGTACTGGGGACTTCCAGCCTCAGGACAATGTCCATCATCAGCTGTTGCCTCTAGTGAGGTCTTAGCAATGTTACCAGCCTCATTCTGATCATGTGCTGATTCAGAAGAGGTGGCAGCCTCACTAGATATTCTAAGCTCCTTATCTACACAGGAGATAAAAGTGGTAAACCCTGTGCTGTGAGTTCTCAAGTGCACTGTGTTCCTCCCCCTCATTGTAGAGGTGTTCCCAGTAGTAAGTGGTTTCTGGGGAGGGGTGAGGAGTGCAGTTGAGTCAGCACTTGTGCAACTATTAAAGTTGGGCTGTGAGGGGTGGTTGTATGGGGTGAAGGGATAGAAAGTGTGCACCTGGGGAGGTTGGTGCTTTTCAATGGCAATCTCCTCAAGTGAGGAAGATCCCAGATATGTAGGTACCCCTTGTGTGGTTGCTGCAGGCTCCTGTTGAGAGGAAGCCTGAGTGGCTATGGCTGGAAGAGTCATTGTATCCACTAGGGGGTTTGGACCAGTGGATATCTCCTGCGTTTGTGTTGCAGGGGCATCCTCAGGGGACTCAATTCCCTGAGTAGCCGTTTTGGTTTCTTTTTGGTGGGTGGTGGGGACTTTTGATTTGGAGGTGGTGGCTGTGGGTTCCAGCTGCGTGGGTTTTCGCAGCTTGGCAGCCAATTTGAGTGTCTGGTCAGAGTTGTGCCGGGAGTATACTTCCGGCAGAACAGCCGTAGCAGGGACCCCAAGCCAACAAGTCCCTCAGCATTAAGCTGGTTTGTAATGATGGCCATTATGAACCGTGGATATAGTATCCAACGGTTAACAGTTAGTTTTTGAGCCATATCCTTGAGCCCGAAAATATTATTTCTGAAAAGTTTAACGGTTGTTGCTCAAGTAGAATACATTACCTGCTTCCACTTTGTCGACATTTGATCCCAAGACGAAGTCTTAGGAGCCAAACATACATTCACCATGTGAAAGATTAGGCTTCAGCGTCATGGAAGTGTTTCTTCATGATAGTGGAGGCACTGAGATTGCCTTGATATCCATGTTGGGCAAAGGATAGATCTGTGGTGCCCTTCGGATATCTAGCAGGAGAAATAGCATCATCTAGATGAGAATTTGGCGGATTATTGCAGGAGTGATGACTACTTCTTTGTTGTTGATGACTGACTGGAGAGATGGTGTGTTGTTCTCCCCAGTGGTAATAGTAACGTTCATCCAAAACTGTTGGAGGGTTCGGCATGTAGTATGGGATTCAGAAGAAATGCCGTTTTGTATTGGGACTGAACCATAAGATCGATAGCAGTATCGAACTTAGCCCAGACAGCGATTTAGTAAGGTAGGCAACACAGTTGTGTCGCGGTTTAAGTTGCATGGACGCCATTGAGAAGAAGAAGTTTTGGAGAGGAACGTTAGGTTTGAAGATGAAGCATTAAAGGATTAGGTCAGGGATATTTATAGGGTACGGTAAGAAAACGACTGAAGGATGTGGTGTTAGTCATCAGTAGTTTTAAAATGACTGTTGACATGGTATTATCCTTTCAGACGTTGAAACAGCTGAAGTCGTGGTGTTAGGCATCAGAAGTTAGAAAACTACTAAAGACCGTGGTTTTGACTTCAGATGATTGAAACAACTGAGGACTTGGTGTTTGTCATCAGTAGTTGTGAAACTACTGAAGACAGTGGTTTTGTCATCAGCTGTTGTAAACAACTGAAGACTTGGTATTAGTCATCAGTAGTTAGAAAACTACTGAAGACATGGTATTGCTTCAGTTGTTTAGAATGAAACAGCAGTTGTACAAACGACTGAAGAGAAATTTCTCATCAGCTATTTTCGTCAATTCTTAGCTTTTCAGCTGTTTCATACTGTCCTCAACACATTCATCAGCCTTTTTGCTGATTTCAGTTGTTTCATAGGACATCAGTACTTATCTGTTTTTTACTGATTTCAGTAGTTGTAACTGCATCAGTAGTTGTAACTACATCAGTAGTTTAGAACAGATGAAGTACTTCAGTACTTGTGAGACATTTAGCCTTCAGTAGTTATAAAAACTGCTGAGGTAAAAGAACTCATCAGTACTTATATGTGACATGGTTACCAATGATCATCAGTACTTATTACTAAGATCATCAGTAGTTGTCACTTATTCTAGCTGCAGCATACCAAGCCTTAACACCAGGTTTTGGAAAGTTGAACTATCCAAAGGCTTAGTAAAAATGTCTGCAAGCTCATCAGCACTAGGCACAAACTTAGGATCAATCAGACCTTTTTCAAAACAATCCCTTATAAAATGATGTCTGATCTCTATATGTTTGGTCCTAGAGTGCTGGACTGGATTTTTGACAATACACAGCGCTGAAGCACTATCCATTAACAATGGAGTCTTAGTCTCTGTAATGCCATAATCCAGAAGTTGGTTCTGAAGCCAGAGTACCTGAGAGGTGCAACTTGCAGCAGCAATGTACTCTGCTTCAGTAGTTGATGTAGCAACTGAGGTCTGTTTCTTGCTTGCAAGAAATCAAGTAGTTGCCTAGGAATTGACATCCACCAGAAGTTGATTTCCTGGTCAACTTACACCCTGCATAGTCACTGTCAGAAAAAGCACTAATTTACCAGAATGTCCAGTAGAATACCATAAACCTAGAGATGGAGCCTTGCAGATATCTAAAGATCCTCTTGACTGCAATCAGATGAGACTCTTAGGTGCAGCCTGAAATCTAGCACAAACACATGTAGCAAACATAATATCTGTTCTTGAAGCTGTTAAATACATCAAGGACCCAATCATACATCTGTAAAGGTTTTCATCAACCACTTTACCTTTCTGATCTGTATCTAGTTGTGTGGTGCTGCACATGGGGGTAGAACAAGGCTTACAGTTTTGTAAATCAAACTTTTGCAAAATATCTTTTGTGTATTTGGACTGATGAATGAAAATTCCATCAGCCTTTTGTTGATTTGCAACCCCAGAAAGAACTGTAACTCTCCCATGGCACTCATTTCAAACTTCTGTTGCATCAACTTTGTAAAGGCATCACACAACTTTGGATCAGAGGATGCAAAAATGATATCATCTACATAAATTGAACAAGTAGATTATGCTGCCCAGCTTTCTTAATGAATAAAGTCTTATCTATGGAGCCTCTAGTGAAATTATTTTCCAGAAGAAAGTTTGATAATGTCTCATACCAAGCTCTAGGAGCTTGTTTTAACCCATAAAGAGCCTTATCAAGCTTATACACCCATTAGGATGTTTATTGTCCTCAAAGCCTGGAGGTTGACATACATAAACCTCTTCTTTTAATTTTCCATACAAAAATGCACTTTTGACATCCATTTGAAAAACTTTAGGTTTTGATAAGCAGCATAAGCTAAAAACATCGAATTGCTTCCAGTCTGGCTACAGGGGCAAAGGTTTCATCATAATCAATACCTTCTTCTTGTGCAAACCCCTGAACAACCAGTCTGGCTTTGTTCTTAACAATAAGCCCATTTTCATCAGTTTTGTTCCTAAACACCCATTTAGTGCCTATTGCACACTTACCTGGAGGTAGAGGAACCAGTTCCCACACTTCCTGTTTCTTGAACTGAAGAAGCTCAAGCTGCATGGCATCAACCCATCCATTGTCCTTTAAAGCAATGTGATAATTCCTTGGCTCTTGCTGACTGATGAAGAGAGCATAGAAGCAGAAATTTGACAATTGACTTCTTGTTGATACACCAGCAGTGATATCACCAATGATTTGAGACATAGGGTGATTCTTCAGATCTTGATACATAATGAGATCTGTGCAAGTGTTTGTAGCAGGCTCAGTAGTAACAGATGGTGATGGTGAATCATTTCCTTGAAACCATCAGTGGATGGTAATTCAAAGGAAGTTGAATTCAAAGAGATCTCATCAGCATTTGTTGTGGATGGTGCTACTGGAGCTACAGGACATCAGGTCTAGCTGAATCAGGCAGTTGATCACTAAACCTGAAGAGGTGAGTACGACAATCATCATCATCATCAGCACCAGCAGTACCACCAGGTGGTGAACTGTTGACAGGAGCAACAGCAGGAGTTTGATAAGGAACATATTGCAGTATGTCCAAATCAAATAACTCCACAGGCTTTGTGGAATCTTGTCCTTTGGAGATTCATTGAACTTAACATGTAGAGTTTCTTCACCATCTTTGTTCTGCTGTTGAAGACTCTGTATGCCTTGCAAGTAGATGATAACCAACCAAATACCCTGCATCCACCTTAGGATCAAATTTATGGAGTTGATCCTTTGTGTTGAGAATAAAACAGGGACACCCAAATGCTTTGAAAAATGAAATCAGAGGAGCCAAATGATGGAGGACTTCATATGGAGTCTTCATCAACCTCTGATTTACTAAAACTCTATTTTGCACATAGCAAGCTGTGTTGACAGCTTCAGCCCAAAAGGTCAGTGGCAAACCAGAGTCAGCGCATGGACCTTGCAGCTTCAATGAGGGTCCTGTTCTTTCTCTCCACTACTCCATTTTGTTCTGGAGTCCTTGATGCTAAACTGCCTTTTGACTCCCTTTGAAAGATAGAAGTCATCAAGTGTATGATTTCTGAATTTAGTTCCATTGTCACTCCTAATACACTTGACTGGAAGGAATACTGCTTCTCAATGTACAACACAAAGTGAATAATCTTCTGAGCAACCTCATCCTTTGAATGTAGAAAGAAAGTCCATACAAATCCGGAGTAATCATCCAAATTACCAGACAGTATTTCTTCTTTGCCATGCTCATTACTCTCACAGGACCAATAGATCCATATGCAGTAATTGCAAGCAGGCAGTGGACTTAGGCACTTCAATAAGAGGGATGAGACTTTGTGTTGTTTTCCTTTTAAACAAGCAGTGCAGGTTTCATTACAGTGGAACTCCTTTATTGGTAAGCCTCTGACTAAACTATTGTGGGTAAGCTTATTCATGTTTTTGAAATTAACATGACCAAGCCTTCTGTGCCACAGTTTAGATTCTTGAGAAGAGGCTTTGGAAAATAGGCAAGGATTGCCTCTTAGATCTATTTTCTTGGAAAGATCTAAGGCATACACTCTTCCTGTCCTGTTGGCTTTCAGGAGAGTGTGATCATCCAACACCTTATCAATCAAATGCAGAACTTTGATGACAGAATCCTACAGTTCTGACTGGTGAAAAGAGCAACATGGCCTTTATCACACATTTGACTGACACTCAAGAGATTGTACTTGAGATTTTCCACATGATTAACATCATCAAACTTGATTTCTCCATTGGAGACAAAGCCATTTCCAATGATGTAACCCCTAGCATCATTGCCAAAAGAAACAAATCCCTTCTTTCCTTGAGAGTAGTCATGAAGGAGAGAGCTGTTCCCAGTCATGTGCATAGATCCCCCACTGTCTACATACCAGATGCTACTTTGGCATGTTGAAGAACCATGCAATAATAAACAATCAGTTAGTTTTGGAGACCCAAACCTTTTTGGTTTTGGCCTGGTCTCATCAATAGATGGTAAACTAACAAGTTTATTTGAACAACAGCCTGAGAGGAAGAAGATGGTGAAGAAGAAATCCTTTGGCTTGGACCTCCTTTTCTGTGGTTTCAACATAGGAGCATCTAGTTGGTTAACTCTACCCAACAGATGTTGAACCATCATAACCAGCTGTGTCTGATTTTGTGATAAGCTTTCAGCTCATCAGACACATTGCCAGTGGAGTTTGATAAGTTCCTATGTTGCACCTTCTTCTTCTGAGCACTCTCAGCTTTCACCTGTTTAACCTTTCCTGTTTGGATTTCTTTGAGGACTTAAGGGTTACAGGATTTGATGTTGCTGATACAAATGTGGTCTCAAACTCAGTTTTCATTTTTACCATTTTCTCTTTAATTTCTTCTTTTTGTTTGAGTTTGGAACCTCTTTTGTACCAGCAATCATCTGTAAGATGATTGAACAAACCACATACTTCACATGGTTTCTTCTTCATCTTAGGTTGATCATCAACTAAAGAGGGTGAAGCAACTGGAGACTTGCTCTTCATGCTTTGGAAGCATTGTTTGCTTTCTTGACTGCCTCTTTAGTAGTCTTCAAACTCGTTCTACTGACAGTTTTCTTCTCTTTAGTACTGACAGTAGTTGGAGTTTGAACTTTAGGTGTTAAATCCTGCTCTCTTGTCCTTTCAGGACTTTCAGAATTAACTCCCGAGTTGATCAACTCATTGATCATGTGAGTGTCAGCATTTGAACCATCAACATCAGCTGATAGGTTCAGAGAAGGCTTGATGCTGACTGCTACTTCTGATTGTGTTGTATCAGAAGTAGATCACATATGAGATGGATTGGTTATCACTCTCACCATCAGATTCTACCTCTGCTCTTGGAGTAAAATCTGTAGGTGGAGCAGTGTGATTGTAACCAATGCCAAACTTCACATTGGAAGCAGATTGCTTACTAAGAAGCATTTCAAAACCTTTGCATGATTGTACCCATCTATCACACTCTACCTGGGTAACTGCAAGGGTTTCTTTGAGATCTTGGTACTTCTCTAGAAGTACCTCTTCTCTAGCCTTATCATCAATTATTTGGCATTTCAGTTTATAATCTCATCATTTTTATCTTTAAGCACAGACTCAAACTCAGCTTTTCTTTTGGAAAAATTTGTTCTAGCTCAATGTTCTTATTAATTAAAGCTACATTTGCTTCTCTAATGGAAGCAAATGCTGCTATGCATGTTTCAGAACATATTTGGCTTTTGCCTCAGAGGATACCTGTGATACCTGAGGTGTAGAAGCGTTAGAAGATGAAGTATCAGCAGACTCCAAAGCCATAAGAGCTAGATTCCCAAAAGGACTGTCACCACCATGTTGACTAGCACCTGAGAACAGTTGTTCATGACCAGACATGTCATCTGGTAAACTGCTCCAGTCAACAACTCTTGGGGTGAAGAAGCTGTGTTGTTGAGGTTGAGTTTGTTGTTGAGATTGAGATGGCTGAGGTCCTGGTAGTGCAAGAGGTTGTGGTGCCATAGGAACTTGAACTTGATTTGACTGTGGCATGTAATAACAAGGGTAAGGATATGGCATTGGACCCTGAGGAACAAAATATGCAGGAGATTGTTGTTGAGGATGATGACTAGAAATGACAAGATGTTGCCCTCTGTGTTGTTGACTATTGCCAGGAAAAGTCACAAAGGGTGCAGTGGAGTTAGATCCAGTTGATCTACACTCTCTTGCAAAGTGTCCAAGCCTTTGGCATTTGTGACACCTCAACTTGCTCTTGTCAAAACCAACTTTTGTTTTGCCAGAGAGTCCTGGGAATTTTCTTCCAGTTCTTTTGTAGAACTTCTGAGATCTGATATTTATCAAGGCCATTTGGCTCAAAATATCCATCTCTTCTAAGTCGTCATCAGCAATCCCCTTGAGATCATCCATAATGAAGCATAAATTGTCATTATTACACCTAGTAAACTGACCATCAACACTCACAAATGCAGAATCAGAAGTGTTTGAAGAGAAATTAATATGCTCATCATACTGGCATTCAGATGAAGCATATTCTGACTCATGACCAACCAAGGCAGTGTTGCCTGGTACAAAGTCTTCAGTGAGGTTTCCAGATGAAGACAGCTTTCTCTTCTGTTCTATCTCTCTCTCAAACGTGAGCAGTTTCCCATGGAGTTGGGTGAGAGATAGTTTGTCCAAACTTGCACTGGAGCGTAGGACATAGTATATGTGTCCCATCTCTCAGGCAGTGATCTGAGAAATCTGTTATTCATCTGAATATTTGTGTACTCAAGTTTGACCATTTTTAATTCAGAGATCAAACAAGAGAACCGCTCAAATTGTTGAGTCAGTGTCTCACCCTTTCTATGAGAGAATGTCTCATATTGTTGGGCAAGTATTTCTCTATTATTTGCCAAGACCTCATCTGTTCCTCCAATTGTTCTTTCAAGGCATTCCGGGTTATTCACCATAGGCTTGTGTGGACCATGTACCACTGATGTCCAACACCTGCGCTGTTAACAGACAGGTGATGGAGCATTCGTCGTTGCCATATGTTATACTCATTCCTACCAGCATTGTGGCTTGGTTGAGGAACCAGTATTGTGAGGATCATGGAGGGAGTGGTCATTTTCAGTTCAAAAACAATTTGATTCAAGCTTTTAAAAGTTTTACACAGACCACAACAAACTCAATGAAAACCAAGAAAAGATCTCAGGATGAATGACCAGAGATACAGAAAATTCAATCTCTATAACCGTTTCTTGCAAAAACAAAAGCTAATTCAATCAACTTAGATCTTGAATAGCAGTTTCAATGATCAATTATTAGATCGATCAATGATTAACCAGCTCTGATACCATTTGACAGGATCAGCGATCACAAGTATGATGTATTAGAGTTCAAAGCAGCGGAATAAGAACAGGAATTAGACAAATTGTAGCAAGAAATCGATACTTGTATGCATTAAGAGCACATACGGTTATAGTGAGAGAATATATTTCTGATTCAAGGAATGTTTATAGATATGGAATATTTCTGATCAAATCATTCACTATTACAATAGGTTGTTACTCCTTATATAGAGTGCAACAACCACTGTTGTTATCACGGAAAGTGACAACTGGTAGATCTATTACAAAAATAACTAAATCTTAACAAACTACTGAAATGTCCACAACTACTGAGAACATATCAGAGTGTTAAGTACAGAATATAAAACTACTGATTAGAAACTACTGAAACTACAACGACTGAAGAACAAGCTCTTCAGTCGTTTTACAAAACTACTGAAACTAGAAATATAAAACTACTGATATAGCACAACTACTGAAGAAGTACTCTTCAGCAGTTGTGACAAACTACTGACGCTTCAGTACTTGATCTTCAGACTTTGACCTTCAGATGTTTCATCAGCTGATGACTTCAGTAGATATCATCAGCTGATGTCTTCAGTCTTTGTCTCAGACTTTGAACATCAGTTGTTGATCTTCAGCACTTGTAAACTCTTCAGCTGTTGTACTTCAGTACTTTGGTCTTTCAGCTTCAGCACTTGTGTTCTTCAGCTGTTCAGCTTTAGTACTTGCATTCTTCAGCTGTTCAGCTTCAGTACTTGTGTTCTTCAGCTGTTGTACTTCAGCACTTTAGTTCTTCAGCTGTTGAAGTCTTCAGCACTTGATCTTCAGCTGTTGAAGTCTTCAGCACTTGTCAAACTGCTGATGAAGCTTTCAGCAGTTGTTGTGATACCATGTGGGACTTAGAGGTTTTCTGATCTTGGCTCATTGGTTCTTTTGGTTCACAAAATGTATCAACAAACTCCCCCTTGGACCTAGATCTATCTATCGTCTTACCTTTTTCATAACCTCCTCATACTTCTTGCACTTTTCCTCTCTTGTGACTCCTGCATGTATTTCAAATGCAAAGCAGAGTCTTATCACATTTTGGAATTGGAGGGCTTGTATAATATCCTGCGTGTCATAGAACAGTGACCACTTGTATAGAGTGTAAACGTCGTCAGCGGACAAGTTGGTAAGCCATATCGGGTCGAATACCCTGATAGTATCCATTCTTCCCTTTTTGTTCAGAACTATGCTAGCTTCCCCAGTTCTCCAATCATAGTACCACCATTTCAAGTGAGGAGTGAAGTCCTGTGGCATCTCCCGTAGAGGGATCTTTGACATTGTTCATGGAGGACTCCACTTCAGCACTATCTTTGGCTTTCCAGTTATGGATCAACTTGAGATGGTCTAATATACCTCGTAGGTTGTTGAGGTTTGAAGTTGAACCACCTGGTGTGGTACTTTCTTCAGGCAGCCTCAAACCAGCCTGACATTTTTCTTGGGTCAGCGTATAACAGCTTTAGTTTAGCCAGCTGGTTGAGCTCAAAACCAGGCAGAGACTTTAGATCATGCGGGAATCTAAAGTACTCAATACCTTTCTCTCTCTTCACGGCGTATACATTAAGATCATCAAAATATGCCATGCAATAATCTTTCCTGACACCTTGTGATGTTTCTTCACATTGTAGAGATTGGTGTAGACATTCTGTTTAGGAGCACCGCGTTGGGCTCGGATCTCCTCAAAACAAGCAGCCCATTTAGCCTTTCTGATATCAACATTAGTGTTTTAGGCTTGGGCTTGTTCTCCAACCTTCTCGGACTCTTGCTCCATCTTATCTAGTATCTCAAATGTATCACCGACTAGGGAGTCACCCAATTGGGGACCGCATTTCCCTCTTTGTCAGCGTACTCAGGATAATGTTCTGCAGTGACGTCCTCTCCTCTATTTCATCAATGTCTTTCAGCTCGTCGTCGATGGTTTCAACAAAAGTTGGAGCGTCCTTGAAAATCTCATCGGGATTGAGCTTGAACATTTCTGCAATTGTTCATCAGTGAGATTGTGAATGATCTCTCCTTCTTCAGGAGTGTACATTACAGATCTCCTGACTATACCCTGCAGATCAAGAATCATCGTGAGCTAAGTCTTGATCTATTGGAGGGGAGCAACATCATGTTCATCCCTTTGGTAATTTCGATCTGCTTAATTTAAACGTGTAACACACCAATCGTTAGTAAATAATCAAAGCAGAACTGTAAGACATTTAAAATAAACATCCATTACATATTTAATACAGGATTCGAATACAAATATTTCAATAACATAAATAACTAAATATTACTCTTATCCTGTACCCTGCTCTTCTGCTACCGGGGTTGATGTGGAGGCACCTTGATCTTGATTTCTTTTGGTCATTTGTTCGCTTGCAGAAGTAGCACCCGCAGTAGATGCATCCTCATCATCAATATCAACATCATCAGCAGCATCTGTATTATCCTCAATGTCATCACCATCATCATCATCATCATCCCTACTGTTATCATCACCATCATCTCCATCTGTTTCCTTGATCTTTAAGGCTCTTCCTTTGATCCCTTTAGCCGCAGCATGATGGTCTTGTTGGTGGTCTCTAACTCCTTTATTCTTTTAGCTGCTTGAGCATGCTGCTCCCGGAGTTAGGACATCTCTACGTGTTGTGCATCCATCAGCTGGGCTTGTTGCTCTATCTGTTGTGCCTGCTGAGATATCTGCATAAATTGAGTAGCAGTAAGATCTACTAGCTATCGAATCTGAGCAGTCTTCCATCATCGACAGCCAATAGCTTCAGCACCATACGATTAAGTGCCGAGAGCTGATCCTCTACCCCACTAGGAGTAGAGTGGATCCTGATAGGAAGGAAGGGAATGTAGATGGTCTGGCATGGTGGCTGGTGGTGGTGGTGGGGGTAGTGGTGAAGATTAGGGGTAATATAGATGAAGGTGGTGGTGGTGTGGGTGTGGTAGTAGTGGTGGTAGGTGGAGTGGGTGTGGTAGTTGTGGTGGTAGGTGGAGTGGGGATAGTGGTGGTAGTAGTGTGGTAGGTGGAGTGGTGGTAGTGGTGGTAGTAGTGGTGGTGGTTATGAAGGTCAGTATTCTCTTCTTCTTCTTCTTCATGCCATGGGGCTGAGCCATTCTTTTAATCCTCGATCCTTTCGAGGAGGATGCTCCCCTGAAACATGGCTTGGCTGATCTGGAGCAAATGTGGGATCCGTGTCAGTCTCCCCAGATTCGCCATGGCGTCCACCAACCTCCCGAATACCTCGGTCGGTGGCAACTACCCGGCTCCGCACAGTGCGGTTAGGGGCTCCTCATCAGTATCCTCCTCCTTATCAGGTATGAAATCCTAATGGAATCCTGCAGCCTCTGCTTCATCAAGGGTAGATGCCGTAGATGCTATATCGGCAGTGGGGGCCTTGGTTGGTGGGCCCTGCATCTCCACCATCACCGCTGTCGTCGTCAGAGTCATCCTCCGGGAGCTGTAACTGCTCGACCTCTGAATCAATGTCTATGTGACGCCACTTATGTCTCCCCGGCGCCACGTAGTCCCCTTGGCGAGATGGCCTATAAGTCTCTTTACCGGGGCTTGACCTGCTTTCCCCGGTAAACCCTCATACGACCCAATGTCGTATGATCCATAATCTCTAAAGCCATAGCGTCATGGCTCTCCTTTGGCAGCAAGGGCAGCTTCTCGTCAAAAAACATCTGTAAGAACCTAGGGTACATGCAGAACCCCTCTTTGCCCTTCACCTCCAGGTTCTGTATAAGGTAAGAGAAGATCATGCTTGAAAAGCTGAAGGGGTGGTTCAGCACCAATGCCACATAGGCATTTTGTATCCGGTCTGAGAGGTCATCAAACCCCCCCTTCATGAAGCTATGCACTTCAGGATGATGTGTTCCAAGTACTTATACTGGGGGCACAGGTTGCTCTTGTTGAGCATACCTGAGTATATGTCCCCAGAGTACTTAATCCTCATGAACCACCCTCTCACCGTTAGTTTGTGAAGTCTGGTGGGGTGATCAGTATCGTCTCCCAACTCAAGTACCCGTTGAATGTCTGTAGTGGTAATTTCTATATCCATGCCATAAATAGAACTCCGTATGTTGTACGCTCACGTGATCGATCACAAATGCATTATCCTAAAAGGCCTGTTGTATAGACCTGTAGGGAGTGCATGGTGTAGAAAAGGCCTTGTGGATTCTTGATCGCTTGAGAAAAGCGATGATCTCTGCAAACTCAGTACCATTCTGAGTTGTGGAGTCCAGGTAAGCACAAATGTTGTGCTTGGGGTTGATAGACCATCTATCAGCCATCGATCTATAACACAAGACACATAGACATTAGTTATCCACACGAGACAAATCAATCTTAATTAATTTGATTGAATTCATCCTGGTTCATTTATGAGATTGAACCATGCGACTATGTTCAGTCGGTCGACTAGGCATGTGACTAGATTCAGTCGGGTGACTGAGTATGCGATTGAGTTCAATCGAGTGACTGAACCAGTGATTGATTCAGTCGGCCGACTGAGCTCATTCATATGATCCATTCGACCGATTGAGCCATTCGACTAGCTCAATCGTGCGATCGGAGTTCATCCTAGCGTCCAGTCGCATGACCTACTGTTTGGTCGACTTAGATTTGAATTTTAATCGAGACATGAAATTAGACGTCCTACAACCGTTTCTTTAGAGTCGCATTCACTTAACTAATGAACTAATAACTTTAATTTTAACATTTTGTTTAGTTTAGGTAGGTTATTAGTCCATTAAAGGTTTGGTTCTTGTGAGGGATGAATTTCACAGATTAGGGCACCATTCCTTCAAATTTCGGTGAGATTTCAACTCATTTTACCTGTATAATTACACACAATCCTCAGAAAATCAATGGAAGTATGAATCTTGGTCTGATGAAAATTTGGCAGAGTAACGGTAGGCTATGTGAAATAAGGTGATTAGGGGGTGTTGAGTTGAATGCGATCGACTGGGCCTTATTTATACTGAATCTGCGTTCAATTGGACGACTAGACCCATTCTCTCTGTTCATTCGGGCGAATGGACCTTGGTCGTGCGATTGGCTCAGTCTCTCACATTTAGTCGGCTGACTGGAGTTCAGTTGGGCGACTGACTCATTCGCATAGTCTCATTCGGTCAAATGGGTCATTCTGATAGGTCATTCGGGTGAATGGTTCATACTTATGTCCATTCGGTTGTTTAGTGCATCAGTATGGTCCATTCGTATGATTGATCTATAATCATGGTCTATTCGTGCAAATGGGTCAGACTCATGAATTTGACTTTAAGACCATTCCACACTTTTATCTTTTGATTAAACATTATGAGCATTTGATCATCTTAGACATGATCATTTTAACTTAAAAAACTTTTGACCACCTCAGACGTGGTCCTTTTAAAATACTTTGTCACCTCAGACGTGACCCATTTTTTATTTGAAAGCACGTGTGGTCACCTCAAACGTGACCTTTTAGATGATAAGGTTCCCTATCAACTTCCATGACATAGTCTGATATTAAACACACTGAAATTGACAAAATTTAAACAAAGATAAAAGAAATAACACTAAAACTTAAAACTAAAACATGTTTTTGTGTTTTTGTGAGGGGTAAATCCTAAGATGTAAATCTAAAGAATTGTTTTTCTGAAAAGGCAGCTTCAATTCATTTAAACCATACATGGACCAATTCAATTTGGAATCATACAGGATATTCAAATCGTTCGGGACAAGTTATCTAAAATCTTTGATGCTCTATTCTTGTTTTTCATCTAGAGTCATTTAGCAAATTTAGGAAATCATACTAGTACTATTAGGTCCCCACTCTGATTTGATTTTTCAAGACTTGTAGCCACAATGATTGTCAATATACTTGTCCTCTTAAATCCATACATAGACTTTCAACACAGATTGGTGATGGTTTAAGGTTTGTTTATTTCAACAAGCATTTGTGGATCCAACACTTACATGGTAATCAACATTCCTCGGGAGATTTGTGAGCGGTCTCAGGGTAGTATTCTAGAAGAAACTATTCATAGAACTTTCAATGAGAAGCCAAGCCTCAGGTCAGTGCCACCGCACAGTAGAGAGGCGGCAAACAACAATGAATTCTAGAATATATAGGTTATGCTTATCCTCAGGTCAGTGCCACCGCACAACAGAGAGGCACATAACGTATCTTCTTGTTTGAGCAATTTCATTCTTTTTGCACAAATCTCACCAATAACATAAGTTTCATTTGATTGTATTTGCATTTTTTATGTGCTTTTGCTCATGCTTTGGTCTTACGCACACATTTGTGGCGTTTATTTTGCTCGTCACCCCTTATTGGAATCTTGTTGATTGTGTTAACCAGGGATAAGGTGTTAGCCACAGCTAGTCAAACATTTCTGTTTAATCTTGAGATCACCAAAAAGGTCTAGTCATCTATTGTGTTGAATCTACCGACATATCATCTGTGGTCTAGAAATCTCTAGGTCAACTTTCTTTGTGTTACCTTAGTAGTAGCTAGTTTATCTATCATATTTCCTTTTATTTTGCTCAGACTACACAGATTTATACATTAGCTTTGCATCAATTTCAATTTAAATTTTAAAGTCCCAAATGGTTTGCTCCTGTGTACAATCATATTCCAAGGATTGAATCGGTATCACACATACGATCTTATTTTTATCAGCTACCTCTCCTTCTCCCTCGTTTTTTATACTGTCTAAACCTATTCTCCCCCTAAAATTTTAAAACCGTAATTGATTAGTGTTTTAGGATTTTAATAGGCGATACAATAAGACCAATTATAATTAACCAACTTAAAATTAAGCAAATAAATTCAAAAATTGAAAAACAAAAATTAAATTTACACGACACATCAGACTACACATGGTCATCTTCAGGAATGACCTCATTTTTCTTTTTAATGGCGTTGACCTCTAACAGATATGGAAAACGTGGTTTATCAAAAGCCATTGTATAGAGGTCAGCGCGTTGAAAATCTGTGTTTATTTTTACCACATCGATTAAGTTCTTTTCAAAGCAATCACGTATAAAGTGATATATAATCCGATGTGTTTGGTCTTTGGATGTTGGACCGGGTTTTTAATAACTTGCAATTGTAGCTGAGTTATCCACAAATATAGGAAGAGAGAGAATTTCAAACCATAATCCCATATTTGCTGTTGAATCCATATGATTTGTGAACAGCAACATGCAGCAGCAACGTATTCGGCTTCACAGGTGATTGCAATGCACCGGGTGTGCTTCTTACACTGCCAGGTTACTAATCTTCTCCCAACGAACTGACACCCTGGTGATGTATACTTGTGGTCATCTTGCAGCCTCCGTAATCCGAGTCGCTATACGCCATAAGCTCAAAGTCATCATCATGAGGATACCACAACCCAAGTGTGGGTGTACCCTTCAAATAACGAAAAATCTTTTTTACCCCAATAAGATGGTTCACTTTAGGCTTTGCTTGATATCGTGAACATAGACATGTAGCATACATGATATCAGGTCGTGAGGCAGTGAGATACATGAGAGATCCAATCATCCCTCGGTACAGGGTGGCATCCACCAGATCATCATTCTTGTTGGGTGCTACATCATGATTTGTAGCAAGAGGAGTTCCAGCTGTAGAAGCATTCTCCATGTCAAACAGACTAAATATCCTATCACCTACATACTTGGTTGATGTAAGAAAATCCCATGTGGTGTCTCATCCACTTGTAACCTGACAAAGAACTTCATCTCTCCTATTGCACTCATCTCAAACTCCGCCTTTATTACTGCTTCAAACTCTTTACATAATTCTTCGTTGTTTGATCCAAAGATTATGTCATCGACATAGATTTGTACGAGCAGTAAATCTCAATCTTTTTCCTTGATAAACAATGTACAGTCAATGACTACCCTACGAAAACTGTATTTTCCAAGACGAGTCGAGAGTTTCTCAAACCAGGCCCTTGGAGCTTGATGAAGCCTGTATAGCACCTTGTCAAGTTTGTAAACTCTGTCCCGATGATATGGATCCTCAAACCCCTCGGGTTGACTAACATACACAGTCTCTCGAATCTCACCATGAAGGAATGTACTCTTCACATAATTGTTAAACTTTGATCTTCATATAAAATGCATAGGCAAGGAAGATGTGGATTGCCTCCATTCTTGTCACGGGAGCAAACACTTCATTGTAGTCAATACCCTCAACTTGTCAAAAACCTTGAACAACAAGCCGAGCCTTGTTTCTGATAATCACTCCTTGATCATCTTTCTTGCACTTCAAGACCCTTTGGTGCCAATGACCTTAGCACCTTTAGGTCTATCCACTAAAGTCCATACATCCAACTTCTTGAACTGAAGAAGTTCTTCTTGCATGAAACTCGCCCATGCCTTATCATTCAGGGCTTCACTAACATACTTTGGCTCAAACTGAGACACAAAGCATTGATAGGCACCGTCATGAAGGTATCCTTTCCATCACAGAGGCATAATCAGCTGAGTACAACTGATTTCTGGTCTGAACTCCTGATCTCACATCACCTATGACATTATCCAAAGGATGATAGACGCTTAGACGTGAGCCGGGAGTTATTGGAACAACCACCTCAGAATCAAGATTATGAACATTTGGTTCTAGATCTGAGGCTATAGGAGTCTGAGGTTCAGAAGGCTCAAAAGCATCACTGTCAGATGCTTATGGACTTGTGGTAGTCGGAACCTATGCATCCTGGTTGGTCTGATCATTCCATATTTTCTTCATAAGAGAAAGAGTCAATCACATCAAGTGCTCCCCTGAGTTGGTAGATGATTGACTTTATGAGCCAAATGGTGTTGAATCTTGAGACGGTGTGTTCAAGACATCGTACATCATCTTATTTGCCAACTCATCTTCGAAGTGGAGGGAGGTATGTTGAAGGACTTGAGAATCCATCATAGTCAAATAAGTAAGTAGGCCCTTTTCCAGCAGGTGTGTGGTGTATCTCTGAACATCAACATTACACCATACCTTTACTTCACCCGTTGAGTTGTTGTAAACTCTCTGTTTGGTATGTTGTATCCTAGAAAGATCCCTTCATCTACCTTCTCACTGAATTTTCCCTCCTGAGTTTTTTCTGCAGGGTGCATGGAGTGCCAAACGGCTCGAGATACTCTAAGTTAGGTTTACGTCGCTGTAGTAACTCATAGCACGTTTATCCATGGCGTTTAACTACCAGAACTCGATTGAGTGTATAACATACATTTGCAACAGCCTCATTCCAGAATTGAATAGGCAGTTTTGAGTCTGCTAGCATAGTCCGTGCAGTCTCTATCAAGCTGCGATTCTTCCATTCAGCAACACCGTTCATCTAACGAGTCTAGGCAGAGGTAAATTAATGCAAATTACCTTTTCCTTGCAGTAGGCCTCCGTCCACTTATTCTTGAACTCGGTTGCGTTGTCTGAGCGCACTTGTCGTACTTCAGCTTGTATAGGGATTCCAGTGTAGTTACTAATTCCTTGAAGGATTCAAATGTTTTTGATTTGGACATCAGAAACATTACCCAAGAGAATCTTGAGTAGTCAAGTAACTACGTAGCAATACAAGTCGTCTGTGATGCTTCTTGTACTGACTGGACCAAACAGGTCCATGTGAAGAAGCTCAAGAGTAGTTCTATGGAATACTTTCTTTTCCTTATGAGACTTCTTTGTCTGTTTGACCTTCTTGCACGCAACACAGAAATCCAGGAGTTGGAAGTTTTTGACATTCACTCCCCTCACTAGATCATGCTGGATCAAGTGATTCATCTTTCTCGGATTTATGTGTCCCATTCTCCTATGCCATGAGATGGAATCCTTCTCAGTAGCTTTGGACAAGAAGAACTGAACTTCATGATCTGTTGTGGAGGCTTTTGAAAGATCCTGGACATAAAGATCATTATAACTTGATCCTCCGGGATCACGTAGTCCTTCTTCAGAACGTAGCACTTCTTGTTGTCAAAGACTACTTTGAAGCCTTTATCACATATTTGAGAAACAGAAAGTAAGTTATTCTGTAATTGTTGGACATAGTTTACCTTGTCAAATTTAACTTTCTGATTTCCCACTCTTGTTGGGTTTGATGTACCCTCCTTTGTTTCAAGCAAATAAAACATGCCCTCCTTTGATTTTTCTGACGTTTGATAAGGGAGCTCTGTTTCCCGTCATGTGTCTGGATGCTCCGCTATCTACGATCCATGTGTTAGTCTCAGCACTATAGTGAACACCCTGCACATTCATTGAAAACATTAGTTCATGTTAAGAACCCAAGCCTTCATTGGCTTGGGTTTCCTCGAGGCATCACATAACATAAACTCAACCCATTGACCAATAGAGGTTGAGGAAAACTCAGATGTCTGTTTGTTCTCATTTTCAGACGCTGAGGTGGATTTTTCTTTCCATAGACCAGCTTTGTGTAAGGCATGTTTGTGATAAACAGACGACTGGCTAATGGGTTGAACTGGGGTTAACTATTTGTTTTAGGAGGCGTCACTGAGTTCCTCTTAAAAGATCTAGGAAGTTTAACTTCCTCCTCGGGGTCTGATAATAAGGATAATGAGACGCAATGTGATCGTACCCTCCACACTTGTAGCAGGATCTGCTTTCACTTTACGGTTTAAATGTTTTTGTGGAGATGTAGGTATCACATGATTGACCTTATTTTGTTTTGATTGAGACACTTCTTTGTTAGATTTATGGTCGGGTTTTACAAACTTAATTGTTTTACCTGGTTTTACATCTTTTTTTTCTTGTTTACTTGGACTTTGACATGATGTGCGTGATTGATTAGGTTTAATAGTCCTTTTGGGTTCTGATTTGACTTTGTTTGAACCGGACTTTAAATTGACCCTTTCAAACTCTTTTTCCAGGTTAACACAAGGCATCTTTCCTTTTACCTTTGAAGTGGACTCCTTTTGTTTAGTGCCAGATGCAATTGATTTACTTGTGGTATCTGGGTCACTAACAAGAGGAGTGGTCACCACATATTCCTTGATGGGGTTATTATTAATTGGTTTACTTTTGGTGTTCATCAAGGTCTCAGGTGGTGGCGGAACAACTTTGTATCCCAATCCCTCCCCATTGTTTCTTTCTCTCACTAAGTGTTGGACAATGTGAGATGAGCTTGTCCAACAGTGCAGTTTTTGTTTTAAGGAGTTGACTTCTACTTCTAAAACTGCTTTCTGCTTCTTAGTGTCCTCTAGGGAGTTAAGATAGTACCTAATGTCATTAGCTTGGTTAAAGGCAACTACTTCTGTTTCCCTAAGCTGTTTGTTCAAAAGGTCTATCTTTTTCTTGTAACTGTGCTCATTTTGTTTTAAAACTCTATTAGCTTCAGTGCATAGTTCAAGATCCTTTACTAAGCTATCATTATGATCTAATAACCTAGCAAATTTTAAATCTATGCTTTCTCTAGATTTATTACAGTCAAAACAAGCATGATTAGTAAACAACTGGTTAGTAGTACTTACCTGAGATGTTGAAGAGGAATCAGCCATGTGTGTAGAATCTGTTGTCTCTAGTTCTGGTAATTCTGAGGTTGATACAGATTTTTCTTCTTTAAGGAGGTGGTTGACCACAGGTGCAGTGTCTTTAGTAGTTGACATCGCGAGCTCTACTGCTATATCTCCCTCGCTAGCGGAGTCATCATCTATCTCCTCCACACTAGATATGTTGGACTCTCCCGGTGTGACGAACCGAAAGCTCCAGTCCTGTCCTTCATCATCGTTAGCAGCCAAGGCTTTAGGATCCTTGCTTGATGAAGTAGAACTACTATATGTGGCTTTGTCTTGACGATTGAAGGATGAGAAAGGATTGCCATTACCAGTCTTCTTTGGCTTCACACACTCCCGTTTCAAGTGTCCCTTCTCACCACAATTGAAACAGGTTACCTTTGACTTATCAAAGCCAAAGGTTGTGTCCTTGGTTGCAACCAAGTTCTGTCCGGTCTTTTTGACAAACTTCTTAGCTCGTCGGACAGCACTAGCCAAGGACCACATAATATCCATTTTTTCCAACTCCATCTCATCCACCTTTTCATAATCCTCATCTACCAGGTGGCAATTTCTTATCTTTCCAGCAATTAGTCTATCATAGGAGTGGACTACAGCAGCTAAGAGGTCCATGTGTTCTCTGGCCACCTCAACAGTCACGTTACCGAAGTTATCAGTCTTCAATTTTTCTGCATTGGCTTTAGGTATAGTATACTGGGTACCAAATGACCCTGACGTTTCGGACCCTGAAGTAGATGCTTATGCTGGACTTGCTGAGCTTGAGACGAAGGCAGTCTGCAGTGGTGCTCCAGATGTCTTGACCGGAGGACTCGCGTTGTAGAGCACAGGATTCTGGTCATAGTTTGCCTTTTGTGCTCTATACTTCATCCTAAGCTCCTCCTCTCTCAGTTTCAGAATGAAGTCATTTATGTCTAACTTCGAGAGCATCCCATTCTGTCTAAGATTAGAAACGAAGGAAGCCCATTTCTCTGGTAATCCATCAGCAAAGTTGGATACCTTATCCTCCATCGACGTAGTTACTCCATGAGTGTGCATCTCATTCATCAAGTAGTAGAATCTGTCGATCACATCGTCTAGGCCTCCTTTCCCATTGAAGAGAATTTGTCAAACTCCTTCTTCAAAGCTTTAGCCTTAATGGCCTTGAGTGAGCATTTTCGTCATACCTTTTCTCAACGCATCCCATAGTTTCTTTGCTTGAGTATATTCCGAGTACTGATGGAAGATGTCCTTCGGAATAGACTGAGTAAGCAAAGCATAGACTTTCTTCTCAGCGTTGTGTTTTACCTTTTGTGCATCAGACATGCCACTTAACGTAAGTTTGACACCGTCAGCTCCAACAGGCATGTTGTACCCCGATTCTATGCCTCCCACAAATTTGTATCTACTCCATTTAAGTAGATTTCGAAATGTTGCTTCCATTGTGGGTAGTCGTCTAACGTGATAAGCTTCGGGGGCTTATTATGAATTCCCACTTTGTTCTCCAACAGCAGTAGATTCAGAATACGAGTGTCTCTACTTGTTGGGTATGCTGAAAACTGGTCCTCTGTTTCACTTAGCATTACTATTAACCAAACTGTTTATGTGTGCGAATGAAGGTATGCGATTGGGCTTATTCGGGCGATTGAACTAGGCGAATGGTTCAATCGTGCGACTGAACAAATGCGGATGAGTTAGTCATCCGAATGAATTAATGCGGTTGACAACCCGAATAGGGTTCTCAGTCATACAATGAAGGTACGAATGAGTCCAATCGTGCATTTGGAGAATGCGAATGAACTCAATCATGCGATTGAGCCAATCGTGCGACTGAACCTCCTGATGTTTGAAAATTCATAGGTTAAACGTGTTTTGGCCGTAAAAACTTGAATTTTCACAAACCCTAATTTCCGTATGCTGGAAAAACTAAACTTTATGGTCAGGAAACGTCTAAGACTCCGTTTGATATAAAAAGATTATGTATTTAGTGAAAATCCACAATTTTTGTATCAAAAATGATTTAATCAACACGTAATCAAGAGCCAAGGCTCTGATACCACTTGTTAGGGATCGTGTACTTGACGATGTACTAACTGATTAACGTGTATACTGAACCAAATAATGCGGAATCCTATTTGATTGGCGATCCAATCAGTGAGAACGCACGTAGAAGCAATATGTGATTGAATGTAACGTTAAGAATCGATTACGAATCGATCTAACGCGATCTATGAACTTGGAGTATGATCTTAGACATCTCTGGACGGCTAGGGTACGTCTGGAGTCGAAGTGTGTATGATGCTTACGTTTTTCCACGAATTAGGTGGTATTTATAGAGTCGAAACGTTGCTTCCATTGTGGGTAATCGTCTAACGTGGTAAGCTTCAGGGGCTTATTATGAATTCCCACTTCGTTCTCCAACAGCAGTAGATTCTGAATACGAGTGTCTCTACTTGCTGTGTATGCTGAAAACTAGTCCTTCATTTCACTTAACTTTGCTATTAACCAAACTGTTTATGTGTGCGAATGAAGGTATGTGATTGGGCTTGTTCGGACGATTGAACTAGGCGAATGGTTCATCGTGCGACTGAACAAATGCGGATGACTCAGTCATCCGAATGAACTAATGCGGTTGATCAGTCCTAATAGGGTTCTCAGTCATACGAATAAAGGTACGATGAGTCCAATCATGCATTTGGAGGATGCGAATGAACTCAATCGTGCGATTGAGCCATCGTGCCACTGAACCTGCTGAAGTTTGAAAATCCATAGGTTAAACGTGTTTTGGCCGCAAAAACTTGAATTTTCACAAACCCTAATTTCCCTATGCTGGAAAAACTAAACTTTATGGTCAGGAAACGTCTAAGACTCCGTTTGACATAAAAAGATTGCGTATTTAGTGAAAAAACACAATTTTTGTATCAAAAACAATTGAAACAACACGTAATCATGAGCCAAGGCTTTGATACCACTTGTTAGGGATCGTGTACTTGACAATGTACTAACTGATTAACATGTACACCGAACCAAATAGTGCGGAATCCTATTTGATTGGCGATCCAATCAGTGAGAACGCACGTAGAAACAATTATGTGATTGAATCTAACGTTAAGAATCGATTAGGAATCGATCTAATGCGATCTATGAACTTGGAGTATGATCTTAGAGGTCTCTGGACGGCTAGGTGCGTCTGGAGTCGAAGTGTGTATGATGCTTACGTTTTTCCATGAATTAGGTGGTATTTATAGGTTAGGGTTGCTCATTCAGGCGACTGAACCTTTAGCATGGTTCATTCGTGCGATTGAGCCATGCGGTTGATCCATTCACACGATTGAGTGTTCAATCGTACGACAGATTCAATCGCATGAAGTTGTTCAGGCATATGGACTATTTAGGCACATGGACACTCAGTCGCATGGCCATTCAGACGCATGACCACTGTTGGGGCGCATGTCCAGTCGGACGCATGAGAATTCACTTAACCAAGTTTGAATGTATTAATTATTATAACATCATGCATATCAATTGAAACAATCACAAACCTATATAATCTAGTCAATATGCGTTACACAACTCATTAATGAAATATTAAACATTATAAATCACAATCAAACATTCTCATTTCATTAAGTATCCAGCATTACATAAGCGTAAGGCATTCAAGACATATTACATTAAGATCAAAATCTAGGTACAAATGTATCAACAAAGTCTATCACTATCATTCTAGACTCTGAAGAATAGAACGCAGCTTTTGCAGCCTTCAGTTCAAGCTTTCAAGCGTATCTAGGAAGTACATTGCCCACTGCCAACATGTGCCAACAAGATTTGGAAGAACTGCCTCCGGATGTGGTGGAGGAAATGGATCTACAATGGCAAATGGCAATGATGCATATAGAGTCAAACAATATCTGAAAGATAAGAATTTGGCTATTGCAAGTAAATTATCACGTATAGGTGTTGATAAGTCAAAGGTAAGATGCTTCAAGTGCAATCTCTATGGAAACTTTTCTAGAGAATGCAATCAACAAAATTCTAACACAATACAACATCAGAATCATCAGGCCAAACAACCCTCATCAACTCAAAGAGGTTTTAGACAGCCACAACTGACCAACTCATCCCTACTAGCCACCAATTCATCAGCAGAAACTAGCAACTCTAAAGACTCTGGGTTGATCATTCTTCAAGATGGAACCTATGACTGGAGTGTGTATGAGAAGGAAGTCTTAGAAGAAAATCAAGCTCTAATGGCTCACATGGAAAGCAAGGTTCCACCCATGGCAAGTGAGGTAAGAGACAGGTTATGTTCATAAATATGTGTGAGGAAGTAGAAAGATATAGAGTTCATGCTCAACAATTAGCTGATAAAGTTAAAGAAACAATGATTTTTAATTAATCTTATGTAAGAGAACATAAACTATATCAAATAAAAATTAACTCTTTGCAAAAGGTTTTAGACAAAATTGTTTGTGAAAATTACATCTTGAAAGCACAGGTTGAGCATCTGACCACTTCCTTAACCAAATCCATGGCTGATCATGCATCAACTGAAGTGAAACTTTAGAAGTTTCAGCTATCATCTGAGCAATATGAGATATTACTAAACTCATATTGAATCAAAGAAAAGGTCTGGGTTGGGATACAATGTTGTGGCACCTCCTGTTAACAATAACTATGTTTCTTTGCTTGAATAAATGACAAATAATCTGTCAAAACATTTTGTGCCTAGCACCAATATAGTAATGCAGGATCGTTCAAGGGCTTGAACACAATTACAACACAACAACACAATGAGGAGATTAACTAAACGTTAATCAAACAGTGAACTGGGTAACCAAAGGTGATGCAGAGA
>CM046441.1:49319644-49339644 GCA_025506515.1 Flaveria trinervia
TAAATTGGTGAAAAATGACCTGGTCATTGGATTGCCAAACAAAGAGTTTCATTGCTCAACTCACTGTTCTTCTTGTTACAAAGGAAAACAACATAGAGTGTCACATAAATCCAAAATTATCAATACTAATACTACACCACTCAAATTGCTTCATATGGATCTGTTCGGTCCTACCAATGTGATGAGCATTGGAAAAAGGCAATATTGTTTGGTGATAGTTGATGATTTCACAAGATTCACATGGGTCTTTTTCTTAAAACAAAAAAGTGAAACATCAGAAACAGTAATGGACTTTGAGATCAAGATTGAGAACCAACTTGATACAAAAGTTAAAATGTTTTGGAGTGACAATGGTACTGAATTTGTCAATTTGAAATGGATTCTTTTTGCAGGAGCAAAGGTATTGCAAGGCAATTCAGTGCACCAAGAACTCGACAACAAAATGGAGTTGCTGAAAGAAGAAACAGAACTCTCGTTGAAGCAGCGAGAACAATGCTAGCTGATGCACAATTGCCCATCATTTTTTGGGCTGAGGTGTGAATATTGCATGCAATGTTTAAAACAGAACATTAATTGTCAAAAAACATAATAAAATCCTTATGAGCTCTTGTTTAAAAGAAAACATACATAGGATATCTTAAAGTCTTGGATGTCATGTATCTGTTTTAAACATAAAAGAGTCTTTGGGAAAAAATTTAGAAAATGCATATGATGGTTTCTTTGTTAGATACTCTTCAACATCTAAATCTTATAGGATTTATATTCCACAACATAACATTGGGGAAGAAACTCCTAATGTATCCTTGATGAATCTGTATTTACTAAGTCTGTTAAAGGTTCATCATGGTTGTTTGACATAGATGCTCTAACTAAGTCATTTAACTATGATCATTTGAACATTGTAGGATCTGATGAAGTATGTTATCCATTCATTCCCCCTCATATGATTGGAGTAACATTATATGCTGATCCTCAAGGATACACACATCCTCGGGTGGAAACACATCAGTAGCAGCTACAGACACTACATGTGGAAATGAACATGGTGCATCCGGAGATGTGAATGTTGTCCCTTTAACAGATCCATGCTCTCAAGTGAATACAACAAACATTGGAAATGTTTCAAGTCCTCACCTATCATCCGGAGAAGTTCATGTAACTCCTACGGAAGAGCAAAATGATTCCGGAGAAGTTCCTGTAACTACTACCGAAGAGAAAAATGCTTCTGGAGAAGTTTCTATGGAAGAGCAAATAGATACTGGATATGCTCCTACAGCCCATACAGAAGACACTCATGATACTTCTCCTCATGTTGAACATTTTGACTATTTTCTAAGCTCTCAACCTGGGTTGGATCAGTCTGAAGCAATGGAAATGACTAACCTGGAATCATCTATGTCAGTTGAATCAACTCCATCAATGAGAATCCATAAGACTCATCCAATCAACAACATCATTGGAGATCCTACAAAGAGAACTACAAGAAGTCAAAGTGGTATGCCAACCTTTGTCTCTTCAGTTGTTTTCTTTCTCAAGTAGTCCCTCCAAACATCACTACTGCTTAAAAAGACAATAGTTGGATTGAAGCTATGCAAGAAGAGCTTCAATAATTTAGAAAGCAAAAAGTATGGTCCCTAGTTGATTTCCCTTAAGGTCAACATCCTATTGGAAGAGGGGCTATACAAAAACAAACTGGATGAGAGAGGGATTATTATAAGAAACAAAGCAAGGTTGATTGCACAAGGATACACTTAAGAAGAAGGAATATACTATGATGAAGTTTTTGCACCAGTTGCAAAAGTTGAGGCCATAAGAGTGTTTCTAGCTTATGCATCATATAAGAAGTTCATTGTGTATTAGATGGATGTCAAGTATGCATTCCTATATAGGAAGATTGATGAGGAAGTATATGTGTCACAGCCCCTGGTTTTGAAGATCCTCATTATCCTCATAGCGTATACAAACTAGATAAATCATTGTATGGTCTTCATCAAGCACCAAGAAAGTGGTATGAAACACTATCATCTTTCTTGCTCAAGCATGGCTACAAAAGAGGAACCATTGATCAGAAACTCTTTCTTAAACAAGAACATCAAGATCTCTTAGTTGTTCAAATATATGTTGATGACATTATATTTGGCTCAACTAACAAAAAATTGTGTGTAAATTTCGAAGAGCTGAGGAAATCTGAATTTCAGATGAGTTCAATGGGTGAATTAACTTCTTTCTTGGTCTTCAAGTTCATCAAAAACCAGATGGGAGATTCATCAATCAAGAAAAATAAATACATCAAATTTTGAAGAAATACAATCTTGCTAAAGTATCCTCATGCAAAACACTAGCATCAACAATTGACAAGATTGTTCCTCATCCTTCAGGAAAATCTATTGATCAAAAATTATATGATCAATGAAAGGTTCACTTATGTATCTAACTGCTAGTAGGCCTAACATTATGTTTGTTGTGTGTATGTGTGTGCTAGGTACCAATCTGATCCAAGGGAGTCTCATCTGAATGTTGTAAAAAGGATTTTCAGATACCTCAAAGGAAAAACAGGACTTGGTCTTTGGTATCCAGAGGATGGTGACTTTAAACTCTACTTATACTCAGACAGTGACTGTGGTGGATGTCAATTCATCAGACCAAGACTAGTATCATGGCAGTGCAAGAAACAAACAAACATATCTGTATCCACAGCTGAGGCTGAGTACATAGCTGCTTTAGCTGGTTGCTCTCAAGTCCTTTGGTTGCAAAACCAATTGCTTAACTATGGTAACAACTTTCTTCAAACTTCAATTTACATAGACAATTTTGCTGCTATGTTTATAACTGCTAATCCTGTGCAACATAGTAAAACAAAACATATTGAGATAAGATAGCATTTTCTGAGAGATTGCTCAGAAAAGGGATTGATTAAGTTAGTCAAAGTGGATACAATAAATCAGCTTGCTGATTTATTCACTAAAGCCTTTGATTCAGTCAGATTTAATTTTCTAGTTGAGTCTCTAGGCATGATAACTTAGACTAATCAATTTAAACAACAAAACATTGTGTGTAATGATGCTTCTGCATGACATATGCATGGGAAATGATAGTACACTATATCTTTGCTTATTCCTGAATTCATAAATTAACAATAAATCAAAGCAAGTTTCTTGATGTGAGTAGATTCATCTTGAGTGGAAACTACACTGAGTGCATGCCAAACATAATGCTAAATGATTGTTGTGGGAAACTTCATTTTGAGAATACAAAGTGAGTCTTATTCTGATGTGACCAAAACACTCATCTAAACACCTATGTACCAACACTTTATGATATCTATCTTTGCAACTCATACTCCCTTTGTTTTGTGTGAACAAAGACCTGGTGTATGATCACCATACTGAATAACAGTTACAAAAGGTGAAATGATCATGATCCTCATCATCCCTTTGTTTTGTGTGAACAAAGACCTGGGTTAAAGGCACCTCTGTTTATGTGAGTAAAGACCTGCTGACCTGATGATGATCATATCTAAGCTCTCAAAAGAATCCTATGTGATCAATTGTATATTAATCTAGAGCTTTTACATCATTGCATTAATGAGATGCCAAATGCATCTCAAGATAGAACTTATAACTTAAAGTACATAGTCCTTAAGTGTGAAAAAATGATGATTTGACTTGCAAAGGGTGGACAAAATCTTTGTGAATCAAATGTGAAGCCCATAACAGTTATTCCAAATCAATCTGAAAACATGATAAACAGCATGCCTAGTTGATACATGAGGTCTTGTATGGATTTAAGTGGACAATATACTTGCAATCAGAACTTTGTTCTGGTACCAATTCAACAAAATAACTCATCAAGAAAAGGCTTAGTATTATAGTATGATCCTATCATATGTGTATATATGTTTGCCTATCATCATACAGTTAAATGTCACTCATGTTATTATTCTTAGAAATTTATGATAAATGATTAATGTCATCATTAATCACAAATGTAGGGGGAGTAGAATACATGAAGTCATATTTATCAATCAACAGCTTTGTCTATTTCATTATCAATTTGAAGGAATTGGAATCTGAGCACCATCTTAGCTCCTAGATACATGACATTTTCCTTAAAATAATTTTTTTATTATTTAACTTTCTTGTGCTAAATTGTCATGTATACAAAGTCAACAAGTCCAATAGCAATAAATGGTTCTATGCAATGGACTTGGACCATACAATAATACTTCAAAGCACTGTAACATCTTAAGCATTAGTAGAAGCTACAGTGTTGTAAATTAAATGTTTATCCATAGATTGGTAAACTACGGACAAGCAAAGATCATCAAATATAGTTTAATTTCATAGTTTGATAGTCTGTGAAAATGTAAGTTATATTTCATCAGAAGATGTCGTTAGGTCATCCACAGATGATTTATGGGATCCGTAGATGATCTGCGGAAGAATTTGTTGAGGGTCCACTTCATTAATGATAAAATTAAGGTGTCTGAAAGTATAAATGATGTGTTTGACTTCCAACATCAGTATTCGCTTTTTCAGTTTACTTTTTCAGACTCTGAAAAACACACTCCCAACAAACTTTTCCCCCTTTTATAACATTCAAATTCTACCAAATCAAATTCATTAAACAAACTTATATCTATGTTCTTAATTAGTTGTTCTCAAGGTAAAACATGTCATAATATTCAAGAATGAACTGTTTGATTCTTGTTTATTCTCACAACTATTCGTATTCTCATATCAATAATATGATTCTAACAAAATCTTCTTCTTATGAACAGATAGAAAATCGATTTGCGAGAGAACACAATGTGTGTGCCTTCTTAAACCCTGACGATCCTGTTTCAGAAGGGTGTCAAGAAATTATCCGATATCTAAAAATGTCTAGGTTGTTCTATGTCTTATCAGCAGAGCCTGTGATTCATCAATCACATATCACTTATTTTTGGAACTCTGCACAAATAGAAGAAGATAGCCAAGTTATTATGGCTAATGTGAAGAGTCGATGAACAGACAATAAGAAGGGTTCTCGAGTTAGGAGATGTAGAAGCTGGTCATCCTGATGTATTCGACAATGAATACATAGAGAAAGTTTTTCTCATGATGGGGTATGATTGTGATTTCGAAGGGGGAAAATCAAGAAAGGAAGACTCTGCAAGCCGTACAGATTATTCTCTGCCACACATTATCTTAAGTGCATCTAAAACATAAAATCTGGTCTTGACAGATTTTCAAGGCATCCTCTCTTCTGGATTATTGGTGTTTTTGAGGGAAGAACCTACAATTACTCAAAGTACATCTTCAACTGCTTGTATGATCACATCAAAGTGCATAAAGCTAATAAGATGTATATGTTTCCAAGGTTTGTGCAACTGATCATTAATACTGAACTGCCTGGAACTACTATGGATGGTGGTGTGTTCGTTCAAGCACACCTTGGTAGATCAGTACTGAATAAAATATCTGGGAAATATGAAGGAGGAGACATGCCCATTTTTGCACATGTGGTTGATAAATCGATATGGTTAAAATAATTCGGACTTTCAACGTGTTGACCTCTACACAAAAGCATTTGATAAACTGAGATTTTTATATCTGTTAGAGGTCAACGGTGTGAAAAAGAAATGTGACGTGATTCCAGAAGATGACAGTACTAGTCCGACGAGTAGAGTTAGTTTTTATTTTATTTTATTTTATTTTATTTCTTCGCCTATTAAAATTCAAAACACAAAAAGGAAAGTCTGAAAAGTTTATGTCTGAAAAGTCAAAGCAAAATAAAAGGAAAGATGATAGTTAAACTAGTACGCTACTATGGTAACATAGAGAAATTAGACGTAGAGGTTGTTAGCTCATTATATGATGTGTTGGTAGATTCAACACAATAGATAAGTAGACCTCAATGGTGATTTCGAGCACAAACTAAGTTGTTCAACAAGCTGTGGGTTCCCATCTTATCCCTAGTTAACACAATCAACGAAGTTCCAATAAGGGGTGACGAGAAAAATAAATGCCACAAATGTGTGCGAATGACCATAAAATATAAGCAAAGCACATTAAAATTGCAAAAAGCAATCAAGCTAATAACCTATGTTGTTGGTGTGATATGTTCAAAAAGAACATAATTGCTCAAACAAGAAGATAGGTTGTGTGCCTCTCTGCTGTGCGGTGGCACTGACCTAAGGATAAGCATAATCTAAATATTCTAGAATTCATTGTTGTTTGCACCTCTCTACTGTGCGGTGGCACTGACCTAAGGCTTAGCATCTCTTTGAAAGCTCTTAGAATAGTTTCTTCTTGTAATATACCCGTAGACCGCTCAAAAATCTCCCGAGGAACGTTGATTACCATATAAGGGTGGAATCCACAAATGCTTGTTGAAATAATTAAACCTTAATCATCACCAATGTGTGTCAGAAATCTATGTATGGATTTAAAAGGACAAGTTTACTGACAATCATCATGAGCAGCAGCTCTTGAAAGTCAAAATCATTGTGTGCATCTTGTAGCTCTAGTATGATTTCCTAAAATTGCTATTGAGCATTAGTGAAAACAAGGATCAAGCATCAAAATTGTTTATTAAAATGTCCCAAGTGATTCTGATATACCTATATGATTCCAAAATAAATCGTGCTGACCAGGAAGTAAAATCAATTAGAATTATTCTAATAGGTTGAATTTTATCTCTAATCAAAATTACAAAAATATGTCTTGTTATTGCTCTTAATTTCAAGTTGTTCTGTTTAATTTTAGTTATTTGTAAGGTAAGAGTCGGACTCAACAACTCATTTTAAGTAAAAGGATCATGTCTGAGGTGATCAACAGTGTTTTCAAATTAAAAAGGTCTTGTCTGAGATGATCATCACTAATAATGTTTTATCTATTATTAAAAGGATAAAGGTTTGAAAGTGCATTAGGTCAAATTAACAAGTCAGAGTCATTCGTATGACTGGACCATAAGTATGGACCAATCGCACAAATGGAGCATGAGAATGAACCATTCGCACGATTGAATCATGAGTATGAGCCAATCGCACGAATGGAGGTGACCGACTAAGTCAGTCATACGACTGAACCCCAGTTGCACGACTAAATGATACTGACTGAGCCAGGCACACGATTAAGACCCAGTCGCCCAAATGAAGCGGGCGAATAGGTCTAGTCGCCCGACTGAAAATAAAATCAATATAAATAGGGCTAAAGTCGGTCGCATCTCCTCATCACCCCTCAATCGCAATAAAATCACACGAAAGCACAAACACTCCACCAAAATTTGATTGAGTTGATTTCTCACCGCCATTGTGTTACTGACGTGGTTTTGAATCATCTGCAGGTAATGAGTGATAGAAATCGCACAAAATGTGTGGTGTATGCAAACCCTAACAGATAAAATTGTTTAAATATCAAGAAATCGGTAACAACCAACAAATAGACCACATAAATTTGTATAATGGTTAAAATGAAAGACATACAGTGACAATTAGGGTTCCTGCGAGTCTAAAGAGTCTAAGCACAACGTCTAACTTCAAGTTTTGACCTAGATTCGGGGTTTCAAGTGTCGAACAGAGAGCTATGTGACTGGTCACTCCGAATGAACTTCAATCGCACGATTGAACTGGGCGAGTGACTCAATCTGCCGAATGAACTGGGGGAATGACTTAATCGGCCAAATGAACTAGGTGTATGAGCACAATTGCCCAATTGAACTCAGCCACATCCATAATCGCCCGATTGAACTCAACCGCATGCTCAGTCTTCCAATTGAACTCAGTCGCATACTCAATCAACCGACTGAACTCAGTCGTATGGTTCAATCGCACGATTGAACCAGACTGATTTCAAAACAGGTTAAGCTTCAAGTGTTTTTGTTATGGATTAATTTGATGTTTATGTGTCTTATGTTACAGAAACATGGCAGAAAGGTGGACTATAAACACCAAGCACAACATCTGTGCCCACCATGATCCTACTTCCCGAAACATTGCTGAGTTCTCAGGGATTATCTCCATTCTGCGCCGATCACGGATCTTCAAGGCTATCTCTACTCCCTGCACACCTTATTAGTCTATCCAGCAAGCATGCTGGGAGAGTGCCAGGGTTGACAGATCAACTGAGCCATATTGTATACGGAGCTTAATCTTTGGTCAAGAGATAGTGATCATGGAGGAGGACTTGAGACGAGTCTTAGGTAAACCACCAAACTAAGCTACATCCCTTGATAGTCTGAGGATGCTTTATGAGGATCAAGTACGTTGGCAACTTAAATGCCGGGGTACTGAACAAGAGAAACATGTGCCCCCAATTTAAGTATTTGGCATATGTGATCCTAAAGTGCATTGCCTCCAGGCGTGGAGGATTTGACTACCTCTCCAACCAAATCCATAATGCATTTGTTGCACTGGTACTGAACCATCCGTTCAGTTTCTCCCACATGATCTTCTCCTATATGGTCGAGAACTTGGAAGCCAAGGGTAAGAAGGGCTTCTATATGTACCCACGTTTCCTCCAGATGATCATTGACCAGAAGCTGCCCTCACTGTCTAAGGAAGTCATGATGCAGTTACTCTTGAGGTCATGGATGACCATTCCCATTCCTTCAATGATCAGTGCTGTGGTTCTTCATGCTCAGCCTGATGAGTTAATAAGCCCGAAAGCCTTAAGCCATCACTCTGAGTCTCAACACTCAAGTGATCAACCTTTAGGGGACAATTACCATCCCCAGCCTTTGGACTTAAACTAACCAATCCCCAAACTTGACTTCTATACTGATGAAGATCTAGGTTTCAGTGAGTACCATGATTCACTCTTCTTTTCCCCTACTCAAAGAGAGATGAGTGCTCCTGAGTCTCCTACTTCTAGGCCACATCAGTCACCTACTACTGAGGTGGACACTTTTGAACCTGTTCAGGATGTCCATATAGAAGAGGCTCTCACTTTTGAAAGTGATTCCATCATTAAAACCTCAACCATGGCAACTCATCCAACTAACATCTCAACTGAGGCTGTTTGTGAGTAGAGGAAACCTAGCAGCCAAAAACCTGAAGTTGGTGGTGAGAGAGAGGACTCTGGTCCAATTATCTCATCCCCTAGTGATTCATCTGATGAAGATGAGGGGAATTTAAGACTAAAGGTGAAAAAACTATCTAAAACATGCACCTATCTAGTCTCCAAGGTCAGTCACCTTGAATCTCAAGTGACTACCTTACAAAATAGGGTCAATGATCAGCAACTTGAGATTTCTCATCTTAAGGAAAAATTAGCTGGGAGACCTTTAAGAGGAGCTCAACTAGGAACACAACAACCTGTGGATGTGATTGACCTAACTCCTAGCTCACCTATGCAAGTGGGTGATGCTACCAAAAAGGGGGAGAAAGTCATTACAATCACAGAACCTAGGAGTTCTTAATAGAGTGTGGACATTAAGGACTCACCATCCTCATTGCAATTGTGCACACTCAGCAACTTCCTCAAGTTCACATTGATTTGGACTCTATAGACTCCTACATATAGAGTCTATTTGACGAAGGAATACCAAGGGCTATGTCATCTCCACCAACTTCAAAACACATCATTAGGTGGAGTATGAAAACAACACAAGAGCCTTTATTGTTCTTAGAGTTCAAGGGAGGCAAGAGGTCTTCAGTTTTCAAACATTGAACTTCTATAAAGGTCTGGATCTATTCCACATGTCACTTGTCAATCAAAGCCAATCAAAACAAGCTGACAGGCTAGCTCAAAGAATCCAAGATAGGATCACTGTAGAGTTCAGCTTCAGAAGGAGACTAAGGCAATAAGGTAATGCCATCGGTCAACTAGATATTGAGGCAGACCCTAATATTAGCTTTATAGGGGAAACCTTGACTGAAGGCCCAGTGGCAGAACCTAAGAGCCCTGTCTTATCATCATCAACTACTACAGAGATTCATACCCTTATTGAGATACCTAGTGGTAAAGGTGCTTCTCAACCATTCTCAGGCCAGAGCTTGGATGCTACACCAAGCAATGAAGGCCAAAGCTCTCTACACCTTGAGTCACAAAGGTTTAGGAGTGACAAAGGGAAAATAAATATGACATTTGAGGAGATTGTGGAGGAGGAGAGAGAGAGGAAAAGGAAGTTGATGGGAGAAAGTTCCTCTTCTGGGTCTGCAAGACTCAAGGAAACTGCTATCAGGGCTGTCCCCAGACCAAACAGTCAAGATGATGAGTTGAGGGCAGTCAGGATCAACTACTTGCAGACTAGAAACTATGACATTGACAATGTCATTTCTCCCCCCTTAGAAGAGTTAAATGAACTGGTTGATAGAGAAAGGTCAAAGGAGAAGAAGAGGCAGAAGATGCTAAGCTACTGGTAAAATGAAAGAAGAAATAAGAAAGAAAAGATTATATAAGCATGTGCCTACTCTCTCCCCAGTTCAAGAAAGTCCTGCACATGAGGACATGGTTCAACAAGAACCTCAGGTAGACAAAGAAGAAGACAGGATCAAGATGATCAACTACCTGAGTGCCACAAGCCTCTATTAGGCAGATGCACTTCTTCCCTTATCCTATGACTAAGTTGAGTTTGAGTATCTTAAACAACTTGAACTTGAGATAATCAAGGAAAAAAAGAGAATCAAAAGGAAGCTAAGGGAAGAAGCTTCTAAGTCAAGAGCCATCATCTAGAAAAGCATGAAAAAGTCTACAGATAGGCAGAGGATGATGAGCTTCTTGAAGCTGTATAGATTCTCCAGAAGGAGACTTGGCACTATCTCTCTATCCACTATGGATGAGCATATAAGGGTAATCAAGCAGAAGATCAAGAGTTGAGAGTTGATTGACTTACACTCCCCTCCAAGTCAAGCTCCATCTGCAGTGGAGGTTAAGGTTGAACAACCAGAGACAACACAACCTGGACCTCCTGCTAAATCTTAACAAGCTTCATCTTCTGATCCGCAGCAGGGTCAGACTCCCTCTCTTTCTGAACCTGTGAGAGAGGAAGACCCAACTAAGAAAGACAAAGAAGATCAATCAGGTGCGGCAAGCTAGTCTTCTCAGTTAAAAAGAACAATGAGAAAGAAAAGGATGGCTTCAAAGCCAAGGCCCAAGAAGAAGAAAGATACATCCTTTCTGAACCTCGGGATGAGTCAGAACATCCTGAGGATATGCAGCTAGAGGATGCTACGTCAGCTCCCCATCAAACAGCTCCTCTAGCATCAGGAAGACCCATCTTGTCCTGGACATACACCATAATGCGGAAAGATGGCCTGTCAATAGAGAACAAGGCATTGAGGATGTCTACACATGACAAGACATGCTTAATCTGCATCTGCATGATCTATTTGACATGAGAAGACATTTTGAGAGTCTGAGTGATCCTGATCATCTCATGAAGAAAGGGATGGTCATCATCATAATAAGGATTGTTGATATCTGAAGTCTTCAAAGTGTTTTGGTTGCATCAGCCGAGGGGGAGTTTGTAAGTAATACATGTTAAGGTTGATGCAACTCCAAAAACTTCAAGTCTCCTGCATGCTGCACAATTACATTGAAGAAGAATGCTTTGGAAGTTTCACACATGCAACTGAAATAATCTAAGTTGCACCAGGTGAGTTCTAGACCTCGGTTTTTACATGTTTTAAACTCTTTTTGGGGCTGAAAATGTATTAAAATGATTTTACAAAGTTATGTATGTATACTCGTATGTATTATGCATGTTGGATGTTGATTCTTAAATGCTTATAGGTTGTTCATGTTTAGAATAGCCATGTTAAGCTTATAATAGATGGTTTGATGATTGGGTTTGAAAACATACTAGAAACATGTTACACAGAAGGTTCATGCGCCTAGATAAGGCTCATACGCCTGAAAATGCCTTAGAAGGATTTAAGTATAACCCATGTGCCTGAACAGTAGCCCATGCGCCAAAATAATTGCCTTAGAAATGTTTAAGTATAGCCCATGCGTCTGAACAGTGGTCCATGCGCCTAGAAATATTAGTCGGACGACTAAGTGTAGGGCTATGCGCCCCAATAGTGCCCTTGCGCCCGAGTGGCCCATGCGCCTAAGTGTCCATGCGTCAGAATAACCCATGCGCCTAAGTGTTCATACGCCTGAATAGTGCCCATGCGCCTAAATTGTTCATGTGCCTAAGAGTTAAAGTAGTTAAGTGTTGACTGATGCACCTACATAGTGATGAAACGCCCAAACAAGGCTCATGCGCCCAAATAGTGTCTAAGTGCCCAACACTTAGAATTTATTACAGAATTATTGGGAGTTTGTGCTCTTAGGGTTTTGACCGAGGTTTGACTAGGGCTTATTAATGATGGGTTTCATGCATGATTATGATTGCCCTATGATTGTTTCTTATTATTATTATTGCTATTATTATTATTTATAGTGTGTGACATTACGTGGAATGTTTATTATCGTACCGTAAAGTATATCATAATAATAAAGGAAAAGAGAAATAAAGAAAATAAGAGGAACATTAATAAAATGTTAACAAGTCTTGCAAGCTTACAGGAGATACATGATCGTGTTGTCGTTAGCTCAACTGTGCTGCGGGTTAGTTACCCTATTATGCACACACGGCCAGTCTTGGAGATTTGCAGGACCTCTGTAGCGTATCTTAGGTGTTTGGGTCGGCCTTGTATATAGTAAATAGAACCCTTTTGAGGGATATAGATGGCCCATCACTGGTTTTCATCACGCATACAGTTTAGGGTATTGCTCATTGGTCCATACAGAAAGTGAAAGATAAAGATAAAGATTATAGAACATACAAGGCATACAATAAAGAGAACGAATAGTATCTGTTCATATAGTTAATGCGTGCTTGCATACACAGTAAAGAGTTGTATTTCACAGAATGAGTATTTTCATATACAACATACAGAAAGTATTGTATTACTTTTAAAACTAGAACTCACTCAGCAACTTTAACTTTTATACATTTTCAGTTGGCAGGTAATTATTGCTGAGCATGGCACGAGGGTGAAGCCACTCGGCAGGGAAAGACTGACATCCATTCATATTTTATGTTGCTATTGTTTTGTAATGCAGTAAAACAATTCTTTTGTAATCAGTTAAACGATGATGTATTGCTCAACAACAGTGGTTTAAATGAAATGAATGGTTTTTGATATATTATTTCCGCTGCTTAAGTTTGGTAATTATAATGTTTAATGTTTTAACTGTTGTGATTAACCAACTGTGTGGTTTCTGGGAACGGGGCCTTACAAGTTGTATCAGAGCCAATGTTTAAGAGAATTGGGTTAAATAAAAATTTTAAAACATAAACTTAAACTTAAAATGGGACAAATGGAGGGATGTCAGCCCGAGTAGCTACGTGCCATCAGGTATGTCTTTTCTTAATGATAACCGTATTATGTGCGCATGCTATTTGATTTATGTGCTCTTAGTAGATTTATACACTGATTAAGTTAGAATTGGAGATGCTTGGGGTATGAAGAGTAAAGTAAGTGGATAATCACAACTGGCCACTGTAATTAGGGACTTACTATACTTGACGTAAACTGAGTGTTACCTTGAATGACCGCGTTAGTGTTTGAATCTTATAGTGTGCGTTTAGAGGATGGTTGGCGGTAGATCTTCGAAAGCCTCTCGTGGTAGAGGTCACGGTTCTGCTCCACGACCCAAGAGAGGGAGACCCAGAGTCGAGAAAGTGGTTCATGAAGAACCAGAGACCCCTCATCTAGAGGATAGAAAGGAGGAACGGGTCCTTAGGAGGACGAGAGCAACCGGAGCCGGAAATGGTTCTCTCTGATGATGAAGAGGGGGAAGAAGAGCCTGCACCGGAGGTGGCACGAGGCTGTAACTACGGGGTGTTTATGAGATGCAAGCCCCCTACCTTTGATGGAAACGACACTGATGTTGCTACTCACCGGTGGGTGAGGGAAATGGAGGTTGTCCTTGATATCAGTGAGTGTTGTGAAGATCAGAAGGTGAAATTCATTACCCACTCTTTTGTGGACTCGGCTTTGTGATGGTGGGACAACATTGTCCAAGCCGAGGGTAGCAGAGCCATTGGGAGAATGAGATGCCTAACTGAAGAAGTTAGTGATTGAGGAATTCTATCCCCACAGAGAGATGGATAAGGTAGAAAGAGAGTTCCTGCAGCTGGAGGCGGGAACGATGACACACAAGCAGTACACCACAAAATTTAATGAAATGGCGTGGCTGGTGCCCGATCAAGTGACACCACTGTCACAAAAGATTAAGAGATAAATCTAGGGGCTGTCGGTGGATATCCGTAGGCATATGATCGCCGCCCGACCGAGCACTTTTTGGTTGGCGGTTGATGTGGCTGGTAGATTATATGATGAGCGCGAGGTGGTGGTGGCTGAGGTGAACAAGAAGGGTGGTGGTGACTGGAACTGGAATGGGATACGGTTTGGACGTGGTGGAGCCGCTCCAAACAATAAGGTGGCGAAGGTGGGTGACCGACGTGTGGTCACATCTGGTGCAGGGTTGAAGAAGTGTGGCAAATGTGGAAGGGATCATACTGGTGAGTGCAGGATGGGAATGAATGTATGCTTCAGGTGTGGCCAGCCTGGCCACATCGCTAGGGACTGTAAGAAGCCGAAGGCGGAGAGCTTTGGAGCGGAGAAGAAGAAGCCGGAAGAGGGAGGGCAGAGGGCAGGTGCTAGAGCTTACACCATGACCTGAGAGGAAGCCAGAGCTGATCCCGATGTTGTGCCAGGTATGTTCTAGTAAACCAAACTTGTGTCTCTGTATTGTTTGATTCTGGTGCTAGTAGGAGTTTTATTTCCACTACTTTCTGTGCTAAGTTGCCTGTTAGTAGTAGAAAGGTTAGTGCACCACTTGATGTAGAAACTACTATTGGTAAGTCCACTAGAATTACTGATGTGATAGAGGACTGTGCCATACAACTAGAAGGTCATAGGTTTGCTGCTAGCTTACACGTGATGCCCCTAGGTGGATTTGATGTATTACTAGGGATGGACTGGTTAGCAACCTATGAAGCAAACATCGTATCTCGCAAGAAGTTGATTCTATTAGTTGCACCCGATGGGAGTTTGGTTACGATTCATGGAGATCGCGTTACTATGATCCCGAAGATGATTTCGATGGCGGTGGCGGGGAAGTGCATGAGACGTGGATGTAGTGCCTACTTGGCATACGTAAAAGATGTGGATGCATCGGTACCGTAATTACCTGGGGTGCCAGTGGTGTGCGACTTTCCGGACATGTTCCCAGAAGACTTACCCAGCGTGCAACCGGATCGCTAGATTGAGTTCCAAATTGATTTGATACCCGGTGCTCAACCCATTGCCAAAGCTGTATAGGTTAGCTCCGATAGAAATGAAAGAGTTGATGGAGCAGTTGCAAGCGCTGCTCGATAAGGGGTCATTAGACCAAGTATCTCTCCCTGGGGTGCTTCGGTCCTGTTTGTGAAGAAGAAAGACGGTAGCATGAGGATGTGCATCGACTACCGTGATCTGAACAAGCTGACAGTGAAGAACCGATACCCCTTACCGAGGATTGATGATTTGTTTGGTCAGCTTCAGGGTGCCAGTTGGTTTTCAAGGGTAGATCTTCGATCTGGTTACCATCAGCTGAAGGTGAAGGAGCAGGATATCCCTAAAACAGCTTTTCGCACGTGCTACGGTCACTATGAATTCCTCGTTATGTCATTTGGTCTGACCAATGCGCCAGCTGCTTTTATGGACTGGATGAATAGAGTGTGTCGGCCAATGTTGGATAGATCAGTGATTATGTTCATTGATGATATTCTGATCTACTCGAAGAGCGAAGAAGAGCATGCCGGTCACATTCGGGAGGTGTTGGAGACATTAAGAAAGGAGAAGTTGTATGTCAAATTCTCCAAGTGCACATTCTGGTTGCGCGAAGTTCAATTCTTAGGTCATGTGATAAATCTCGAGGGGATTATGGTAGGCCCTGCTAAGGTGGAGGCTGTGATGCAATGGAAATCTCCAACGACGCCATTCGAGATTCATAGTTTCTTAGGGTTAGCAGGATATTATCGAAGGTTCATTCAAGACTTCTCCAAGATAACCTCCCCATTGACTAAGCTGACCTGTCAGGATGTAAAGTTTGTGTGGGGTGAAGAGCAAGAAAGGGCTTTTGAGGAGTTGAAGACCAGACTGACCAAGCCCCTGTCTTGTCATTACCCGAAGGAAGCAGGACTTGGTGGTCTCTTTAGATGCTTCTTACTCGGGATTGGGTTGTGTGTTCATGCAGTGAGGTAAGGTGATAGCCTACGCATCCCGACAACTAAAGGTGCATGAGGTTAACTATCCTACTCATGATCTCGAATTAGCAGCAGTGGTATTTGCACTAAAGATTTTGAAGCACTATCTGTATGGGACGAAGTGCACCATTTTCACTGACCATAAGAGCTTGAAGTACTTCTTCGAGCAAAAAGATCTGAACATGAGGCAGAGAAGATGGTTGGAGCTCATAAAAGATTATGATTGTGAGATCCATTACCATCCGGGCAAGGCCAACGTGGTGGCTGATGCTCTTAGCCGAAAGGAGAGGCCCGAGCCAATTCGGGTGAAAGCATATCAACTGATCATGACCTCTGATGTAATGAAGCAAGTCAAAGAGTTCTAATATGAGGCACTGAAAGAAGATCATCTTAACTCTGAAAGGATGAGAGGTCTGGTTGGGGAATTAGGTGAAAACACACTCAGTGTTAAAACTCAATTTGGACGAGTATGGATTCCTTGTTTTGGGGATCTACGTGTGAGGATTATGGATGAAGCTCACAAGACTCGATACCCAATTCATCCTGGAACCACAAAAATGTATCATGATATGAAGAAAGATTATTGGTGGCCGGGTATGAAGCGTGATGTGGTGGAGTATGTGAGTAAGTGCCTTACTTCTTACAGGTGAAGGCCAAACATCAGAAGCCATATGGGAAGATCCAACTTTAGATATACCAGAATGGAAGTGGGAGCACATCACCATGGATTTCATAATGAAGTTTCCACGTACTTCGAAAGGGTACGATGCCATATGGGTGATTGTCGACCGTCTGATGAAAAGGGCTCGCTTCCTACCGATCCGCGAGACATATTCATCTGAGAGGTTAGCAGATCTATTCATCAAGGAAATTGTAACTCGTCACGGTGTGCCGGTATCTATTGTGTCTACTCGTGACACCCGGTTTATATCTAATTTTGGAAGAAATTCCACAATGCCATGGGGACGAGGTTACATATTAGCACGGCATATCATCCCCAAACTAATGATTAGTCAGAAAGGACCATTCAGACATTGGAAGACATGCTTCGGGCATGTGTGATTGATTTTAGGGGAAGTTGGGATGACCACTTACCGTTAGCTGAATTCTAGTACAACAACAGCTATCATGCCAGCATTGGTATGCCACCATACGAGATGTTATACGGTAGGAGATGCAGAACACCCGTTTGTTGGGGTGATATTGGTCAGAAGGAATTGGGGAGCGTCGAGGTAATCGAGGCTACGACCGAGAAGCTTGAGAAGATTAAAGCCTTCATGAAGGCAGCAAAAGATAGGTAGAAGTCGTATGCTGATAAACGACACAGACCGATCGAGTTCCAGGTGGGTGACCAGGTTATGTTGAAGGTCTCACCTTGGAAGGGTATTATCCAATTCAGGAAGTGGGGCAAGTTGAGCTCTAGATATATAGGCCCTTTCTGAATCATTGCTCGAGTAGGAGAGGTGGCTTATAGATTGGAGTTACCAGATGAGTTAAGTGGAATTCACCTGACATTCCATGTAACTCATCTGAGAAAGTGTTTAGCTGATGAAGACATGATTGTTCCACCAGAGGATATCGAAGTAGATAAAAGGCTCAATTATATGGAGCAACCAGTGGCAATCATCGATCATAGAGAGAAGAGACTGAGGAATAAAGTGGTTCCTCTTGTGCGTGTACAGTAGAAGCACAGGAAGGGATCCGAATCTACATGGGAAACTGAGGAGGAGATGAGGCAGCATTATCCTCGTTTGTTTGAGGAATAACAGGTTTCAGGCACGAAACCTATATAAGTGGGGTGGACTTGTAACACCCACTTATTTTTAAAAAAAAGATAAGGGTTGAAGAATAGATAAAGGAAAATGTCAAGGAACCCAAGTTGAGGGGTTAAAAATGTAAAAAGGACAAAAGTACATAAAAAGTTGGTGTAAAGGTGGGCATGGCCTCCCACCCTCACTTCACATCACCATTTTCATTCGGTTTTAGAGACAGAGCAGAGGAACTGTAAGGCCCCATTCCTGGAACCCCACAGTTGGTCAATCATAGCAATTAAAACATTAACATTAGAATCATACAATCTTAAGCAGCGGAAATGATTTATCAAAAACCATTCATTTCATTTAAAACACTGTTGTTAAGCAATACATCATCATTGACTGTTTACTAAAGACTTGTTTATATGCATTACAAAACAACAGCAACACAGAGTACGAATGGATGTCAGACTTTCCCTGCGGGTAGCTTCACCCTCGTGCCATCCTCAACAATAATTACCTGCCAACTAAAAATGTATAAAAGTCAGCGTTGCTGAGTGAGCTCTAGTTTCAGAAGTGATAAAATACTTTCTATATGTTGTATAAGAAAATACTCTTTTCTGTAAAATACAACTCTGTACCGTATATGCCAGCACGCATCAACTATATGAACATATATTGTTCGCTCTATTTACTGTATGCCTTGTCTGTTCTATCAATTTTATCTTTATGTTTCACTTTCTGTATGGACCAGTGAGCAATACCCCAACTATATGCACGATGGAAAACGGGTGATGGGCCATCTATATCCCTCGAAAGGGTCAACTGTATCCCTCAAAAGGGTCAACTATATCCCCCAAAGGGTCAATTATATCCCCCAAAAGGGTTCCGTGTACTGTGTACAAGGCCAACCCAATCACCCAGGGCACGATGCAAAGGTCCTGCCAATCTCAATTGATTGACCCTGTGTGCATAATAGGGTAGCTAACCCGCAGCACAGTTGAGCTAACGACAACATGGTCGTGTACCTCCTGTAAACTTGCAAGACTTGTTAACATTTTCATTAATGTTCCTCTTCTTTTCTTTATTGCTCTTTCACTTTATTATTACGATATACTTTACGTTACGATAATAACATACCACGTAAAGTCACATACTATAAGTAATAATAATAATAGCAATAACAGTAATAAGAAACAACCATAAGTAATCATATCATGCATGAAATATCATCATTAATAAGCCCTTAGTCATCCTCGATCAAAACCCTAAAGCACACACTCCTAGAAAATTCTGTAAAAATTTCTAAGTGGTTAGGCGCATGGGAACTATTTGGGCGCATGAGCCCTGTTTGGGCGTTTCATCACTATGTAGGCGCATCGGCCAACACCTAAGCATTTTTTACTTTAGGCGCATGAACTATTCAGGCGCATGAACTATTCAGGCGCATGGGCACTATTTGTGCGCATGAACACTTAGACGCTTGGGTAATTCGGACGCATGGACACTTAGGCGCATGAGCCACTTGGGCGCATGGCCCTACACTTAGTCGTCCAGCTGACATTTCTAGGCGCATGGGCCACTGTTCAGGCGCATGGGCCGTACTTAACATTTCTAAGGTAATCTTAGGTGCATGGGCTACTGTTTAGGCGCATGGATTACACTTAATTCTTTGTAAGGCATTTTCAGGCGCATGAGCCTTGTCTAGGCGCATGGACCTTCTGTTCAACATATTTCCAGTATGTTTTCAACCTAATCGTCAAATCCATGTGTTCGAAGCTTAATGTGGCTATTTTAAACATGAATAACCTATAAGCATTCAAGAATCACATTCATTCATGCACAATACATACGGGCATACATACTCAAACATTGGAAAATCATTTAAATACATTTTCAGCCTCAAAGATGTTTGAAAACAAGTAAAAACGGGGTCTAGAACTCACCTGGTGCAATTTGGGTGTTCTTCCTTTTTACCCGCTTGCTATGAGTTCAAAACACCTAGAAACAACATCC
>CM046441.1:49344644-49354644 GCA_025506515.1 Flaveria trinervia
ACAAGCGGATTGGACGGAAGTTCCCTAGCAATGCAGCCAGTGGAAAGTTTGGACTGGATAAAAGCAAAGTCAAGTGTTACAAAAATAACTTGATGGGCCACTTTTCCAGGGAGTGAAAGGCACCAAGAAAAAATGGTGGCCAAGCACAATCCAGACCAAACTACACTGACAAAGCCACCCAGAATGAGAAGCCAAAGCAGCAAGCTACAGATGTTGTTAAAGAAGGAGGCTTTGACTAGAGCTTTCAGGTGGAAGATGCTTCTCCAAACCAAGAACTAGTGGCAGATCATGATGAAGCCAAGGTGTTGGAACATCTCTGTACCCCTGAATGCATGGCTAAAGTTAACAGGTCCTGTAACTTATAAATGAGATATGATCTTGAATCCTTAAATATCTAAAAGCTGATTTTAGAAAGACTGAAAGTGATTATAAGCTAAAGATAAAAGACTTAGAGAAAACAATTTCAGTTCTAAAACATGAGCACACCAACTATAGGACTCAGATCAAAGATCTGATAACTAAGTTGACTGAATGCCAGACTGAGCTTGTGATCAGGAAAGCCAGGGGAGAAAATTGTGTTCTTGAAGAAGAGAACTTCAAGAACATGATATCCTCATCCCGGCACAACAAGGTGTGTTATCAAAACAAGCAGGGACTGGGATCTAATGATATAGATCCTCCACACACAATCTTGTCTGTAAGATCACCCAGGTGTGGAACTTGTGAAGATGTGCTTTCCCTCATAGACCCCTTGAGTAAAGAGGATAAAAATTGATAGTGAAGAATCCTCTGAGAAGAATGAAGAGGAGGATTCAAAGAAGGGTAACTATTCTGTTGAGGAGAAGAAAAAGACTGTGATGACCAAGTCTATGAGAAAGAACTTGATCAGGAAGATTAAGAGAAAAGCTAGAAAGGCTCAAGAGATCAAGGCTATTTTTTACTCTAAGCAGAAACAAGTTTTTATCTCTGCAGGGTTTGAAGTGGTGAATACTGAAGACATCATCCTAAACTCTTCTTCAAAGAATTCTGGTTTATGTTCAAATCATCTTAGCACAAAGAAGAAGGCTGATCTGTTGTGTGCCGCTGCTACACAACATGGACCATCCAACTCCAAGAATAGTTCTCAGCCCAAAAGGTCTGACACAGCATCTGCAAAGATGAAGGTGGAGAAGGGATGTGATCAAAATCAGTCTTGTTCTTAGCAGAAGGCTCTTGGGAAGAAGAAAATGGAATGTGTTATGTGTGAGAATACTTCTAACCTTGTTAAGGATTGTCCATACAATCCAAGAGGTACTCTTCATGTGACCAAGAAAGAGACTTCCAAGAAATATTTAGCCTCGGAAGGAAAATTTGTTTCCTTCGGAAGCTCCATAATGAAGAAGGCAAGTGGAAAATTACCTTCAGAAGGAAATTTGGTCTCGGAAGAAAGGAATACTTCCGAAGCACTAAAGTCTACTGCAGTGTTTGCAGGATCTTCTCCAGTCATCAAAACTTCCAAAGTCTCAAAAGCTTCTGAAGTGTTGAAGGTCAAGTCCAAACATCCAAAGATGGTGTGGAAGTCAAAGAAAGACCAAGTGACTGAATGTTCTCCATCAACAACAGGTCAAGATCCTCAAATCACAACTATAGGATCTATTACTGTTGCATTACCTTCTACTTCTTTTAATGAGCCCAAGACCAGTAAGGCTTGGGTTTACAAATGTAACTAATCATTTTCTTTGTGCAGGAACAGCTCAAGACAAACAAGAATGTCTGGATCATTGATAGTGGCTATTCCAGGCACATGATAGGCAATAGGTTACTACTCCAGAACTTTGAGAATTGATGGAGGGCCAGTTGCTTTTGGAGGAGATAAAGGTGGTTACATTTCTAGAAGGGGCAAGGTCACAAATGGTAAGCTCAACATTGAGAAGGTAAACTTTGTCAAGGATCTTGGGTACAATATCTTGAGTGTATCCCAATTTTGTGATCAGAGTCGTAACATGCTCTTTACTGAGCATGAGTGCATTGTTCTCAAGCGGGGGGTGGTCATCCTCATGAGCATATTCTTCTTAGAGCCCCCAGGAAAGGGAACATGTACAAGATGGATTTGCAATAGACATCTCCTCTGGAGTAGTCTCGCGCTTTCTATCTAAAGACAATAGTGATGAGTCTTTCCTATGGCATAAAAGAATGTGCCATGTAAACTTTATGAACATGAAAACTGATTAAGAATGATTTGGTAACTGGAATGCCAAAGAAAGAGTTTACAAGTGATGATCATTTTGTCGCATGCCTGAAAAGGAAGCAACATAAGATATCTCATAAACCTAAGGAACTAAAGAAGTGATCAATGTGATCACAAGGTCAAAACCATAAGATGTGATCAACGAACTAAATTCAAGAACCAAATCATTGATACATTTTGTGATGAAAAGGGTATTACAAGACAATACAGTGCTCCAGGACTCCTCAGCAAAATGGTTTTGCTGAGAGGAGAAATAGAACACTAATTGAAGCTGCAAGAACATGTTGTCTGACTCTAAGCTACCCATCACCTTCTAGGCAGAGGCAGTCAACACTTCCTGCTATGTGCAGAATAGAGTTTTAGTGGTTAAGACTAATGGTAAGACTCCATATGAACTTTGGCATAAGAGGAAACCTTTCATTGGTTTTCTCAGTTCATTTGGATGTCCTTGCACCATCTTGAATACCAAAAACCAAAATGCCAAATTTTCTATGAAATCAGATGATGGACACTTCATTAGATACTCTTTCCAAGCTAAGGCTTACAAAGTATACAATCTCATAACTAGAATTGTTGAGGAGTCAGCCAATGTGACCATTAATGAACACACACCTTGTGTGGCTAGTTCTTGTCCTGATTGGTTGTTTGATCTTGATTTAGTTACCAATTGTTTTAACAAATCTTGTGAGACTGCTTCAGGATCTGCAAAAATTTTACCTACAGGTGATCCTGACCCAAGATTTGAGCTAAGAAAACCTTCAAGTAACACATCTTTAGCTCCAGCTGTAACTACTTCTTCAAATGAAGTCTCTATCAGCACTACAATGACAAATTCAGCTGATACATCTGGGATGCCTTCAAATTCTAGCTCAGAGGCTCCACAACCAGATAAAGTCACTTCAAATGCAGAAGAAAGTGATGGAGGTGGTGATAGTGATCAAGAATTTCTTGATGCTGATAACCACTCCATAGATGACAACATCAATGATGTCATACACTTATTGGATCAAGTCTCTCTTGATAAGTGTGCTGATGTGGTGGGAGAAACATCAATGCCAGATCTAAATTTCCCTAATTTAGATCTCTCTCTGCAACTTGCTGTGATCCCTTAGCTAAGGATCCACAAGTCTCATCCCACTACAAACATCATTGGAGATGTTGGCACAGGGGTAAGAACAAGAAGACAAACCCATGAAGCAAATGTTTGTCTTCACTCTCGTTTCTTGTCCCATACAGAGCCAAAGAAAATTGATGAGGCTCTTAAGGATTTGACTACATTAATGTCTTTGCTCCTGTAGCAAGACTAGAAGTTGTGAGGATATTCTTGGCATTTTGCTGCATCTAAGAACTTCAAGGTCTGTCAACTTGATGTCAAATGTGCTTTTCTTATAGGGTGATTGATAAAGAGGTGTATTTCAATAACCACCTGGTTTTGCATATCCTGTTCATCCAGATTATGTCTGCAAGCTTGACAAAGCTCTTTATGGGCTGCATCAGGCACCAAGGAAGTGGTATAAGACTCTATCTTAGTATCTCTACAAGCATGGATAAAGAAAGGGTACTATAGATGGAACTTTCTTCATCAAAGGACAGGGAAGTGACTTAATGCTAGTTCAAGTATATGTAGATGACATCATATTTGGTACAACTAATCCAAAGCTCTGTAAAGACTTTGAGAAGCTGATGAAGGACAGATTTGAAATGAGTGCCATGGGGGAACTCAATTTCTTTCTGGGAATTCAAGTGAAACAAGTTGAATATGGCATCTTCATTAGTCAGTCAAAGTATGTTCAAGACATGCTTAAGAGATTCAACATAACTGATTGTAAGATTGCTAAGACACCAATAGCAAGAAACCACTCCCTTGGACCTGATCTTGAGGGGGAGTGTGTGGATGAACACCTTTACAGGGCTATGATTGGTCTCTTATGTATCTTACAACTAGTAGGCCTGATATCATGTTTGCTACATCTATTTGTGCAAGATATCAAGCCAACCATAAGATGTCTCACCTTATCACTATCAAAAGGATTCTAAGATACCTCAAAGGTGCTTCAACACTTGGTCTCTGGTATCCTAAGAATTCTTACTTCAATCTGTATGCTTATACAGATAGTGATTATGGTGGTTATAACATGACTGCAAAGTCTACACCTCGGGGATGTTAGTTTCTTAGTGGAAGGTTGTCTCATGGCAATGCAAGAAACAATCTTGTGTCTTTGCATCAACTGCTAAAGCTGAATACATTATTGCTGCAAGCTGCTATGCTCAAGTGCTATGGATTTAGAATCAGATGCTTGACTATGGATTAAACTTCAAGGAGACTCCCATTCACATAGACAACAACAATGTTATCTCTATCACAGAGAATCTAGTGCAGCACTCAAGGACAAAACACATCAACATTAGGTATCATTTAATTAGAGATACTTTGAAAAGGGATTAATTAAACTAGTCAAAGTTAACATAAATGAACAATATGCTAATCTGTTTACAAAAACTTTTCATGAACGAAGATTTAAGTATCTTATATCAGCTAATAAGATGATTAACTTTGAGTAAGCTTTCTTAAAACTAATTCATATTATTTCTTAAAATCTGTGTGTCCTAAGTTATCTAGTTCATCATCTTCATAAGCTCTTGTTTTCTTTGATAAAACTTTTTGGAGACTTTCCTTAAAATTTGAAAAAATTTTCTCCTTCAAAAGATATGCTTTTACCTTCGGAAGTAACTCATGCCTTGAAAAGAAATAATTGTCTAAGTAAATTACCTTCAAAAGAAATTTCTGAAATATCTTCTGAAGCTTAACACTAGTCTCAGACACTTATATGTTTACAAGGACCATTTTCTTCCGAAGCAAATTAACTCTCAGAAGCTTTGATCTTCTAAACAAAGCATCCAAGTTTTAATTCTCTTCCGAAGCAAATTTTTCACAACTCTTAGGAAATTCTTCCGAAGTCATTTTAGCTTCAGAAGCTTTTCTTATTAAAACTTCCAAAGACAATTTACTTTCAGAACCTTTTTGACTTCCAACAAAACTACTTTTTGAGCAAAAGCAAACTACTTTTTCAGAGGTGAGACTGACATCCGGATTTCAAAGTTTATCCTCTTTCATTAACTTTGTCTTAAATCCTCTTCACATATAAACCTAACGGTTCCCCCTCTTTCTATCATCTTCATCTTTCCTCCAAACCTAAGCCCCAAATTTCTCTCCAAAATTACTTTCGTTCATCTTTCTTCATCCTCAAGCTTTCTCCCAATGGCTAACCTAACCCGTAGAAATGACCTAGATTTCTCCATACAGTTACACACGCAACACAACCAAGTTGTTACACTCTGAGAAAGATCCACATCTCTTAGAGGTTTGCCATTTCTTAGCTCTATCCAACTACTTCACCTCCCTTACCATTGATCCTACACTATATGAGGACCTTCTGCTCAAATTTTGGAAGACCTGCCAACAGGTCATTATAGATGGGGAGAAGGCACTATCTGCCATAGTGTAGGGGAGAACAGTCTTCATCACTTCGGCCATCATCAACACTCATCTTTAGCTGGATGATGAAGAAGGTGAGGTGTTCTTCCCCAAAGAAGTTGTTAATCACTCATTTGTGCAGATGGGCTATGAGAAAGACTTCTTTGTAAAGACCTTCAGGAAAAGGAAGGTCTCATCCCAATGGAAAATCTTGCTCCATGTGGTTATCCACAGCTTGTTAAACAAGCATAGAGGACAGGACCAGATTCCTGAAGATCTCTCCTTCATTGATCATGATATAATTCAGGGAGTCAAGTTTAGGTATTCTCAGTTTGTTTATACAAATTTGCTTGCAAATTTGGACTCCTTAGAATACTACATGTTCCCTAGATATGTTCAACACATTCTTAACTGTGAACTGGGCTCACAGTTAAGGGGAACAGGTAATATTCTTAAGCTGGGATAGATGAAGCCCGGCATCTTAAAATCTTGAGAAAGCCCACTATTGGCTTCTCTGTGGTAGAAACAGCCCTAGTCCTAAAAATGTTAGAGCTCATTGCTCAAGGTGACAACCTAGCAGCACCAGCTAGTGTGGAACCCACACCTTCTACTTCCCAACTAACTCAACAGCCTCAAATCACCCTCACCTACCAAAGAAAATCCAAACGAACCCCTGATCAGACTATTCAGTCTGTAGAGGCTCCTATACACTCACCCATACAGGAAGAAGTGGACACTGAAGCTCCCACTTCTCCTAAGGAGCAGACCTATCCCATCTCTTCAAGGATCATTGCTGAGGTTCCTCATGCTTAGCCTGATAAGCTCATAAGCCAAACTGCCTTAAGCCATCACTCTGAGTCTCAACACTCAAGTGATTAACCTTCAAGGGACAGTTACCACACCCAACCTTTAGATCTTAATCAACCAATTCCCACCTTGACTTCTACACTGATGAGGATCTAGGTTTCAATGAGTATCATCATTCTCTTTTCTTTTCCCCTACTCAAAGAGAGATGAGTGCTTCTGAGGCTCCTATCTCTAGCCCACATCAGTCACCTACTACTGAGGTGGACACTTCTATTCAGGATGTCCATATGGAAGAGGCTCTCACTTTTGAAAGTGATTACATCATTAAGACCTCAACCATGGCAACTCAGCCCACTGACATCTCAACTGAGGTTGCCAGTGAGCAGAGGATACTGGAGTTCCCACTTCACATGTGGAGCAAACCACTCCTGTTACTTCAAAGATCAGTGCTGAGGTTCCTCATGCTCAGCCTGATGAGCTCACTAGCCCAACTACCTTAAGCCTTCACTCTAAGTCTCAACACTCAAGTGAACAATCTTCAGGAGACAACTACCATCCCTAGCCTTTAGATTTAAACCAACCCATTCCTAACATTGACTTCTATACTGATGAAGATTTAGGTTTCAGTGAGTACCATGATTCTTTCTTCTTTTCCACTACTCAAAGAGATATGAGTGCTCATGAGTCTCCTATATCTAGCCCAAATCAATCACCCATTACTGAGGTTGACACTTCTGAACCTGTTCAGGATGTCCATATGGAAGAGGCTCTTACTTCTGCAAGTGATTCCATCATTAAGACCTTAACCATGGAAACTCAGCCCATTGACACCTTAACTGAGTGAGCAGAGGAAATCTAGCAGCCAAGAGCCTGAAGCTGGTGATGAGAGAGAGGACTCTGATCCAATCATCTCATTCTCCAATGATTCTTTTGATGAAGATGAGGGAAATCTAGGGCTAAACGTGCAAAAATTATCACAAACATGCACCTATTTAGTCTCCAAGGTTAGTCATCTTGAATCTCAAGTGACTACCTTGCAAAACAAGGTCAATGATCAGCAACTTGAGATTTCTTATCTCAGGGAACAACTAGCTGGGAGACCTTTAAAAGGTGCTTAACCAGGAACACAAGAAACTGTGAGTGTGATTGACCTAACTCCTAACTCACCTATGCAAGAGGGTGATGCTACCAAAAAAGGGGAGAAAGTCATTACAGTCACAGAACCTGGGAGTTCTTCAGGGAGTATGGACATTGAGGACTCACCATCCTCACTTGCAATTGTGCATACTCAGCAACTTCCTCAAATTCACATTGATGTTGACTCCATAGACTCCTACATTCAGAGTTTGTTTGAGGAAGAAATACCAAGGGCAATGTCATCTCCATCAACTTCAAATCATATTATTGGGTGGATGTATGATGAAAACAAAAATGCCCTCATCATTTTTAGAGTTCAAGGATAGCAAGAGGTCTTCAATTTTCGGACCTTGAACATCTATGAAAGTCTGGATCTAGTCAACATGACACTTGTCAACCAAAGCCAATCAAGATAAGCTGACAAGCTGGCTCAAAGAATCCAAGACAGGATCACTGCAGAGTTCAACTTCAGAAGGAGACTAAGACAATCAAGCAATGTCATCGATCAAGATGTTAAGGCAAACCCTAACGTTAGCTTCTTAGGGAAAACCTTGACTGAAGGCCCAGTGGCAGAACCTGAGAGCCCTGTCTCATCATCAATTGTTGCAAAGATTGAAACCGTTTTTGAGACACTTGCTGGTGAAGGTGCATCACAACCTCTCTCTAGCTAGAGCTTGGAAGCTACACCAAGCAATGAAGGCCAAAGCTCTCTCCACCCTGAGTCACAAAGGTCTATGAGTGACAAAAGGAAAAGAAAAATGACTTTTAAGGAGATTAAGGAGGATGAGAGAGAGGAGAAGGAAACTAAGGGGAAAAGGTTGCTCTATTGGGTCTGCAAGACTCATGGAAACTGCTATCAAGACCCCCAGGCCAAACACTCAGGATGATGAGTTGAGGACAGTTAGGATCAATTACTTGCATACTAGGAACTATGACATTGATAATGTCATTTCTCTCCACTTAAAAGAATTAAATGAACTAGTTGACATGGAAGTGTCAAACGAGAGAAAGGAGGCAGAAGATGTAGAGCTACTGGTTCAAATCAAAGAAGAAAGAAGAAGGAAAAGATTATACAAGCATGTGCTTACTCTCTTCCTAGTTGAAGAAAGTCCTGCACAAGAGGATGTGGTTCAACAAGAACCTCAAGTAGACAAAGAAGAAGATAGGATCAAAATGATCAACTAACTGAGTCCCACAGGCCTCTATCAGGCTGCTGCACTTCTTCCCTTATCCTATGATTATATTGAGAGTGAATACCTCAAATAACTTGAACTTGAGATAGTCAAGCAAAGAAAGATCACAAAAAGGAAGCTAAGGGAAGAGGCTGTAAAGTCAAGAGTCGTCAGCCATAAAAGTATAAAGAAGTTCGCAGATAGGCAGATGATGATGAGCTTCTTGAAGTTGTATGGATTCTCCGGAAGGAGACATGGCCCTATGTTTCTGTCCACTATGGATGAGCATATCAGGGTAATCAAGCAGAAGATCAAGAGTGAAGAGCTAATAGACTTACACTCCCCTCCAAGTCAAGCTCCACCTGAAGTGGAGGTTAAGGTTGAACAACCAAAGACAACACAACCTGAACCTCCTGCTGAGACTCAGGAAGCTTCATCTTCGGATCCACAGCAGGGTCAGACTCCCTCTTATTCTGAAGAAGAATACTTTGGAAGTTTCTCACCAACAACAGAAATATTTTAAGTGTGAAATATTCCAAAGCCAAGACCAATATCTTTCGAAGCCAAAGATGAAGTCTTCCGAAGCTTCTAAGACAAAGTCTTCCCAAGCCAACACTAGAAGACAGATTTCTTCTGAAGACTTTTAGGATACATGCTTTATCTTATGTACTTTACATAAAGCAGGACCCCTTTCCGGTGCAACTCTGTAAAGTCACTAACTTATATAAGTTGGTGAAAAGGTCCATGTTTTTAGTAACTGTACATTGAGCTCTTGAGTCTGTAACTTTCTACTTCATGTACTTTATCCTTTTTGTAACATATTAGGATATGAGCTATGGCATGTCATAGTGACTAGTCAAAAAGGCAATCTGCTTTTTGACTCTACAATTGATTTTGTTCGTGTCTAATCAATTATAACCGGCTGGCCTTCAAAGTATGGTCGATTGTAGGATGTAGTAAATGTATCTCAAGTACTTGTAACTTTCTAGATATTCTTGTAAGATTTGTAATAAAAGTTGAAAAAGCAATATACTACAATCTTCAAAACCAACTCCTTGTGTGTTTTGCTATCTTGTTCTGTCTAATATTTACTTGTGTTCTTAGTATCATTACAAGAGGTTAACTAGTTTCCCTGTTTGATCAGTTAAGTGTTCTTAGCAACTCTCCTCTTTGTGTTGTTAT
>CM046441.1:49359644-49528093 GCA_025506515.1 Flaveria trinervia
ACGTATGAAAACATGTAAAAAGCTTAGATATGGCCTCATGGATGATAAACTAAGATATTGGACGTAAAAAGTTGCGATTTTGGGTTAAAAACGGGCTGGTTCATAGTTTTTATGTGATCTGCGACATTGTCTATGCATCCAGCAAAACTGCATATTCAAGCTGCGAAACTGTGGGTTTTCTTCAAAACTATAGTTTCGTAGATAATTTCGCAGCTAGAGAATTCCAACGAAAGTTGGGCGAAACTGCCATGCGAAACTGCCAGGGAAACTGTCAGCGAAACAGGGAGCAAAACTGTCAGTGAAACTGGCAGCGAAACTATCAGCGAAACTATCAGCGAAACTGACAGCAAAACTGACAGCGAAACTGATAGCGAAACTAACAGTGAAACAGACAGCGAAACTGGCAGTGAAATTAGCAGCGAACTTAGGCAGAAATTAACCCATTTCAGTGTTAACTTATCTGCAGGCTATGTAGTGTGATCCTAGCCTTGTAAGTTTAGTTTAGAAGTTAGTCTTGGTATTCTGGTGAGTTCTAGATGCCCTTATTTGTAAGTTTTTCCATGTTTTGGGGTTATTATGCATACTAAAATACGTTTTTAAATGACCGAGATTTTATGAGGTTTTAACAGGAAATAGTTTTTCTATAAGGAAATGTGTTATATGAATGTTTAAAAATAAAAAAATTTTGCGATGACCTGCCAGCCCGGCCCCAGCCAGGGGCGTTGCCCCTTGGGCCCCACTAGGGGTTGCTGCCCCTAGGACCCCGTTGTGAAGGGCTGCCACCCCCGAACCCCCGCTGCCCCGTAGAGGGTCGGTTATGTTTTGTGATGACTAGTACTTGCCATGTTTTGTACTTATTAAGTTAACTATTATATAATAAAGTGAAAGACAATATTAATGAAAATTGAAACGTAATGAATGTTACCCCCAGGCCCGTTTGATGATGAAAAGTCTTGCAAGCACTATGATAGACTTCACTTACGTGAGTCTGCTGTATGAGGACTAATCCGTATTCATGAGCGGGCTATGTGCCTTGCAGTGTGGATAAACTATGGAGGGTTAGCTACCATGATGATGTGTACCGACAGGGATCGGCATCCGTTGTTGATCAACATGGAGCTCTTACTTTGTGCAATCTCATTTATGATGAAAATGAAAGATAATTAAAGAATAAAAGATGATGAACATGCTTATTATGATGCAAGAAATATTATGTATTATGTTGTATGCGTGGTCATTATATGAAGGATAAAGTTATATTTTCTTATTTACCTAAAACTAGAACTCACTCAGCAAAGCTGACTTTTATGTATAACAATTGGCAGGTAAATGATGTTGTTGAGGGTGGCACATGGTAGGAAGCTACTTGGACGGCAGTGGATGTCATTTCTGATTATAAAATCTTTTATTGTAATTTAAGAACAAGTACGATGTTTTATTTACAATTTATGGACAAATGTATGGGTACAATATGGTTTCCAAGTTTTAAATGAATGTCTATTTAATTCCGCTGCAATGTTTTGGTTATTAAAAATGATTTTATGTTATGATTAGCCAACTATGAGGTTTCTCGGGAACGGGGCCTTACACCCTTGTTTTGAATTATTGGGAAAAAGCAAACCTAAATCAATAGTACCTCGAAGATATCAAAAATTATGTTTAATCCCGTTCTGTTGTCTTTTAGTAGGGGCCAAACTAAATCTTACTAACAAATTAACTGCAAAAGAAATGTCAGGTCTCGTACAGTTAGTAAGATACATAAGAGCTCCAATTTCACTAAGATGTGATATCTCTGGACTTAGTACCTCTTCATTATCTTCGCAAGGACGAAATGGATCATTATCAACATTGAGAGAACTAACAACCATCGGTGTGCTTAAAGGATTTGCTTTGTCCATATTTAAACGCGTTAAGAGTTTCTCAGTATAGGTTAACTAATGTACAATTGCATATGCTCAATCTGCAAACCAAGACAATATTTAGTTTTTCCATGGTCTTTTATTTCAAATTCTTTCATGAAAAGAGCAATTGCTTCACTAAATTCCTTTTGCCTTTCAATTATCTTTAGATCATCAACATACACAGGTGTGATCACATATCCTGATGTTGTCTTCTTAATGAAGACACATGGACAAATAAGGTTATTTGTGTATCCTTTACTTGTCAAATAATCACTCAAACAATTATACCACATCCTTCTAGATTGTTTGAGTCCAAACAAGGATCTTTGTAATCTGGTATAATACATTTCCTTAGGCTTTGGGCTTAACGCTTCGGTAAATTTCAAACCTTCATGAATTTTCATATAGATGTCATTATTTAGTGATCCATACAAGTAAGCTATAACAACATCCATAAGATGCATCTCTAAATTTTAAAAACTACTAAGCTGCTTAAGCATCTAAAGATTATTCAAGTAAGCTATAACAACATCCATAAGATGCATCTCTGAATTTTTAAAAACTACTAAGCTGCTTAAGCATCTAAAGATTATTGCATCTATAAAAAGGGAATATGTTTCCTCATAATCAATTTCCGGCCTTTGTGAAAAACCTTGAGCCACAAATCTAGCTTTATACCTTATATTTATTTTTCTCATTTTGTTTTCATACAAAACCCATTTATACCCTACAGGCTTTACGTCCTTCAAAGTAATAACAATAGGTCTAAAGACCTTTTGTTTGTTAAGTGAATCTAATTCAGCTTGTATAGCTTTTTTCCATTTATCCCAATCATGTCTATTTTAACAGTCACTAACTGATTTTGGTTCAGGATCATCATCTACACTAATGATGTCACTTGTTACGGAATAAGAAAATATTTATCAATATTTTCCATTTTGTCTCGATTCTATAAGATACGTGTGTGACCATAGTTCATATTTTGTTTTTTTCATCCAAACCCTCCTCATGAGAGGTTTTGATAATTAGTGTTGCATCAAGATCATTGACTTTATGGTCAACTTCCTTTTTATAAGTTTTTCTTTATCGAGGTTTTTTCTCCTTGGAACTGATTGGTCTACCTCGCTTTAAACGCCTCTAAGATTCATGTGCCATTGTGTTATATATTTGCTTATTTTGAATCTGAACTCAAGTTGGAGCATTAGCAACTAATATATGAGATTTAGTAACTCTGTTCGTATCAAATAATGCATTGAGTAATTGATTTGCAATTTCTTGCAGATATATTATCTTTTGAACCTTTGTTTCATATTATTTAGTTACTGGATAAAGATACAATAATGAAGGAACATACCATGAGATATAATTTTCTTGTTTTTTTTCTTTTCTTCCCCTAATGTCGAGAAAACTGACTCGTTAAAGCAGCAATTAGCAAAACATGTTGTAAATACATCACCCTTTAAAGGTTCAAGATATCTTATGATGGAAGTTGATTCATATCCAAAATATATTCCTAACCTTCTTTGAGGACCCATTTTCGTGTGTTGTGATGGTGCAATAGGGACATACACAACACACCTAAAAATTCTAAGATGGGAAAGGTTTAGCCCATTGCTAGAAACAAGTTGAAAGGAAGAGTATTTATGACTTGCACTTGGTCTCACATGAATTAGTGATCTATAGGGGTGTAAGCAACCGTGCTGAGCCCGAGCTCACTTAGGCTCAAGCACGGCTCATTTTAACTTTATAAAGCTCGAGCTCGAGCTCGACTCGTTTGTAGTTATATTTCTGAAGCTCGAGCTCGAGCTCGTCAGAAATTATTCAAACTCGAGCTCGACTCGGGCTCGGCTTGTTCATCATTAATTTTTTTTTATATTTACTATTATATTTATATATAATCATACTTATCATATATATAATATAATATATAATATTTAATTGTTTATATCATATTTTTATATATAATTAATAATATTATTATAAATAAATATTTGATATGTAAAAAATATTATAAAAAATATGTATAAATAAAAGCTCGTTTAGGCTCGCGAGCCAGCTCGAGCTCGTTATCTGAAGCTTGGGCTCGAGCTCGTTTAGTAAACGAGCCAAAATATGAGCTCGAGCTCCGGCTCGAGCTCATTAAAGCTCGGCTCGATTCGAGTTTTTTTCGAGTCGATCTTGAGTAGCTTGCGAGCCGGCTTGGTTCGTTTACATCCCTAGTGATCTAGCATGAAAAAATATATGACCCTAAATAAACACAAGAAGTTTTTTTCTCACTATTAATGGTCTAGTTATTAGTTGTAGACGTTTGATTAATGACTCAGCTAAGGCATTTTATGTGTGTACATGAGCATCACGGTGTTCAAGAATTGTTGATACATGTATGTCCCTAGATCGTGATATGTGATGTAATAGATCTTGTTTGGTATGATTAATGAACTGATAATTGATAGTCTGTTGGTTATAATGTTTAATAGTTCATTAATGAGTCGTAAATGAATAGATTGGGTTTATGATTACTTGAATGATTACATATAATATTATATTAATTAACTAAAATATTCAAACATAACTTAATGAAGTTCCCATGCGAATGGATCATGCGAATGAACCATACACATGAAGAACTTCACACGATTGACTCAGTCGCACGACTGGACCAGGAGACTGGATCAGTCGTACGACTGTAACATAAGATTGGCTCAGTCGCACGACTGAACACTCAGTCGCACGAATGAACCAACCGCATGGTTCAATCGCACGACTGAACCAAACTAATGGTTCAGTCGCACGATTGAAGAGTGCCAACCTATAAATACAACTCAATTCGTGAAAAACGGAGACATTCGATCAAGTACGATTCAAGTCGAACCCTAGCCGTCCAGAAACCTTCCAAATCGTTCTCCAAGTTCATAGAACACATTAGATCGATTCCTTATCGATTTCTAACGTTAGTTTCAATCCTTGATTGATTCTTCGTGTGTTCTCACTGATTGGATAGCCAATAAAATAGGATTCCGCACTATTTGATCCGGTATACACGTGATCTCTAGGTATTTCAGTCGAATACCAGGTCCTAACAAGTGGTATCAGAGCTATTGGCTCTTGATTACGTGTTGATTCAATCAAGATTGCATAAAAGTTTGTGTTTTTACACTAAAAACGCAATCTTTGGCATCAAAAGTGATCTTGGAAGTTCCCTGCTCATCGACGTTTGGTTTCTATGGACTCAGGCGATTAGAACCTGTGAAATATCGAATTTTTACGGCTGAAACCCGTCAAACCTAGAAATTTTCGCAAAACAGCAGCTTCAATCGCACGACTGACTCATTCGTACGACTGGACTCCATTCGCATTGCTCATACGCACGATTGGACCTAGTCGCACCTTCATTCGGCCGATTGAACTGTTCGTTCGCATAGCTCATACGCACCAGATTCATTCGCACGACTGAACCAATCGCCCAGTTCATTCGCACGATTGAACCAATCGCAGAGCTTATACGCACGATTAGCTCATTCGCATCCTTTAGTCACATCAGTGAAAGTTTGTTTGATTAGATTATAAGTTTATTCATCATGGAAGATCAGATGTCAGCCTTTACTGCTGGGAAGGACTCAGGATAAGAATCTGTTGCTGCTTGAGAGTGAGGTGGGGAATCACAATAAACCACCAAAGCTCTTGACTTTAGATGAGTTTCCCCACTGGAAACAACGTTTTGAGATCTACCTAATGGAGTAGATCCTAATCTGTGGGAAGCCATTGAGACAGGCTATAGTATACCGGTGGGAGCTGATGGAGTTAAACTAACATTAAGCGGGATGACAGACACACAGAAAGTAAAGTACAATGCAGAGAAAAGAGTCTATGCATGATCACTCAGTCTATCCCCAAAGACATATTCCACCAGTATTCCGAGAACAAGCAGTCTAAGAAACTGTGGGATGCGCTAGAGAGAGATATGATGGTAATGCATCATTGAAGGCAATCAAGGCAATGGAGTTAAAGAAGGAATTCGATAACTTCTCATCAATTGGTAATGAAAGTTTGGACGAAGTCATAGATAGATTCTACCACTTGATGAGCGAATTGCATACACATGGAGTGGCTACTACCATGGAAGAAAAGGTAAGCAACTTCGCAGACGGGTTGCTGATAAGTGGGCTACATTCGTGTCTAACCTGTGACAGAATGGAATCCTTGTAAAGCTGGATATAATGAATTCATTCTTAAGTTGCGAGAAGAAGCACTAAGGATGAAGTATAGAGCTCAGAAGTCTGCGTACACACAAAATCCAGCTTTATACAACACCACGCCTCAAGCTAGACATCTGGAGCACCCCTCCAGACTGCGTTTGTGTCTAGCTCGTCAGGTCATGGTCCTCACATGCTCTCCTTCTGGATTAGACACATCTGGGTCATCATGTACCCATCATATTGGATCAGAAGCAAACGCTACCAAACTGAAGACCGAGAACTTCGGTAATGTGACCGTGGAAGTAGCACGAGAGCAAATGGATCTCTTAGCAGCAGTGGTTCATTCATATGATGGACTTGTTGCTGGGAATTGGAAACTGCCATCTGGCAGATGAGGACTACGAGCAGGTGGATGAGATGGAGCTTGAAAGAATGGATATAATGTGGGCCTTAGCAAGTGTTGTTCGGAGGGCGAAGAAGTTTGTGAAAAAGACTGGACAGAACTTGGTTGCTACTAAGGACACCACCTTTGGCTTCGACAAGAGTAAAGTGACCTGCTTTAACTGTGGAGAGAAGGGGCACTTCAAACGAGAATGTGTCAAGCCAAGGAAAACGGGGAATGGGAACCGTTCTCATCCTTTACTCGCTAGGACAAGAAACCCTCTAGTTCTACTTCATCAAACAAGGATCCAAAAGCACTAACTGCTCATGATGATGAAGGACAGGATTGGAGTTTCAGGTTTGTCTCACCAGGAGAATCTAACATTGCCAGTGTCGAGGATATTGACGATGATTCTGCGAGTGAAGGTGATATAGCAGTTGAAATTGCAATGTCACATAGTGAAGAAACAACTGCAGCCGAGGTCAGCTACAAGCCAAATGAGGAAGTTTCCACATCAGAGACAGAAAAGCCAGAGTCGACAGAACCAGAAAATCATCTGATGCGGCACTGATGGCTAATACTTCTGAACCAACTCAGGTAAGTACCACTGACCAAATTTTTAATAAACATGCTTGTTCTGATTGTGACACGTTTAGGAAGAGCAGATGAAAATTTTTCTAGGTTATTAGATCATAATGATAACTTAGTAAAAGATTTACTTCTGTGCACTGAGGCAAATAGAGTGCTAAAACAAAATGAGCATTGTTATAAAGAAAAGATAGACCTATTGACTAAGCAACTTAGGAAACCGAAGTAGTGGCTTTTAACCAAGCAAACGACATTAGGTACTATCTTAACTCCCTAGAAGACACTAAGAAACAAAGGGCAGTTTTAGAAGTCGAAGTTAATTCATTAAAACAGAAACTGCATAGTTGGACTAGTTCTTCACACATAGTTGGACTAGTTCTTCACACATAGTTCAACACTTAGTGAGAGAAAGGAATAACGGGGAGGGATTAGGCTACAAAGTGGTTCCACCACCACCTGAGACCTTGATGAACACCAAGTCTAGACCAGTAAATAATAACCCCCTCAAGGATCATGTGGTGACCACTCCTCTTGTTACTGATCCAGACACCTCTGTTCATATACTGAACCTGGTAAGAATAAAAGGAGGCCACTTCAAAGGGAAAGGGTAAATTGCCTTGTGTTAACCTGGAAAATGAATTTAAAAGGGTTAATTAAAGTCAGGGTCAAATAGAGTCAAATAGAACCTAACAGGACTTCAAATGTTACCTTTTCACATGCTGCAAGTCAAAAACCAGAACCAAAAAATAAAACAGGTTAAATCAGTAAAGTTTGCTACACAGAGAAAACATCAAACATCCAAGAGTCAAAAACTAAAGTGATTGATGTTACTAGAGTGTCACGCACTTCTCCACAAAGAAAGTCTACTCATAAAGTTGATAGCAGGTCATGCTACAACTGTGGAGAATGTGGACACATTGCTTCCGACTGTCATTTCTATCAGACACCTAGGAAGAAGATTGATCTTCTGGACTCTAGACCTAGGTCTTCTAAGTGGAGTTCTCTAACTCCACCTAGAAGAGCTAGTGAACCTAAAGTCCAACCTGTAAGCCAGACGACTGTTTATCATAAACAGGCACTGCACAAATCTGGCTTATGGAAAGAAAAATCCACCCTCGTGTCTGATACTGATAACAAGAAGGAACCTGAGCTACCCTCACCTTCTAAGGGTCAATGGGTGGAGTTTATGATGTGTGATGCCTCTGGGAAACCCAAGACAGTCAAAGCTTGGGTTCCTAACCTAAACTGATTCTTTTACTTTGTATGTGCAGGGTGTTCGATATAGTGCTGAGACTAACACGTGGATTATAGACAGCGGAGCATCCAGGCACATGACAGGAAATAACGCCTTTTATCGAATGTCAAACAAATAAAAGGAGGGCATGTTTCCTTTGCAGGAACAAAGGAGGCTATATCACAGCTCAGGGAGAAGTGGGAAATCAGAAAGTTAAGTTTGATAAAGTGAACTACGTTCAACAACTTCAGAAAAACTTACTTTCTGTTTCCCAAATCTGTGATAAAGGATTTAAAGTCGTCTTCGATAATCAGAAGTGTTACGTGCCGAAGAAAGAATATATGATCCCAGAGGACCAGTTCTGATGACTGCTTCAAGATATAAAGACTTGTATGTCTTGGATCTGTCAACAGCTGCCACAACGGATCATGAGGTTCAGTGTTTCTTATCTAAAGCTACTGAGAGGGACTAATCTCCTGGCATCGGAGAATGGGACACATAAGTCAACGGAAGATGAATCATTTGATTCAGAAGGATTTAGTTAGAGGAGTGAATGTCAAGAACTTCCAACTTCCTGACTTTTGTGTAGCTTGCAAGAAAGGCAAACAGACAAAGAAGTCTCATAAGGAAAAGAAAGTTCATTCAATAGAACTTCCTCTTAAGCTTCTTCACATGGATCTGTTTGGGTCCAGTTAGTACAAGGAGCATTGAGGCGATGCGTACTGCTATGTGGTCACTGATGACTACTCAAGGTTCACTTGGGTAATGTTTCTGAAATCAAAATCAGAAACTTTGGAGACATTCAAGGAATTAGTAACCACACTGGAATCACTCTACAAGCTCAAAGTTCGACAAATACGCTCAGACAACGGGACAGAATTCAAGAATCAAGGGATGGAGGCATACTGCAAGGAAAAGGGAATTGTGCATCAATTCACTTCTGCCTACACACCTCAGATGAATGGCGTTGCTGAGAGAAAGAACAGGAGTTTGATAGAGACTGCCCGGACTATGCTGGCAGACTCGAAACTGCCTATCCAATTCTGGAACGAGGCAGTGGCAAATGCGTGCTATACACTGAACCGAGTCCTAATAGTCAAGCGCCATGGAAAGACATGTTATGAGCTACTTCAAAGACGCAAACCGAATTTGGAGTATCTTGAACCTTTTGGCTCACCGTGTACACTTCTGAAGAAGACACAAGAAGGAAAATTCAGCGAGAAGGCAGTTGAAGGAATTTTTCTAGGATACAACATACGAAACAAGCGAGTTTACAATAACTCAACGGGTCTTGTAGAAGTGTGGTGTAATGTCGACGTTCAGAGATATACCACACCACCTACAGGCAAAGGACCTGCATACTTCTTCGATTATGATGGATTCTTCAAATCCTTCAACATCCCTCTCTCTCCCTCGGATGATGAGTTAGCCACTAGGATGATGTATGATATTCTAAATACTCCATCCAGCACACAGGGAGAGTCATCTACTCAGTCAGAAGGGGTAGTCGATGAAAGTGACTCCTCCTCTGAAGATGAAACTGAAGCAGATGACCAGAACAGTCAGGAGGAACAGGTTCCAGTTCCTGAAAGTCCACAAGCATCCACAAGTGATGTACCCTCGACTTCGGAACCTCAAACTCCAACCTCCTCAGATGCAGACCAAAATGTTTACAATCTTGGTTCGGAGGTGACTGTGCCGACTACTCCAGGATCACGACTAAACGTCTATCATCCCTTGACAATGTTATTGGAGATGTCCGATCAGGAGTACAAACCTGAAATCAGCTATACTCAGCTGATTACGCCTCAGTTATGGAGAAGGGTTACATTCATGATGGTGCTTATCGATGTTTTGTCTCGCAGGTTGAGCCAAAATATGTCAGTGAAGCACTAAATGATGAGGCGTGGTGAGTGCCATGCAAGAAGAACTTCTGCAGTTTAAGAAGTTAGGTGTATGGACTCTGGTTGATAGACCTAAAGGTGCTAAAGTCATTGGCACCAAATGGGTACTAAAATGTAAGAAGGATGACCAAGGAGTCATTATAAGGAACAAAGCTCGACTAGTGGTTCAAGTTTTTCGCCAAGTCGAGGGGATTGACTATATGAGGGTTTGCACCCGTGGCAAGGATGGAAGCTATTCGTATCTTCCTTGCCTATGCCTCGTACATGAAGATTAAAGTCTACCAATTAGATGTGAAGAGTGCATTCCTTCATGGAGAAATCAGGGAAACAGTCTATGTAAGTCAACCCGAGGGATTTGAAGACCCTTATCATCGGGATAGAGTTTACAAGCTCGACAAAGCTCTATATGGGCTTCATCAAGCTCCTCGAGCTTGGTATGAGAAACTCTCGACTCATCTTGTGAAACACGGCTTTCGCAGGGGAGTCATTGACTGTACACTGTTTATTAAAGAAAAGGATGGTGACCTACTGCTTGTACAGATATATGTTGATGACATAATCTTCGGTCAAAGAACGAAGAGTTATGCAAAGAGTTTGAAGCAGTGATGAAGAAAGAGTTTGAGATGAGTGCATGGGGGAGATGAAGTTCTTTCTCGGGTTACAGGTGGATCAAACACCTAATGGGATCTTTCTACATCAGACCAAGTATGTAGGAGACATTCTCAGTCGCTTTGACATGGAGAATGCTTCTGCTGCTGGGACTCCACTTGCTACGATTATGATATAGCACCTGATGAGAATGGAGATCTTGTAGATGCCACTATGTACCGAGGAATGATTGGATCTCTCATGTATCTCACTGCCTCAAGACCTGATATCATGTATGCTACATGTTTATGTTCCAGATATCAGGCTAAACCTAAGGTCAATCATCTGATCGGGGTCAAAAGGATCTTTCGCTATCTAAGGGTACACCCACATTGGGGTTGTGGTATCCTCATGATGACGATTTTGAGCTCACAGCGTATAGTGACTCGGACTATGGAGGCTGCAAAATGAACTACAAGTCTACATCAGCAGGGTGTCAATTCTTTGGGAGAAGATTAGTTACATGGCAGTGTAAGAAGCAGACATCGGTTGCATTGTCAACCTGTGAAGCCGAATATGTTGCTGCTGCAAGTTGCTGTTCCCAAATCATTTGGATTCAACAGCAAATGCGGGATTACGGTTTGAAATTCTCGTCTACTCCTATTTTTGTTGATAACTCTGCTGCAATTGCAGTAACCAAAAACCGGTTCAACATCCTAAGACCAAACACATCGGTATTAAATACCACTTCATAAGAGACTGTTTTGAAAAGACCTTAATAGATGTGGTTAAAATTAATACTGATTTTCAACGTGCTGACCTCTATACAAAAGCCTTTGATAAACCACGTTTTCAATACTTGCTAGAGGTCAACGGCGTTAAAAAGAAAAGTGAGGTAATTCCTGATGAGAATATGTGTGTCCGATGTAGTTTTGTTAATGTTTATTTATTTTATGTTATGTGTTTTTTCTTTCCTTTGTCTGTTATACTTAAACTCATGTTATCTTGCTGTTTATTAAAATCCAAAACAATTAAATCCGAAATGATTTTAGTATTTTAGGGGGAGAATATGTCAGCAAGTTAATATTAAAAAACAAAAAAAACAAAAAAAGAGGAAAGGGGTAACTAGCTGAAATAAGTAGATTGTGTCTGTGATACTGATTAATACCTTTGGAATATGATAGTACACAGGAACAAATCAAGAGGGATTTTAAAATTTAAGGTTTGAAAAGATGCAAAAGTTCAAAGTATAAGTCTGTGTAGTCTAAGCAATATAAAAAGGGAAAATGATAGAAACTGGCAACTCCTAAGGTGACACAGAGAAAGTAGACTTAGAGGCTGCTAGACCACAAATGATATGTTGGTAGATTCAACACAATAGACAATTAGACCTGATTGGTGATCTCAAGATCAAACTAAGTTGTTCAACTGACTATGGGTTTCCATCTTATCACTGGTTAACACAATCAAATATATTCCAATAAGGGGTAATGAGCATTTAAATGCCACAAAAGTGTGCGGATGACCACATTAGAGCAAAGCAAGAAAAAATGAAAGACAAATGCAATAAAGCTAATGACTCATGTTGTTGGTGCATATTGTGTCAAATAAAATAAGCTGCTCTAACAAGGAGATAGGTTGTGTGCCTCTCTGCTGTGCGATGGCACTGACCTGAGAATAAGCATAACCTAGATATTCTAGAATTCATTGTGTTGTTTGCCGCCTCTCTGCTGTGCGATGGCACTGACCTGAGGACAGGCTTCTCTTGAAAGCTCTAAGAATAGTCTCTTCTTGTAATAATACCCGTAGACCGCTCAAAACCTCTGAGGAATGTTGATTACCATATAAGTGTGGGATCCACAAATGTTAGCTGAAATAATTAACCTAAATCAGTCACCAGTCTGCGTCAAAAGTCTGTGTATGGATTTAAGTGGACAAACATACTGACAATCTTAGTGGCTACATTCTCAAGAGTTCCAAATCAATGTGAAAATCTAAGAGTTTCAGTATGATTTCCTTAAGTTGCTAACGACTCTGGATGAACACCGAGAATTTTAGCATCAAAAAGTTTTAATAACAAGTCCCAAAATGATTTGATACTCCTGTATGATTCCAAAATTGAGTTGGTCCAGATATGATCAATCTAAGTTAAAGCTGTCTACTCCTAATCAACTCCCTTAGATTTCCATCTTAGGTTTTATCTCTCACAAAAAGTCCAAACATAAACTTTAGTTGTGTAGTTAGTTTAAGTTCCTATGTTTAATTTTAATTTGTGTGTGTTGGACTACATCAGGGAAATCAGAAGGGAATTAACTTACCTAAAAAGGTCATGTCTGAATGGCCACATGGTTTTAAAATTTAAAAGGTCACGTCTGAAGTGACTGAATTGGTAAGAGCTTACAATGTTATTATCAAAAGTGAAAAGGGTCTGAATAGTAAATGTTAAAAATGACTGTAAACTCACAAAGTGTGACCCATTCGCACTAGTGGATCATGGTTATCGACCAACTATGCGAATGGCTTCCAATCGGCCGAATGGACATGAAATGATCCATTCGACCGAATGGAAGGGGGAGAATGAAACAGTAGACCGACTGAGGCTCAGTCGGTCAACTAAGGGGCGAATGAAGGAGACCGAATGAGTCAGTCGACCGACTGAGACTCAGTCGGCCGACTGAATGCGATTGACTAGGCCAATCGTACGACTGAACCTCAGTCGCCCGATTGAACTGAGCGAATGAGGCCAGTCGGCCAAATGAACCTAGGTTCAGTATTTAAGGGACTTAGTCGATCGCATCTCACTCATCACTCCCAATAGCACCCCAAATCGCACTCTGTACCGTTACCCTGTCAAACTTGCCACCGATTCTGATATACATTGCGGTTAAGATTCTTACATTCCAGTGACGTTTTACAGGTACATACTCCTTAAATCCTACCAAAATCAGTACATCACCGAACTACAACAGCGACATTGGATTGAATCAAGAACCGAACTGTGAATTGACCAAATCACCTATGTAAATGAAGCAAAATGTTAAAATTGAGTTTAATAGGTTATTAGTGACAAGTAGACGAGGCTAATGGACCATTACACACTGTTAAAAGACTTAGATTGGTCAAGATTCGACCCACAGGCGATCGAACAGTGGGGCACGCGACTGGTCGTTCGAATGAACTCCAATCGCACGATTGAACCTTGCGATTGGATCATTCGACCGACTGAACCACCCAAATGAGTCCAGTCGGCAGATTGAACTCAATCGCATGTCTCAATCGGCAGATTGAACTCAATCGCATGCCTCAAACAGCCGATTGAACTCAATCGCATGCCTCAAACACCCGATTGAACTCAATCGCATGTCTCAAACAGGCGACTGACTTCAGTCGCATGATTCATTCGCACGAATGAATCAAAATGACTTTCAACCTTACACTTAGAACAGAAGTTTTCATGTCTTATGTACTAATGGTTCTATGTCTTGTGTGTTACAGATAAATGGCAGAAAAGTGGACCATAAATCCAAAGCACAACATCTGTGCCCATTTGGATCACACCACCAGGAACGGGGCTGAGTTCACCGACATTATAGCATTTCTGAGACGGTCCCGGATCTATAAGGCGATCTCCACTCCTTGCACGCCTTATAGATCACTCCATCAGGCATTCTGGGAAAATGCCTTGGTGGACCGCTCTCGTGAGCCTTACTGTATCAGGAGCTCCATACTGGGCCATGATATTGAGATCTCTGCCGCCGACATTCAGAGGGTCCTAGAGTTCGGGGAGGACGCTGATCATCCTACAAAGCTACATCCATTGACAGTAAGGATGCTTCCTAAGGATAAAGTACGCTGGGGATATCAACTCAGGTGTGCTCAACAAGAGCAACCTGCCCCCAGTACAAGTACTTAGCACACGTGATCCTCAAGTGTGTAGCATCGAGGAGGGGTGGGTTGACGACCTCTCAGCCAGATTCAAAATGCCTACGTGGCACTGGTTCTGAACCACCCCTTCAGTTTTTCCAGCATGATATTCTCCTACTTGGTGGAGAATTTGGAGGTAAAGGGAAAAGAAGGGTTTTGTATGTACCCTAGATTCTTACAGCTCGTCTTCAACGAGAAGCTGCCACAGTTGCCCAAAGAGAGTCATGACGCAGTGGCCTTAGAGATAATGGATGATACTACTCTGGGCAGGATGAGAGTTTACAGGGGAAAGCAGATTAAGCCCCAAGTGAAAAGAATGATTGGCCACTTAGCAGATGAAAGCTATGTGGCACCGGGGAGACGCCAATGGCGTCACGAGGACAGTGACTCCGACGTGGAGCCAATTGTCCTCCCCACTGATGATTCAGAGGAGGATGACAGTGGGGATGATGCTGTTCCATCCAGAGGCACTGTGTCTGACTCTGTTCCCTCGTGTCTGTCTCACCTGCTGAGGTAACTGAGTCAGCAGGATTTCATCAAGATTTTGTTCTGAACGAGGAGGATGAGGATGAATCTGATGAGGAACCATTGACCCGACTGTGGGAAGGAAAGTGGTTCCCACAGAACACGGGTTGAGGTTGTTGGTGAACAACCGAGAGGCTCCGGAGATACAGAAACTGATCCATCATATGCTCCGGGTCCTCAGGCGGGAATGAAGGGGGAGCATCCACCTCGAAGGGAACGAGGAGAAAAAGGATGGCTCAACCCCATGGCTAGAAAAAGAAAAAGCGTAAGGTAACCTTCATCACCACCACATCCCCCATACCTTCCACCACTACCACCTCTGCAGACACACCTTCCACCACCATACCTATCCTCACAGCAACCACAGACACCACCATACCGACCACCACAAGCCAGACCCCTGCCACCACTACATCATTCACCCCTCACTCACCACCACTATCATCTAGACCTGACCCGATATTCACCACCACCACACCACCACTAGCCACCAAACCGAGCCCTCAGCCTACCCCTCACACACCTATAGCTCTCCTCTACCTCCAATCGGGGTAGAGGAACAGCTGTCAGCCTTAAATAGAATGGTGTTACGATTGCTGGCGGCTGATGAGGAAAAGACCTCTCAGATCTGCCAGCTCACCGACCTGACTGCTGCACAATCGCATAAAATTGTAGAGCAGGATCGAGTGATTGAGGAGCAGGCCCAGCAATTGGCTGCTCAGAACACTCAGTTGGACCAACTCCGAGCGCAAAGTGTCACAGCAGGTAAGCAGATAAGGAGTTGGAAAAAGCTAAGAGGACCATTCTGCTAAAATTGAAAGGATCAAAGGAGGAACCTCTAAAGATAAAGGATGGAGACAGAGATAATGAGGATGATGATGATGATGAGGATGATGACAGTGATTCTGATGAAGAGAAAAACAGAAGAGTGGTGTGCAGATGAAGAGACTGAAGAAGGAGAAGCAGCTGAATCTGTCTCAGCTCCCGGTCAAGAGAAGAGAACAAAGAACAGACAAGATCAGTCAGCTTCTGCTTCTGTACCTTCACAAGAAGAGTCTAGCATTCAAGATAAAAGTAAATAGTGGATGTTTTATGTATTTAATTACTTTTGTATTTTGTATTGAAAAACTATGTACTAAATGTTTATATTAAGTTAATGCATTTTGTTTGATATATTACTAATGCTTTGAGTGTGAAATGTGTAAATCAAACAGATCCAAAGTACCACAGAGATGAGTTAGATATTGCTCCCCTTCAACAGATCAAGTCTCAACTCACAATGATTCTTGATCTGCAAGGGATTTTCAGAAGGTCAGTGAGTTATACCCCTGAAGAAGGTGAAATAATTCACGACCTATCTAACGAGCAACTGGCAGAGATGTTCAGACTCAATCCTGATGATATTGTCAAGGATGCTCCAACAGTTGATTCAACCAGTGACGACAAACTACACGACGTTGATGAAGTTGAGGTTGAAGATATTGCTGCTGAAGAGTACCCTCAGTACGCTGACAACGAGGGTAATGTGGTCCCCAATCTGGGTGAGTCCCTAGTCAGTGATATGTTTGAGGTACTAGACAAGATGGAGCAGGAAGCAGGAAAGACCGAAGGAACAGCCCAAGCCTAAACGATGACGTATACATTCGAAAGGCAGAGTGGGCTGAATGTTTTAAAGAAGTCAGAGCCCAACGTGATGCACCGAAGAGGGATGCCTACACCAAGTTCTACAGCGTCAAGAAACATCTTACGGTGTCAGGCAGGATTATAGCATGGGCATATTTTGATGATCTTAACGTGTATACCGTTAAGAGGGAAAAGGGCATAGAGTACTTTAGATTTCCACATGATCTAAAGACTCTACCTGGATTTGAGCTCAACCAGCTGGCCAAATTGAAGCTGTTGTATGCTGACCTGAGAAAAATGTCAGGCTGGTTTGAGGGGCCCTAAAGAAAGAGTACCACACCAGTTGGATTAACTTCAGACCTCAACAACCTACAAGGTATATTAGAAGGTCTAAGATGGATGCCATTACTGGGAAACCTAAGATTGTGTTGAAGTGGAGTCCTCCTCGCACTATGTCGAGAATCCCTCTCAGGGAAATGCCATAGGACTTCACTCCACTCTTCAAATGGTGGTACTATGATTGGAGAACTGCTGAAGCTGTCATAGTTCTGAACAAAGGGGATCAAATGGATACGGTCAGGGTATTCGACCCAATGTGGCTAACCAACTTGTCTGCTAATGATGTCTATACATTATACAAGTGGCCATTGTTCTATGACACACAAGACATTGTACAAGCCCTCCAGTTCCAAAATGTTATACCACTTTGCTCGCGTTTGATATTCACGCGGGAGTCACACAAGAGGACAAGTACAAGAAATATGAGAAGGTAATGAAAAAAACAAGACATTAGAGGGATCTAGGTCCAAGGGGGAGTTTGTTGATACATGTATGTCCCTAGATCGTGATATGTGATGTAATAGATCTTGTTTGGTATGATTAATGAACTGATAATTGATAGTCTGTTGGTTATAATGTTAATAGTTCATTAATTAGTCGTAAATGAATAGATTGGGTTATGATTACTTGAATGATTACATATAATATTATATTAATTAACTAAAATATTCAAACTTAACTTAATGAAGTTCCCATGCGAATGGATCATGCGAATGAACCATACACATGAAGAACTTCACACGATTGACTCAGTCGCACGACTGGACCAGGAGACTGGATCAGTCGTACGACTGTAACATAAGATTGGCTCAGTCGCACGACTGAACACTCAGTCGCACGAATGAACCAACCGCATGGTTCAATCGCACGACTGAACCAAACTAATGGTTTAGTCGCACGATTGAAGAGTGCCAACCTAAATACAACTCAATTCGTGAAAAACGGAGACATTCGATCAAGTACGATTCAAGTCGAACCCTAGCCGTCCAGAAACCTTCCAATCGTTCTCCAAGTTCATAGAACACATTAGATCGATTCCTTATCGATTTCTAACGTTAGTTTCAATCCTGATTGATTCTTCGTGTGTTCTCACTAATTGGATCGCCAATAAAATAGGATTCCGCACTATTTGATCGGTATACACGTGATCTCTAGGTATTTCAGTCGAATACCAGGTCCTAACAAGAATGATTCCTACAGACATACAATAATCATTAAAAGCATGTGATGTAAATTCACCAGCATTATCAAGTCTCACCTTTTTTATAGTAAAATCGGGAAAATGTGCTCGTAGTTTGATAATTTATGCAAGAAATATTGCAAATGATACATTACAAGTTGATAACAAAGAGACATGAGCCATATACTTGATGCGTTTATAAAAACCATAAAGTATTTAAATGGTCCATATGGTTAATGAATTAGCCAACATATATATATCCTTGAATTCTTTCAAGAAAACAAAGGTGATTCCTTTTTAATTTTCACAGGCGAAGGTCTTGTAATTAATTTCCCAAGAGAACACAATGTACATAAAGGAATTTTATTCAATTGTGGGATCTTTTGATATTTCAATACATGATCATGAGTGTTTTCAGTTATTCTTCTTATCATTGTAGATCTTGGATGATCTAATATGTCATGCCATAAGTTAAGTGTTTTAGGATCACAAAAAAACTTTTAACTGCCATATATGCCTGAGGCACATTAATGTATGTAAATGTAAACCACACTAAAGCATTGGTAGTTTTCTAATATTTGATCTTTGCTTATGATATGCAAATACTTTTCAGTATCAACAGTCATTGACCGAGTATCATATTTGCTATGATATATGTTTTTGAAAACTCAACAGATTTCTTGTTATTATGGGAAAAACAAAGTGTTTTCTATTATAAGCTTTGTACCATTTGGTAACGCTAAATTAGTTTTTCCTACTCATTCTATGAAATGTGTGTAAGGCCCCGTTTCCGGGACGTACAGCTAGTAAATGATTGCCACATAAAACCATATAATATCATTAACTTGATAAAAACATTGCAGCAAAAACATTTAAACACCCATTTCATTGAAAAACAAAAGCTTTTGCAAAATAATACATTGTATCAAATTACAAAATACATGTTGCATTACAACACAAAAGCATTATAAAAATAGATGCCATCCAAAACGAGTCAAGTAGCCACCCCGTGCCATCCTCAGCAACCTTTACCTGCCAACTGGAAAAACATAAAAGTCAACGTTGCTAAGTGAGTTCTAGTTTTATAAAATTAGATACTTTTACTTCCGATTCAAAACTTTCTTTACATTCTTACGCGATCAAGCATCATACGTACACATAGGTAATAACATGATTACCTTGGATCATTGTTCGTTAAATTCCATTCATTCATCTTCATATGTCATCGTTATCATTTGTTATCTTCCTTACCGTTCGTTACGTACGTTCATCGTACTTCTTTCATTCCATACCAAAACCATGAACTTTACCCACCGTCATGCATAAAGCGGGTACTAGGCCGCGGTCTATCATAGACCCCCATACATTGCGCCCGGTGCCTGACCACCGTACTAGGATAAATTCAGGTGTACCATTGTCTTGTGCTATACCTCACCATCATGCATAAAGCGGTACTGGCCGAGGTCTATCATAGACCACCATAGATTGCGCCCGGTGGCCTGACCACAGTACTAGGGTAAGCGACAAAGGTTCTATACAAATGGTCGGTCATAAAGAGGACCTCAGTGTGCATCCTTCTGGGGTAGCTAGCCACACACCGTTGAACTAAACCCTTCATTGGGCGTGAATCAACATACAAGGCTTGCAAGATTTTTTTTCGTTCTCTTTCATTAATGCATGCATTCTATCATTATGTTCTTCTTTTCTTTATATTCCACTTCACGTTACATAATACTTTCCATTCATTCATCATTAACATACAAAGTAAAGCCATGGGAAGACAATCATACGTAATAAGGAACATGAATATAAAACATACAACATTACCATACAAGGCACATCATACATAACATACATCATACATGCAATCATGCATCATTATACATGCCCAACATATCATCTATGACCTCAAAAGTCAACTTACATAAACCCCGGGGAACCTCCCAAGTCAAGGCTACATCTACCCATTTCTCCGGAAATCAGAAAAATAAATTGTCATCATCCGCATTTCCTCTTGCTCATCCGCATTAGCAAATGTGGATTAGTTGGACTCGGAGGGTCATCCGCATTAGTATGTGGTTCATCCGCATTGGGTAATGCGGATGAACAAAAACTGTCATCCACACATGGTTCATTCGCATTGGGTAATGCGAATGAACAAAAACGGTTATCCGCATATGGTTCATCCGCATTGGGTAATGCGGATTAACAAAAGCTGTTTCTGCATTTCCTCTACTTTCCCGCATTTGTCAATGCACAAGAGCAGACTTGTCCACATCACTTCTGGTCCTCTGCAATTGTCACTGCAGAAGAACAATCAACTCTCCAATCATTCTCAAACTTATTCTAAGCTTAAATCATACATTCTAAGCCTTAGAAACATATTCATAACAACACAAAACATAAACATAGCCCAAATTCAGACCCCACCTGTGTCATACACATACACATACACATACGGGTACAACACCACTTAATAAAATCGTACATACATGCATTTCCAGTCCCAGGTAGTTAAAAACATGTAAAAGAGGGGTTCTAGAACTCACATTTGTAGCTCTTGGGCAAGACTTCTTCAAACCCGTTTGCAATTGAGTTCAAACACCTAGAAACCCACCAAAACACACACCCTAACACACACAACCAACATAAGCATACAACCGAGGATAAAACTAGTTAAGAACACCATAAACACACGAATCTTACCTTGAATTTACACTTCTTTTTGTTCTTCTTCAACCCGAGAGTTTCTACTCTCCTTCACTTTCTCTTTAGAAATATCCGAATGAAAAGATGTAGGTAGGAGACAACACGGGCGGCCATCACCTTTATACCACTTTTTCAAACATTTTGTCTTTTGACACATTTAACCCCTCAACTTGGGTTAAATAGCTTTTCTTTATTTTTCTTCACTTAATTCCCTCGTTTGAATCTTCTAAAAATAACCAGGTGTTACAAGTCCACCCCTTTATAGAGGTTTTGTCCCCAAAATTTGTTATTCCTCAAACAATCGTGGGTAATGTTGTTCATTTCCTTCAGTCTCCCACATAGACTCAGATCCCTTCCTATGCTTCCACTGTACATGCACAAGAGGCACCACTTTATTCTTAACCTCCTCTCCTTACGATCAATGATCACCACCGGTTGATCCACACAATTAAGCGTTAGTCTACCTTGATATCCTCCAGTGGTACAATCATATATTCATCTACTAAGTACTTTCTCAGATGAGATACACGGAATGTCGAGTGAATTCCATTTAACTCTCTGGTAACTCTAGTCTATAGGCCACCTCTCCAACTCGAGCGATGATTCGGAAAGGCCCTATGTACCTTGGGCTCAGCTTGCCCCACCTTCTGAACCAAATGATACCCTTCCAAGCTGAGACTTTTAACATAACTCTATCACCCACCTGGAACTCAATCGTTCTGTGTCGTTTATCAGCGTACGACTTCTGTCTATCATTGGCTACCTTCATGAAGGCTTTGATCCATTCCAGCTTCTTAGTCGTAGCCTCGACCACCTCGACACTCCCTAACTCTTTATGGCCGATATCACCCCAACACACGGGTGTTCTGCATCTCCTATCGTATAGCATCTCATAAGAGGCATACCAATACTGGCGTGATAACTGTTGTTATATGAGAACTCAGCTAACGGTAAGTGGTCATCCCAACTTCCTCTGAAATCAATGACGCATGCCCAGAGCATATCCTCCAGCGACTGAATCATCCTTTCCGACTAACCATCTATCTGAGGATGATAAGCCGTGCTGATGTGTAACCTCGTCCCCATAGCATTGTGGATTTTTTTCCAAAACTTTGATGTGAACCGGGTGTCACGATCAGACACAATAGACACCGGCACACCGTGACGATTGAAAATCTCCTAATGAAAAGATCAACTAACTCTCGGATGAATATGTCTCGCAGATCGGTAAGAAATGAGCATTCTCCGTCAAATGATCAACGATCACCCATATAACATCATACCCTTCATGGTACGTGGTAGCTTCGTAATAAAATCCATGGTGATGTGCTCCCACTTCCACTCCGGTATATCCAACGGTTGGATCTTTCCATACGGCTTTTGGTGCTCGGCCTTCACTTGTAAACAAGTAAGACATTTACTCACATACTCCACCACATCACGTTTCATACCCGGCCACCAATAATCTTTCTTCATATCTTGGTACATCTTCGTAACACTGGGATGAATAGAGTATCGAGTTGTATGAGCTTCATCCATAATCTTCACGCATAGATCCCCAAAACGAGGAATCAACATTCGTCCAAATCGGGTTCTAACACCAAGTGTGTTTTCACCCAATTCTGCAATCAGACCTGTCATTCTTTCAAGATAACATGATCTTCTTTCAATACCTCATCTTGAAACTCTTAGACTTGCTTCATCACATCAGAGGTCATGATCAACTGGTAAGCTTTCACCCTAATCGGCTCGGGTCTCTCCTTTCGGCTAAGGGCATCCGCCACCATGTTAGCTTTGCCCGGATGGTAGTGGATTTCACAATCATAATCCTTTATGAGCTCTAACCATCATCTTTGCCTCATGTTTAAATCTTTCTACTCCAAGAAGTACTTCAAGCTCTTGTGGTCAGTGAATATGGTGCACTTCGTCCCGTAAAGGTAGTGCCTCCAAATCTTTAACGCAAAGACCATGGCTGCTAGCTCCAAGTCATGAGTAGGATAATTGACCTCATGAACCTTTAACTTCCGGGACGCATAGGCTATAACCTTTCACCTCTGCATTAACACACAGCCCAACCCCAATTAGGAAGCATCAAAATAAACCACCAGATCTTCACTTCCATCGGGTAATGACATAACGGGAGCTTGAGTCAAACTTCCCTTTAAACATCGAACGCCTTCTCCTGAGCTTGTTCTCATACAAACTTTACATCCTTCTGGGTCAACTTGGTTAGTGGAGAAGCGATCTTAGAGAAGTCTTGAATGAATCTCCTGTAATAGCCCGCCAAACCCAAGAAACTACGAACCTCGGATGGCGTCTTTGGAGACTTCCATTGCATTACCGCCTCCACCTTTGCCGGATCCACTATAATCCCACTGGATTCGCTACATGACCCATAAACTGAACCTCTCGCAACCAGAATACGCATTTGGAGAATTTAGCATACAACCTCTCTCTTCTCAACGTCTCCAACACCTCTCGAATGTGACCGGCATGCTTATCCTCACTCTTGGAATAAATCAGATATCATCAGTAAACCAATCGATTATCTATCACAATCGATTATCTATCCAACATCGGCTGACACACTCAATCATCAGGTCCATAAAAGCAGCTGGCGTGTTGGTCAAACCAAAAGATGTAACAAGAAACTCATAGTGTCCCTAACACGTGCGAAAAGCTATTTTAGGAATATATTGCTCCTTAACCTTCATTTGATGGTAGCCAGATTGAAGATCTATCCTCGAGAACCATCTGGCACCTTGGAGCTAATCAAACATGTCATCGATCCTTGGCAATGATACCGATTCTTGACCGTCAACTTGTTCAGCTCTCGGTAGTCAATACACATCCTCACACTACTGTCCTTCTTCTTCACGAATAAGACCGGAGCACCCCAACAAGAGATACTCAGTCTAATGAACCCCCTTTCAAGCAACTCGAGCAGTTGCTCCATCAGTTCCTTCATCTCAGTCGGAGCAAACCGATACGGTGCCTTAGCAACAGGTTGGGCACCCGGTATCAAGTCAATCTGGAACTCAATCCCGCGGTCTGGTGGCACTCCTATTAAGTCTCCAGGAAACACGTCCAGAAAGTCACACACAACCGGTACATCAGTTAGTTGTGGTGTTGGCGTATCCATGTCCTTTACGTAGGCCAAGTAGGCACTACATCCACGCCTCATGCACTTTCCCGCCACCGCCATCGAAATCGCCTTCGGAATTGTAGTGACTCGATCACCGTAAACCGTCACCAGATTCCTGTCAGGCGAAGTAACCGAATCATCTTCTTGCGGCACACAATGTTCGCCTCATAGTCCTCCAATCAATCCATTCCTGGGACTACATCAAAACCGCCTAAAGTCATCACGAATGGTCTAACAAGAAAGTTATGACCTTCTAATTCAATGTCACATCCTTCTATCATCTCAGAAATCCTGGTAGACTTACCTATGGTAGTTTCTATGTCAAAGGGTGTATCTATACTTTTACTACTAACAGGCAATTTAGCAAAGAAAGCAGCAGAAATAAAACTTTTACTAGTAGCGAAATTAAATGACACAGAAGCTAGAATATGATTTACTACAAACGTACCTGACCACACATCGGGGTCCGTCCTAGCCTCCTCCTTGGTCATCGTGAAGGCTCTACGGTTGCCTTTTGCCCTTTCATCCTAACCATATTCTTATTCGCATCAAAACCCTCAGCCCTTGGCTTCTTGCAGTCCCTGCTCATGTGACCCTCTCCATTACAGTTAAAACATCTAGCCACACGACAATGCTTTGCTATATGCCCCGACTTCCCACACTTAAAGCATAAATTCAATCCCAACCTACATTCATTAATATGCTCCTTTCCATATTTGCGCACCTCTTCGACCCGGCACTAGATATGACCAAACGGCGGTCATCCACCGTGCACTCTTGTTACTCATTGGGGCACAACCCCGACCAAACCTCGTCCCATTCCAATTCCGGTCACCCCCCCCCTTACTCACCTCAGCCACCACCGTTTCCCATTCATCATACAGCCTCCCCGCCAGGTCAACCGCCGACCTGAACGTGCTTACTCCACCCACTTCATCATTCCTATTGCCCGACTACCCTCGACTTGGACAATATTGTCCCACCAGCACAAAGCCAAGTCCACACACAAGTGGGTAGCAAACTTCACCTTTTGGTCTTCCCGACACTCGCTGATATCGAGAACAGCTTCCATCTCTTTCACCCACCGGTGAGCAGCAACAGTAGTGTCGTTACCGTCAAAAGTAGGGGGCTTGCATCTTTGAAATGCCCCGTAGTTATAGCCTCGTGCCGCCTCTGACGCAAGCTCTTCTTCCCCTTCTTCATCATCGAAGAGAACCATCTCATCTCAGGTCGCTCCCTTCCCCTTGAGGACCTATTCCTCTTTTTCTGTTTCCCTTCCCGTACACCTTTATCACTTTAGTCACCACAGATGGTAAGATCGTCTGCATGACCTGATGCAACTCCTCTATAATAGCCTCCTTCACTGAGTCCCTTAAGTTGGCACTCTCATCTCCATCCTTAGGGTGAGGGGTCTCGGGTTCTTCATGAACCACCCTTTCGGCTCTAGGCCTTCCTCTCTTGGATCGCGGTTCAGCACCACGTCCAACGTGACCTCCACCACGTGAAGCCTTCGATGATCTTCCATTGGCCATCCTCTAACACGCTATAAGATTCAAACCCAACACGGTCATTCAAGGAATAGCTCAGTTCATGTCAAGTATAGTAAGTCCCTAATTACAGTGACCAGTTGCGGTTAGCCACTTACTTTACTCTTCATACCCCAAGCATTTCCTATCCGGACTACATCAGTATCTAAATCTACTAAAGGCACACAAATCAGACCACATAACATGCGCACATAATGTCGGTTAACATTAAGAAAATACCTGATGGCACGTAGCTACGCGGGCTGGCATCCCTTTCCTTTCCATCCCATTCTCAGTTTAAGTTTAGGCTTATTTTGAAAATTTACCCGTTTCACTTAAACTTTGGCTCTGATACCAACTTGTAAGGCCCCATTCTCGAGACGCTTACAGCTAGTAATCATTGCACATAAAAGATATCATTTCATTAACTTGATAAAAACATTGCAGGTGAAACATTTAAACACCCATTTCATTGCATTACAAAAGCTTTTGCAAAATAATACATTGTTATCAAATTACAAAATACATGTTGCATTACAACACAAAAGCATTATAAAAATAGATGCCATCCAAAACGAGCCAAGTAGCCACCCCGTGCCATCCTCAGTAACCTTTACCTGCCAACTGGAAACACATAAAAGCCAGCGTTGCTGAGTGAGTTCTAGTTTTATAAAATGAGATACTTTTATTTCCGATTCAAAACTTTATTTACATTCTTACGTGATCAAGCATCATACGTACACATAGGTAATAACATGATTACCTTGGATCATTGTTTGTTAAATTCCATTCATTCATCTTCATATGTCATCGTTATCATTTGTTATCTTCCTTACCGTTCGTTACGTACGTTCATCGTTACTTCTTTACATTCCATACCAAAACCATGAACTTTACCCCACCGTCATGCATAAAGCGGGTACTAGGCCGCGGTCTATCATAGACCCCCATACATTGCGCCCGGTGGCCTGACCACCGTACTAGGATAATTCAGGTGTACCATTGTCTTGTGCTATACCTCACCATCATGCATAAAGTGGTACCGGCTGAGGTCTATCATAGACCCCCATACATTGCGCCCGGTGGCCTGACCACAGTACTAGGGTAAGCGACAAAGGTTCTATACAAATGGTCGGTCATAAAGACGGACCTCAGTGTGCATCCTTCTGGGGTAGCTAGCCCACACACCGTTGAACTAACACCCTTCATTGGGCGTGAATCAACATACAAGGCTTGCAAGATTTTTTTTACGTTCTCTTTCATTAATGCATGCATTCTATCATTATGTTCTTCTTTTCTTTATATTCCACTTTACGTTACATAATACTTTCCATTCATTCATTCATTAACATACAAAGTAAAGCCATGGGAAGACAATCATACGTAATAAGGAACATGAATATAAACATACAGCATTACCATACAAGGCACATCATACATAACATACATCATACATGCAATCATGCATCATTATACATGCCCAACATATCATCTATGACCTCAAAAGTCAACATACATAAACCCCGGGGAACCTCCCAAGTCAAGGCCTACATCTACCCATTTCTCCGGAATCAGAAAAATAATTGTCATCATCCGCATTTCCTCCTGCTCATCCGCATTAGCAAATGTGGATTAGTTGGACTCGGAGGGTCATCCGCATTAGTATGTGGTTCATCCGCATTGGGTAATGCGGATGAACAAAAACTGTCATCCACACATGGTTCATTCGCATTGGGTAATGCGAATGAACAAAAAACGGTTATCCGCATATGGTTCATCCGCATTGGGTAATGCGGATTAACAAAAGCTGTCTTCTGCATTTCCTCTACTTTCCCGCATTTGTCAATGCACAAGAGCAGAACTTGTCCGCATCACTTCTGGTCCTCTGCAATTGTCACTGCAGAAGAACAATCAACTCTCCAATCATTCTCAAACTTATTCTAAGCTTAAATCATACATTCTAAGCCTTAGAAACATATTCATAACAACACAAAACATAAACATAGCCCAAATTCAGACCCCACCTGTGTCATACACATACACATACACATACGGGTACAACACCCACTTAATAAAATCGTACATACATGCATTTCCAGTCCCAAGGTAGTTAAAAACATGTAAAAGAGGGGTTCTAGAACTCACATTTGTAGCTCTTTAGGCAAGACTTCTTCAAACCCGTTTGCAAATTGAGTTCAAACACCTAGAAACCCACCAAAACACACACCCTAACACACACAACCACACATAAGCATACAACCGAGGATAAAACTAGTTAAGAACACCATAAACACACGAATTCTTACCTTGAATTTACACTTTTCTTTCTGTTCTTCTTCAACCCGAGAGTTTCTACTCTCCTTCACTTTCTCTCTCTAGAAATATCCGAATGAAAAGATGTAGGCAGAAAACATGGGCGGCTATCACCTTTTACACCTATTTTTTCAACATTTTATCCTTTTGACACTTTTAACCCCTCAACTTGGGTTAAATAGCTTTTCTTTCTTTTTCTTCACTTAATTCCTTCGTTTGAGTCTTCTAAAAATAACTGGGTGTTACAGTTTGTAAGGTTGATATTGTATTAACAATTGTTTTTGTTGGTTTAAGTTCATAAAAATATTTCTTACATCTAAGTTAGTGTGTTTGGCTCCATTAGCCGCTATACATATATCTACCTCATTTGTTTGATCTTGCACTTCAATGATTTTTTTTTTTAATCTTGAAAGTAAAAAAGAAAAATAATAAATGAATAATGACGATATTATTATATTTTAATAAGAACTTTATTTAATCGAAAAAAACATTACATTAAGAAAAATACATAATTAAAGATATGAAAACACTTAATTGTTGCATATAAGTAATGTGTTCAAGCAACATGTGCTTCAGAGTTCTATGTCAGAGTCTATGGTGTTCAATTTAATGTTGGGATCATCAACTTTTTCAACATGGTTCACTTCCTTCTCTTTCCTTTTAATAGAGTTTTGGTATTGTTCACATAAATGTGGAGTTATGCGACAAGCTTTTGACCAGTGGTTTGTGCTATCACATCTAAAATAGGAAGTGTCATTTTTTTCGGACCTATCAGCTCCATTCCCTTTGTATTGGTTGGAATTGTTATTTTGTGGAGCATGTTAATTGATAGTTCTTTGATTTCTACCACGGCAATATCCACGACCACGTCCATATCCACAACCACGTCCACGACTATAAAAGTTATTTCGGTAATTATTATTACCCTTGAAAGAAAGGTTGTGATCATTAGGATAACTTTTAAAAAAAGAACCATGACCACGACCTCAACCCACTTTCTTCCAGAGTTTTTAGTAGCAACATTTACTTCTGTAATTGCTAATGATCCCGTGGGAGGAGATTGATGATTTTTCATCAAAAGCTTATTTTTTTCTATGATAAGAAATAAATTTAAATTAGAATATCTTTTAAACTTTTGCAACCTATATTCTTGTTGCAAGTTTATATTTGACGTGTGAAATGTGGAAAAAGTTTTCTCCAACATATCTTCCTTGATAACATTTTTCCGTAAAATCTGAATGTCGAGCATATTCTGAACAAAATAGAGGTGTACTTGTTTACCTTTTTAAAATCTTGGAACCTGAGATTATTTTATTCATCTCTAGAAGTGGAAAGTAGAACTTTTCTTTGGTGATCAAAACTGCTTTTTAAATCTTTACATAAAACATACGGATCTTCACAATTTTAATATTCAAACTGTAACATTTCATCAATATGTTTATGCATAAAGACATCATCTTTCGTTTTGTCTTGTTTCGAGCAAACATTTCTCTCTTGTATAGTTTCTAAACAACCATGGATTTAAGATGTTTTTTTACATGAGCCGTCCACGGCTTACAGTTTTCTCCGCTGATATTAAAAGCTGGGAATTTGATTTTCGCAATGTTTGACATTTTTCTTTGCTAACCAAGAATTAAGCAAATAGTAAGATAATTATTCGAATCCATATATATCAATGAGCATTACGATACAATAAAATGGTAGAGCTATAAACAAATACATAAATAAGAAATGCTTAAAATTTTCAGGTGGTAGTTCAGCAATGAAGATAAGAATTAAAATGAGCAATATGGTTGCCAGTACTAAAACCGGGTGTATCATCTTTGAAAAATTGCCTTGGATAAAATTGAGAAAGGAGATAATTTGTTTATTACAAACGAAAATAGATTGCTAATAGTCAATTTATAGTTTAAATTATAACCGTTTGTAACAGCTATATGATTGTTTACCATGGCTATATAACCATTTATAACAGCTATATAACTGTTGTGTGTGTATATATCGAATATTTTTTAATAAAATAGATAAGTATAAGATTATGTTATAAGAACATGAATTTAGTTTATAAAAATAAAAGATAATAATGATGACAAGTTAGGATAAAAATAAGAGTTTAGTACGAATAAATGTTAACAACGATAATTAAAAAAAATGTTAGTTGTATAAAGTTAGTTGACATAAAAGGAAATATTAGTTGTTTAACTCAAGATTAAGTAAAAGTTAGATGCATAACTAAAAGTTATTTGCATAAGTAAAAGTTAGATGGATAAATAATAGGTTAGATGCATAAGTAAAAGTTAGTTGACATAAAAGAAAATGTTAGTTGCATAATCAAAAGTTAGATACATAAAAAAAGTTAGTTTGTTTGTAGTGTTATCAAAATGTCCATAATAAGATCTCCTTATGCTTTCTTTATTTATCCTAGTTATCTTCTCAATGTAATATATTACAGACTATTACTTAATGAAGCACATACCTTAATTCTTTGTGTTTTATTGATCTTCTTGATTAGAGTTTAAGAGCTTTCGTTCTGATAACATGTTATAATATCACAATAATTAACACAAGATTAGTGTTATAACTTAACTTAGAGAACTGCAAGAGCAAATAGAAGATAAATGTATAACTTATGAAAGTATATACAAATATGTATTTTCTCATCTACATTGAGGTGGTATTTATACTATCAAGATTTATTTTGATAGACAAATGAAAATATTTGGTAGATAAATAGAATAATAAACTTATCTATAAGTTTGACAATGAGTTTATCAATTTGCTATGATAATAATTCATAATATTATTAAAATTATTCATTTTTGTTCTCTCACCGACTATTTCCAACTTCTTTCCCCAATCTCTTTCTTCCAAATCTCCTAATGGGATCATCGTCTCGTTGTTGAAAACCTTTGAATATAACCAAGGGAACATGGAGAAGGAAGAAAGTAAACTAAAGTATGTTAGTTTACGAGGTGTGAGTAGGGAAGTTTACTCTTATAGGTTTCTCGAGACGGTAAAAGTGTTAAGTTTGTAAGAACCGATCTGACCGTCAACCAGCCAGTTTCTGGTTCGACCGGTAAATCACTCCCAACTGACTGAGTTTCTCAACACAAAATGACTAGGGGAGTTCAGACCAGCACACTTGTCGAATCTCGGTTGGACCGACGGTGCGATCTAAGCTCAAAACGTTGGTTAGGAAGTACATCAATTACCATCAAAGCTTTTAGACACAAAACGGGGATATTTTATGGGAAAGAATGAAGTTAAATGGGTTATGTGAATGGAAGGACAATAGAGAAAGAGAAATTTGTTTTTGGTATGAGAAAGGAGTTGTTGAATGAGCACAACATTGGCAATGTGGGTGCACTTAGTAAGAAGATCATATAAGTACTTAGATTTATATCAAAAGGGTGGCAATTCAAGGTTTTATATTCATGTAAAAGTTGTTTAGATTGTTCCATAAATCACTCCACTCGAAACCCATAGTGCAATCGTGTACTTCAACGTAGAATTCAATATCTGCATAACTTGGCTTGAACAATAATAACTCATACCACACCCTCTCCACAAGGTTGCACTTTAAAGTAAAAATGCATGCATATATGTAGTGTTCAACTAACCAAGAAAGATGGTAGGATCCCTGCAATGAGTTGAAATTTATGATTAGAAATAGTTTGAATAATATCTTATTTGAACCTCTAGGATTGCAAAGCCCACTTATGACGTGCGACGTCTTTTGGGAACTAGAACTCTCACTGCTAGATGCATTCTATGGAGTATGGAATACACATTGATAAAATCAAAATGATTGCATCTCCACATGCTCGATTCATAGTCATAAAAATGCAAAACCTACGACAAACAAAATAGTTTTTGAATCTAAGCAGCTGTTACGAGGATGGAGTTATTCTAAAAAACCATGCTTAGGTAATTAGGCTAAAAAGCCTAAGATCTAAACCCACTTCCACTACTACAACTCTCACTATTATATGCGTATTATGGAAAATACATATTCAAAAGATTATTATCTTTTCACTCCAATTGAACACATTTCAACAGCGTTGGAACACCAACTCGTTAAACCCCCGTTGAACACCGACTTGTTAAGCCTTCACTACAAGAAAGGTCCTAAATAGCGGTGAGTCTAAGCAATAGCGACGACATCAATAGTGGTGACATATCGCTGCTATTGATACCCTATCCTTTTCTTTCAGCCTTAAGTTAGACCTAGTCGTTGATTAGACTTCAAATCTAACAGCCAAGGTTTCATCGTACATAAACCAATAGTGGTGACATTACATGTCGCCGCTAATAGTATAAACATAACCCGTGACTTATTCCCTCCATCCAATCCCATTTGTTTAAAATTATAGCAGCAACACATCACATCTTTTGCGGCAATAAATGTCACAGCTAACGACTACATAAACCCATAAATCTAAAACCTAAAAGATAATCTTTAAAAGCTAAGCTTGTAGAGTTTGACGAGTCAATCTATAAACCCTACAGCTAAATATTAAAAGTTAAACCCTAAGGATAAACAGTAAAATTAAACTTTAAAAACTAAGATTAAAAAATTTAATGATTTTATTTCAATATTACTGGAATAAGTCAATCGAAGTTTATTTAAGTCGATCTATAAGTGCCAAAAAGAACTTTCTAATCCTTTTGTCTAAAGAATTTTTATTTAAACTCAATCCTTAAATTTGATTCTTATGGTTATGATTGTTAAGTTACTTCTTGAAACACAAAATGAACATACATATTATAATACTAAGAATTAAGAAGATGTCGTCTACAAAACTTAACTAGATTTCTTTTTTTATTTTACTTATATATTTTTGTAGAATTTTTTTCCAAATTCTAAACATATCTATTTGTTTGGTGTACTGGTACAATATTTCCATTTTTTTCACACTCAACCCAGGTTCAAAATACATGGACTGTATCTTAATTAATAGTTTTGTATTTTTTATGGCTGGTTTTTTATTTATTTTTTTTACTTTCTTTTATTATGTTAATAAAAATTAAATAACTTTATTTTTTTAGTTAATAGTTTTTAAATCAATTAAATAATCTATCGATTTTACCCACAACAATACTATTTTTTTGAATTTATAATAATATCGTTTTGATATTCTTATTAACAGTGTAATATTTATTTGTCTATTTAAACATACACGTATAACGTTCACGATACGTAGCCTTACCCGTGACAAAGCACGATATAGCGTTCACTTGATGGTGTCTGAGCCCTAACCTCATATCCAGGTTTTCGGGTTCGATTCAGCAAGAAGGATATATTAAAATTCATTTTTGGTTGACCTACACACATTAATTACAATATTATAGATTTATCTTAAGTACAACATCGGTGGCTATAGTAATTCCTTTTTTCTAATGTTTTCTTGAATTCTTTCTATGTAAACTTCGTTTGTTAACAAATAAGTTCTTTATAATATTATAGTAATTTTTTTTCGTTGTTCTACATAAGTTCTTTATAATATTATAGATTCATTTTAAGAACAATGCTAGTAGTTACAGTAACCTATTTTTCAATTTTTTTCTTTCTATATCAATTTTTTTCTTTCTATATCAATTTTTTTTTGTTAACAAATATTAACCAAGCAAAGTCTTTGGCTTGGTAGTGTTTAAGCTCGAGCCTTATATCAAGGTTCCCGGGTTGGATCCTGTATGTGGTATATTTATTGATTATTTTGGTTGACTTACACACATTTATTGTAATAGTATAGATTCATTTTAATGCAATGAATATTTTAGTTTGAAAGAAGATTATTGGGAAATAAAAATAGTTTTGAAAGTTGTGTTTACTAATATATATTAGTAGTTATTGTTTATTGCAAGTTGCTGTAAATTTTAACAAACTTGCTATCAGAAAACTTAATACGTTACTTGAAACTAAACCACCACATTAAATGACGTAATAAAAAAGTTTATTTTAGTTAAATTTGTATATAAACTTACCAGTGTTTAATAATATCAACAATAATAGGACTTAATAAAAATATGTATTTATAAGGTTTCAGTTATTTAACTCTTATGATTATTTTAGTTTTTATCTTTATTTTTTATTCTTCTTTTCTTTTGTTAATTCTGAATACATTGATGTTTTCTTTTGTTAATTCCGAATACATTGATGTGACGTGTTTATTTATATCTAAATTAATAAAAAGAAAATGTCACAGAATAATAATTAAAAGGTTGTTTGGTAGTCTCTTAATCAACATATTAATGGTTCGATGTCTGAATGGTTCAGCACTTAATGGTTCAGACTTTTTGTTTCGCGAGCAAATGTCTGAATGGTTTAGACATTTGCTTCTGAATGGTTAAGCATTATACTAGTGTTGAATTGTTAAGAGGTCTAATGCTGAATGGTTAAGACCTCTTATCTGAATTGGTCAAACATTTGCATTTGAATAGTTAAACGATATATTAGTTCTTAATGGTTAAAAGTTTAGATCTCTTATTGATTCGGTACTTAACCATCCAGAAGTTGTCAAACAGCCCCTAAGTTTTAAAAGTATTTTAATTTAATCACTCATGCATATTTTCTCAAATTGGATCACTAAACGATTAAATTGAGTCATAAACGAATTTTCTTATGTCAAGAAAGTAACGATAGAGAAGACGTATGAGTCAGAATTTTCAATGTATAAAGTTATATTAAAAAACATTTTAATTATGAAAAAAATAAAAATAAGTACCTAAAATTTCTATTAAAGTTCAATATCAAAATCAAAAGATAGAGAAAATATTTTATAATTGAAACAAAAAATATAACATGCTAAAAAACATGTTAAGACTTTTTAATTTATATAAAATATAAAAACTGAATGACCTAATTAATATATTTTTAAAACTTGAGTTACCTAATTTGAATACTTTTAAAAGTTGATTACTATTTTATAAAGTTACCTTTTTAATAAAACCAATCTGGATCAAATCTAAAATATTTTAAAATATTCCACAGTAACATAATGTTTTATTAAATACAGAAAATACTATTTTAACTTATTTATTTTTACTTCATTTTCGTTATAAATTTATTCAAAACCTAGTTGCCTGAACGGGCGGTCAAAACACACTCATCAAATAAAATTTTTTTTCATGACAACATTATGTTATGTAATTTCAAATAAATCATTACAATATGTTAAGTTTTATCCATGCTTCAATATAAATTTAATTAAAACAAAACCGTCGCTAGTCATGGTCAAGATCCACTCATATGTCTGTAAACATCTATATGGATGATAGAACATGCAAGCTGGGTAGAAGTAAAGTTTTATTGAAATTGTTATAAACACTACCTTTTACTAAAACAGTGTATTACACGTGTTAAATAAAGAAAATATTAATTTAATAAAATTTATTCATTATAAAATGATATTTTAAGATAGGATATGACTGAATGTAACTAATAAAATAGTGATATCAAGTTTTAATTTTTGTTTTTAAATTTTTCCCAAAAATAAATAAATATTTTGTTATAAACAAACCATATAAAAATGTCATTTTTAGAAAATTTCCTTATTACTTCCAAATTTATTTTTTTTATTTTGAAAAAATTAATTTTTAAAAGTACCAATTTTAAAATATTTCTTATTTAAAAAAATTAAGGCTTTAGAAATTAATTATTTTATAAAACATTTGTGTATTTAGAAATAGCATTTATAAATAGATCTCTTTTTTAATTTATTAAATGTAAAAGCATGTTAAATAATATTATTGTTAAAGTAATTATTTTAAACGAGAGAAGTGAGAAAATTTTAATGAGGATGGTATTTCAAGTTAATTTTCTATTAGAGGAAGAAGATGTTATCGTTACTTTCAAATTTTTATTGGACAACATCGTACAAATTTTATAATGTTATGACTACGCAAGTAACGTGAACTCGTGACATATGTGAATGATCCTTGCAACAAGCTATTTGCACATGGAAATATGGAACACATTTCCACTCATCAATGCAAAACTTCTTTGAGATCTACACTTTCTTCTTAAATATATTAATACTTTTATAATCGACTTAAATAAAAGAAAACCACTAATATAATAAAGTATGTTATTTTTATATCATAAACATTTTCTTATCACTGTATTTTTAATTCTTTGAGAAAAATAGCATCTAAGTTTGTTATCACCGTAGTATATAAGGTCCTTTTTTTCTTTAATATAAATCGTTTGGTTAAAACTAAATGAATATATGAAAAAATGTAGTTTAATTTCTTTTGTATTTTAGAAATAAAGAAGGTTTCAAATAAACAAACCTTAAAATTACAAAGTACAAGGAGTATTCTCAATTATCAATTTTTATACTCAATAGCTTAAATCAAATGTTCATAGCCACTTATATATTTTAGAAATATGCATAATCATTATATTTTAAAAATATGCATAATCATTTTTGCTGGTTTTTTTTCAAGTCTTCTTATTTTTTTAAAATTTTGTAACTTTCATATATGATATTATTTTTTAATAAAAATTATACCATAAAAACTAGTATTATTATCTTTAAAACGAGTACAGTAATGTTATATAAAAAGATAATAATTTTTTTATATTTTTAAACTCATGATTTCAGCTCGTTATTCTGTTTTTAGTGAAGTTCATTGTATATATGTTAATTATTTTGTTTTTCTAAATAATATTTTTATTTCTAACATGATGAATTATAAAAAATTATAACAACGAAATAACATCGTGTGTATCTTTAGTATGTAAAACATAATAATATTTAACACCTAAATAATTTAATACACTAAAAACAATAACAAAATAACACAACTGATATAAACATAAAATACAATATATGTCTTAGTGTGTTTTGATTGTTATTATGTTATCTTAAAAATTATGAATACTAAAAAATATATTAGTGAAATATAATAATTAACTGCAGGATCTGTTTTATCACTTAACATTTGGTTTCTCTCAAACTCACTTATACTATACTCGAATCAGATGAAGCAGAGTCTCTTCTAAGAGTTGATAGTAATATAATAAGTAGCAAAAAACACAAAGACATAATTTTCAAGGTACTTGCATATATTGCTTCTCAACTCAAAGTATTACAAGACTCTTACAAGCATGATTTTATGAGTTACAAGAGAAACTATATATAATACTACCTACAGCCGGATATACTTTGATACCAACTGGAATCCTCTAACTAGAGCAAATACTACAAAGCTATAGTTTAAGGTTTTTTAGATAAAGTCTTATCTAAGATATGGTAGTCATGACATGTCGATGACTTACCTTTTGTCACCAACTAAAGTTGGAAACTGTACTAACTAATAAAAGTGAACAGTTGAATAAATATGGTCAACTACATGGCTTTTGAGAAAACACCATGCAGTATCTCAGAGGTTTGCAGCGGAGTGTTAGAGACCATACTTATGTCCACTGGTTCATAGTAGTGTCTTCCGAAGGTTAAATGGCTTCGGAAGAACAAGTTCTTCCGAAGTCACTTATACTTCGGAAGAGGCTACTTCTTCTAAGGCTTGATGGACTTCTTCTGTTCTTCATACTTCGTAAGTTCACTTCTGATCTTTTCTTCTAAGACTTGATCTTTGGAAGTGAACATTTTGTCTACGGAAGTAGAGTTTGTCTTCGGAAGTTGAGATTTTACTTTGTCTTCGGAAGAACTCTATTTCCTTCGGAAGTTCCATACTTGGCTTCGGAAGTCTTTTATTAGATGCACTAAAGTATTCTAAGTGATTTGGTTTTAGTTGCATCAGTCTTCTTCTTGATCCAACAAACTCCCTCTAGACTGATGCTACCAAAACCTCACTTGTTCCTGCTCCTTAAAACTTTCAGCACCAGGGAAAGCAAATATTTATCTGTTTCTTTGTTCTTCCCAGAAGTAATGCTGAGAAGCTTGTACAAATCATTAGTTGATAGGAAATCTAGTCTGTCACCCTGAATGATATGCACCCTCTATTGGGTCCCTCTAAAAAGAGTTAGTTAATAGGAGCTATAGTCATACTCCCATCTAACAATTGGTTTCAATTCAGGTCCTTCCACCATCTATAGAAAGGTTATGCCTTTGGTGGTTGACCTTTCCTTGTCTTCCTTCTCTCTCAGTTTCAACTCATCTTCTATCTTTGCTTTTACAGTTAGCTCAACAAGATAAAGGCTGCTAAGGTGACTTTTGATATGAGCAGCAATTTCAGAGTTGGAGGGATTTGAAAATGGTTTTTCTGCTGACTCAGCAATGTCAAATCTGCTAGAGTGTAGTAGAGAGGAGGCATTTAGCCTATTGATTTCTCATTCTCTCTCTTCACAACAAAGTTATGAGAGGCTTCATCAAACCTCCACTAGATGATTTTCTTTCTAGGCATAAGAGGTTGACTAGGAATCTTGTCCCCTTTCTTTGTATCTAGCAGAGTCACCAACTTTCTTCTCAGCCTCTTCTCTTTATCGTTTAAGGAGTCAGAGTAGAGACCAAGAAGTCTAGCAACATGGTCTAGTGTTCCTCTAGGCACATCAAGAAATTGATCTCTTGTGAGGGAACATGAAGATCCATAAACATAAGTTAGTTTGAGAGAGTCTTCTCACAAGGGATGTCACTCAAGGTTGTGCAATTGGTGAGCTTTGTCTTGATTGCCTTGAATTCCTCTAAGGAAAGATATTTGGAAGGCTGAGGGGATGGTTTGGAAGGTTGTTAGGTAGGTTGTGGTGTAGTGGTTCTGGAGAGAGTTTTGGGTTAGAGGATGGGTAGTTTAGGTGGTTGAGGTGAGGAAGTAGGTATGGATAGTGGTGTAGGTTCAGGTGTGTAGGGTTCAGTTTTGATGGTGAATGTAGAGGGAATTGGTTCAGGTTGGGGTTGAGTGGTTGGCTTGAAGATCATTCCATGTACCCTTCTATGCATCTCTTTCCTTTTTTTCGATACGAATGTCAGCCTTGATTTCGCTAACAATTTGTTGAAGTGTCTTTTCAGACATAGCTCCCACCTGCCTACTAGATAAGCCGTGACCCGGATATAGTCTTCATCCAGGCTTTCTCACCTATCTTCTTGGTCGCAGTGACCCTAGCTTCTTCTTCTTATTTCTTCTTCTTCTCCTCAATTCTCTCTTGAAGTTCTCTTTCTTTCTTTCTCCAGTTGATCCTGCTTTTTGTTGAAGAGCCATAGGATCGTATCATCATTATGTGAAGATAGTTCTTAAGAAGAGAAACCTCTGGAGGTTAGGAAAGATATCCTTTCCCCCCGGAGCTGCAGATCAACTTCCGTCTTTTCTCTTTCTCTTTCTTCCTCCAAGGCCAACCGTACATCTTCCTTCTTTTGTTCAGTCTGCAACCTGGTTGCCTTCTCTAGCTCTACTAACTCCTCTAATGGTAGTAGGAGTATGTCTTCATTGGCAGCTCCAATCTTGATGAGCCTGTCAATAATCTCTATCCTCTGTTTGTTGTTGACTACCTCCTGGTTGGTTGCAGCTACTTTGGAACTGGCAGCTAACAACTTCCTAGTTGGAAGTCTACCTTTTCTTTTAAGTTTTTCAATCCTCTCCTCCTCTTGAAGCTCTTCCGCAGACATTTTCTTCTTTTCTTTATCATCTTTGGAAGTGCTTGACTTTAGTGGTTCTTGGATGGAGGGTTCAGATTGAGGTAGAGGTAGTGAAGGTGTCTGAGCTAGGGGTTGGTTGAGAAAGTCCTCACTATTCACCTCAGATGCCAGCTCTACAATTGCATCTATGATGATTAGATCCTCGGACAAGGAGAACAATCCTTCCGCAGTTTCCATTTCAGCTTCGAAAGACTAAGCTTGTTCTTCCGAGGCTTTGACTTCAGCTTCGGAAGTTTGAGGGAGTGTAGTATCTGTCCCAACTATTTCGGTTACTAGGCCGTCATTCCTTATTTCCCCTTCGAATAGAATCTCAGGTTCCATTTGGACCTTAGGTTGTGCAGGACTGGTGAAGGGTGGTCACTTACAACATAATAACACAAAGAGGAGATTAACTAGATTGATCAAACTATGAGACTAGATTAACCACAAGAGATGATACAATAAACACAAGTAAATAAGAGACAGAACAAGATAGCAAAATACACAAGGATATGGTTTTCGAGATTGTAGTATATTGCCTTCTCAAATTCTTCTACAAGTGTTACAAATCATAAAGGAAAGTTACAAGTACTTGAGATACATATACTACATCCTACAGTCGGTCATACTTTGAAGGCCAGCTGGATACAATTGACTAGATATAACGCAAAATCAATTGTAGAGTTAAAAGGCAGATTGCCTTTTGACTATGACATGCCATAGCTTATATCCTAATATATTACAAAAAGGATAAAGTACATGAAGTAGAAAGTTATAGACTCAAGGCCTCAATGTACAGTTACTAAAAGCATGGACCTTTTCACTAACTCATGCAAGTTGGTGACTTTACAGAGTTGCAGCGGAAAGGGGTCTAGCTTTATGTAAAGTACATCAGATAAAGCATGTATACTAAATGTCTTTAGAAGAAATCTATCTTCAAGTGTTGAGCTTCAGAAGACTTTGTCTTTGAAGCTTCGAAAGACTTCATCTTTGGCTTCGGATGATATTGGTCTTGGCTTCGGAAGATTTCACACTTAGAATATTTCAGTTGCATGTGTGAAACTTCCGAAGCATTCTTCTTCAATGTACTTGTGCAGTATGCAGGAGACTTGAAGTGTTTGGAGTTGCATCAGCCTTAACATGTATTCCTTACAGGTTGACCAACTTCTTCCACAATGGTAGACGGTGCACTTAACCTCTAAAGCTCTTCAGCTCCAAAGTACATCATAGCCGCATCAGGGCTAGGCTAATCTAGAGAAGATCTTAGTAGGAACTTGGAGAAGAGCCTATAGAGATCTCTGAGCATTCTTGGGTTTATTTGCAATATAACTTGGGATGGCTCAGGAAAGATAGTTGCAATGGGAGCCAATATCTGGAAGTTGAGGTTTATCTCAGTGGGTTCTTAATTGTTTGTCTCTGAACATTCTCCTCCTTTTTGGTAGCATCATCTTAAGAACTAGATGAGCTAGAGGAAGAGGTCAAGGATACCTGAATGGGTACATGCCTAACAGATCTCTCAATCTGTTTCTCAGCTAGTTGAGCCTTGAGATTGTCAATCTCAAGTTGCTGAGTGACGGACCTATCCTCTAAAGTCCTGACCTTGGATTCAAGATTTAAGACTTTAGAAAGCAGGTCTTGAATGGTGAGTTGCAGTCTTCCTTCTTATTCTTTTGAAGAATCATAAAGAGATGAGGTAACATGCCTGGTATGTTCATCCTCACCACCAGATGTGGTTTCTTGGCACCCTGGTTTCCCTTGCTTAGTTGTAAGGCCCCGTTCCCGGGATACTTACAGCTGGTAATTCATCGCACATAAAACATGTCAGGATCAGTGATCACAAGTTTGATGTATTAGAGCGTAATGCAGCGGAATAAGAACAAGAATTAGACAAATCGTAGCAAGAATTTGATACTCGTATGCATTAAGAACAAATACGGTTATAACGAGAGAATATATTTCTGTAACGAGGAATGTTTCTATAATATCGAATATTTCTGATCAAATCATTCTACCTATTACAATAGGTTGACACTCCTTATATAGAGTGCAATTGCTGCTGTTATCATGGGAAAGTGACAACTGGCAGATCTATTACAAAAATAACTAACTCTTAACAAACTACTGAAATGTTCACAACTACTGAGAACATATCAGAGTGTTAAGTACAAAATATGAAACTACTGATAAGAAACTACTGAAACTACAACGACTGAAGAACAACTCTTTAGTCGTTTTACAAAACTACTGAAAAACATAAAACTACTGATGAGCACAACAACTGAAGAAGTATTCTTTAGCTGTTGTGTCAAACTACTGAACAGATAAAACATAAAACTACTGAAAGGTAAACCGTCACAACTACTAAAGAAGACCTCTTCAGCTGTTGTGACAACGTCTGATACTTTGGTCTTCAGCACTTGTGTCTTTAGACTTTGTCTTCAGCATTTGTGTCTTCAGACTTTGTCTTCAGCATTTGTGTCTTCAGACTTTGTCTTCAGCACTTGTCTTCAGACTTTGTCTTCAGCACTTGTCTTCAGACTTTGTCTTCAGCACTTGTCTTCAGACTTTGTCTTCTGCACTTGTCTTCAGACTTTGTCTTCAACACTTGTCTTCAGCACTTTTTTTCAGACTTTGTCTTTAGTACTTGTCTTCAGACTTTGTCTTCAGCACTTGTCTTCAGACTTTGTCATCAGCTGTTGTGGTCTTCAGTAGTTGTTGTGACGTCTGTGGGACTTAAAGTTTTTCTGATCCGGCTCATTGGTTCTTTTGGTCCAACAAAATCCCCCTGAACCAATACGGCCAAAACCTTTAACTTTATTAAGGTCCCACTTATTGTTGGCAGAATGGTTGGTCTTTTTCCTTCTTGATCAGTTGAGAAGATGACCCATATAAGCACTGGCCTGGGAATGAGTCTCTGATGATCTGGTTGACAATGTATGGATGGGAGCTATGTATTGGGGAATTGGACACTGAGCTGTTCCCCTATCCATGAGACTCACTTCCCATGTATAAGCCTGTAGGATTCTCTGGTGTATGCTCTGAGAAACATAATTTGTTCTTCCATGGTCAGGTTCTCAGCTTCACCATCAAACAATCCTTCACGCCCATACAGCTCTGAGATGTACTTGGCCTGTTTGCCATTTTTGAGCTCAACTGTTGTAATCTGTCTGTATGCAAACTCATCAGGATGAGTCCCTTCAAGTAACAGACTGAGCTCATTTTGTTTGAAGTTCTCAAGCCTCTTGTAGACTAACCCCTTTTTAATAACTCTGTTTCTAACATCTTTTGGGGTGGCTGTTTAGTCTCATAGGCCTTCTTGAAATCTTCTACAATCTCCCAGGGTGATACTACAAGGACCACTGTGATCTCTTCATCTACGATCCTTTTTACTTGGCCCTTGTATCTCGAAGGAATGTCTTTCTTTACAATCCTGTGAGCCACCCTAGGATCAGGCCATACTCTCACCTTTTCCTTCTGATATTGAAATGTGTTGGCAAGGGTGTAGAACCTCAGAGCTTCTTTCTTCATACTATTATTGATGAAGAAGCAGCATAAGTTTTGTCGATGCTTTTCAACATCTCATCATCATGAAGCCTTTGGTGCTGCTCTTCTTCAATCTTTACTCTCACAGTTTCCATCTGTGAGGTGGGAGTGATGGGCATGGGTTTGGCTTTAGCCAATGTTAGGACTGCAGACAGAGGCAGCCTATCTTCTTCCATATCATCCTCTTCTTCTTCTTCTTCTAGCCTCAACACCCTTCTCTTCTTCTTCTGGGTGCATCATCGGCTGTTGTTTAGAGGGTAAAGGAGTTGTTTTGTGTGGGTTGTGGTTGTGGTTGTTTTGGAGAGGGAATGTGGACAGGCTGAGTTAGCATTTTAGAGGTGAGTGTGGCTTTTGAGTGTTTGGCTAGCTCAGTCCTGCTCCCTGCTCCTGCTTCATTCAAAGCTTCGACTACTAAACCCTTAGTGTATGCTTCAGACGAACAGATCTTGGAGGTTATGGCCAAGATACTGTCTCTGGTCCATGATTTAATCTCGATCAATGATCTCCAATATATTTTGCAGTGAATCTGATCATGATCTCTAGTCTCTCTTTTCTAATGCATCATAACTTGCCATCTTGAGTTAATTTCTTCAACTTCAAGTCTTCTGATCTCTGAGTCAAGTTGTGCAGTATCGAACCCTTGTCTATACAGTTGATCAATAATGGCATCCATTGATTTACTATGTGTAGCATCTGCCATTTTGATCATCTCATCGAGTGGAGTTCTTTCTCTTTTCCTTCACCCTTCCTCTTTTATATGTGACATGAAAGTCTTTGTGACTTTCACCCACTTGATCATTTTCGGTTCCCTTCACAGACTCCTCTTCCTTCTCAGTTTCCTTTTCTTTCAGTTTGCTCTTCCTCTTTGCTTTCACTGACTGACTCTCCCCCTTTTGGTTGCATTGGTTGCAAGGGTTTGAGTAGCAGAAAGCCTTGTGCTCACAATCTCCTCCACCAGGGGTTGTATGATTGAGGGAAGCCTCTCATCCATGGTTTTGATCACAATATCTGTGATCATTGGGGTGATGAGAGGTAGGGTTTGCTGAAAGATAGCAACTGTTTGCTCAGAGGGGTTCTGTCCTTAAGAAGCAGTGCCCGAAACAAGGCTGGTGGCTCAGAAGTTTTGAGTGGCTGAGTGTGTGGGAGACCTTCAGGTGAAGGTGCCATCTGTGGGTTTATGGTGGGGCAGATGGACTTGCTTCTTGAGAGAATTGGTCAAGTAGTCTTTGTAGTCTACTGACTTCTTCCTCAAGAATTGTGTTCTGGGCCAGAACATCATAAAAGAAGCCCAGGTCATCATCAGCAGATGCTGAATCACCTGACCTCCTGCTTGTAGCAGGATGTACATGCACTGGGTGTAGACTAGTTTTAGCATGTGCCTTTTTTTCTTGGAACTGGGGACTTCCAGCCTCAGGACTATGTCCTTCATCAGCTGTTGCCTCTAGTGAGGTCTTAGCTATGTTACCAGCCTCATTCTGATCATGTGCTGATTCAGAAGAGGTGGCAGCCTCACTAGATGTTCTAATCTCCATATCCACACCAGGAGATAGAACGTGTAAACCCCGGTGCTGTGGGTTGTCAGAAGCATGGTGATCCTCGTCCTCAATAGCTGTGGTTCTCCCCTTTGTTGGTGGGTTTGGGGAGGAGGAGAGGCATGCAGCTGAGTCAGCACGTTTGCAATGATAATGGTTGGACTTTGGGGGCGGTTGCATGGGGAGATGGGGTAAAAGCAGTGTGCACCTGGGGAGAATGGTGCTCTTCAATGGCAATCTCCTCAAATGAGGAAGATCCCAGATTTGTGTGTACCCCCTTCTGTTGTTGCTGTAGGCTCCCTGAATAGCTGTTTCGGGGCGTTTTGTTTTTTTTGGTTTGGTGGGGACTCTGGATTTTGAGGTGGTGGCTGTGGGTTCCAGCTGCGTGGGTTTTCGCAGCTTGGCAGCCATTTTCAGTGATTGGTCAGAGTTGTGCGGGAGTATACTTCCGGCAGTACAGCCATAGCAGGGACTCCCAGGCCAACAAGTCCCTCAGCTTGAAGCTGGTTTTCAATTATGGCCATTATGAACCGAGGATATAATATCCAACGGTTAGCAAGTTGTTTTTGGGCCATATCCTTGAGCTCTAAAAATAGTATTTCAGAAAAATTTAAAGGTTGTTGCTCAAGGATGGAGTACATTACCTGTTGCCACCTTGTGGACATTTGATCCCATGATGAAGTCTTGGAGGCAAGGCATACATTTACCATATGAAATATGAGACGTTCGGCATCCGGGAAATGTTTCTTCAGTATGGTAGATGCACTCAGGTTACCCTGGTATCCATGGTGGGCAAATGATTGATCTGTTGTGCCCTTTGGATAACCAGTTGAGAAAGTGGCATCATCCAGATTAAGGTTTGGCGAAGAGTGTCTGGAGTAATGACCACTTTTTGGCCATGGACAAACGATTGAAGAGACTCTGTGTCATTCTCCTCAGAGACCAAGTGACGTTTGTCCAGAATTGGTTAAGGATTAGGCATATATGGTGGGATTTACCAGAAAAGCCGTTTTGTAGGGTGACCGAACCATTAAATCAATGGCGTTGTGAAACTTGGTCCAGTACGGCGATTTGGTGAGATGTGCGACACAGTTCTGTCGTGGTTTTAGTTGCATGGTCGCCATTGATGAAGAGAGGGTAGAGAGTTTTTGAACGTTAGGTTTGAGAAGAGAAGATAAAAACTCTGAAGGTGGGATAAGGTATTTAAAGGATCGGGTTAGAAAACGACTGAAGGTTTTGGTGTGAGTCATCAGTTGTGAAACTACTGATGACGTGGTATTAACTTTCAAAGTTTGAAAAGGCTGACCGTATTGGTGTGATCAGCAGTTGTTATAAGACAACTGAAGACTTGGTTTTAACCGTCAGACGTTGAAACAGCTGAAGTCTCTGATTTAGTCATCAGTAGTTATAAAACTACTGAAGACAGTTTTGACTTCAGGTGATGTAAAATTGAAGACTTGGTATTAGTCATCAGTAGTTGTGAAACTACTGAAGACAGTGGTTTTGTCAGCAGTTGTTGTAAACAGCTGAAGACTTGGTGTTAGTCTTCAGTAGTTGTAAACTACTGAAGACAGTTTTGACTTCAGTTGTTTTAATGAAACAGCAGTTGTAGAAACAACTGAAGAGTAATTACTCATCAGTTGTTTTCGTCAATTCATAGCTTTTCAGCTGTTTCACCTGTCCTCAACACTTTCATCAGACTTTTCATCTACTTTTTAGGTGTTTCATAGGACATCAGTACTTATCTACATTTCTGACATCAGTAGTTTGTGGCTACAACTGTTGTGACTACATCAGCTGTTGTAACTACATCAGCTGTTTCAACAAATAAAGTACTTCAGTACTGGTGAGGTATGTAGCCTCAGTAGTTATAAAAACTACTGAGGGTAAAAAAACCTCATCAGTACTATATGTGACAATATGAACTAATGATCATCGGTACTTGTGAGCTGAGATCATCAGTAGTTGTCACTTATTCTAGCTACAACATACCAAGCCTTAACACCAGGTTGTGGAAAGTTGAACTATCCAAAGGCTTAGTAAAAAGTCTGCAAGCTCATCAGCACTAGGAACAAATTTTGGATCAATCAGACCTTTTTTCAAAACAATCTCTAATAAAATGGTGTCTGTATTTCAATATGTTTAGTCCTAGAGTGCTGGACAGATTCTTGACAATACAAAAAGCTGAAGAGCTGTCCATTAACAATGGGGTCTTAGTCTCTGTTATGCCATAATCTAATAATTGGTTTTGAAGCCAGAGTACCTGAGATGTACAGCTTGCAGCGGCAACGTACTCTGCTTCAGCAGTTGATGTAGCAACTGAGGTCTGTTTCTTGCTCTGCCAAAAATCAAGCAGTTGCCTAGGAATTGACATCCACCAGAAGTGATTTCCTGGTCAACTTACACCCTGCATAATCACTGTCAGAAAAAGCAACTAATTTACCAGAATGTCTAGTAGAATACCATAAACCTAGAAATGGAGTGCCTTGCAGATATCTAAAGATCCTCTTGACTGCAATCAAATGAGACTCCTTAGGTGCAGCCTGAAATCTAGCACAAACACATGTAGCAAACATAATATCTGGTCTAGAACTGTTAAATACATCAAGGACCCAATCATATATCTGTAAAGTGTTTCATCAACCACTTTACCTTTCTGATCTGTATCCAGTTATGTGGTGCTGCACATGGGGGTAGAACAGGGCTTACAGTTTTGTAATCAAACTTTTCCAAAAGATCTTTTGTGTATTTGGACTGATGAATGAAAATTCCATTAGCCTTTTGTTTGATTTGCAAACCCAGAAAGAACTATAATTCTGCCATGGCACTCATTTCAAACTTCTGTTGCATCAACTTTGTAAAGGCATCACACAACTGTGGATCAGGGATGCAAAAATAATATCATCTACATAAATTTGAACAAGTAGATTATGCTGCCCAGCTTTCTAATGAATAAGTCTTATCTATGGAGCCTCTAGTGAAATTATTTTCTAGAAGAAAGTTTGATAATGTCTCATACCAGGCTCTAGGAGCTTGTTTCAACCTATAAAGAGCCTTATCAAGCTTATACACCCAATTAGGATGTTTATTGTCCTCAAAGCCTGGTGGTTGCATACATAAACCTCTTCTTTAATTTTCCCATACAAAAATGCACTTTTGACATCCATTTGAAAAATTTAAGTTTTTGATAAGCAGCATAAGCTAAAAACAATCGAATTGCTTCCAGTCTGGCTACAGGGGCAAAGGTTTCATCATAATCAATCCTTCTTCTTGTGAAACCCCTGAACAACTAGTCTGGCCTTGTTCTTACAATAAGCCCATTTTCATCAGTTTTGTTCCTAAACACCCATTTAGTGCCTATTGCACAATTACCTGGAGGTAGAGGAACCAGTTCCCACACTTGCTGTTTCTTGAACTGAAGAAGCTCAAGCTGCATGGCATCAACCCATCCATTGTCCTTTAAAGCAATGTGATAATTCTTGGCTCTTGCTGACTGATGAAGAGAGCATAGAAGCAGAAATTTACAATTGACTTCTTGTTGATACGCCAGCAGTGATATCACCAATGATTGAGACATAGGGTAATTCTTCAGATCTTGATACACAATGAGATCTGTGCAAGTGTTAGTAGGGCTCAGCAGCAACAGATGGTGATGGTGAATCATTTCCTTGAAACCAATCAGTGGATGGTAATTCAAAGGAAGTTGAATTTGAAGAAATCTCATCAGCATTTGTTGTGGATGGTGCTACTGGAGCTACAGGACATCAGGTCTAGCTGAATCAGGCGTTGATCACTAAACCTGAAGAGGTGAGTACTGCTATCATCATCATCAGCACCAGCAGAACCACCAGGTGGTGAACAGTTGACAGGAGCAACAGGGAGTTTGATAAGGAACATATTGCAGTATGTCCAAATCAAATATCTCCACAGGGCTTTGTGGAATTTTGTCCTTTGGAGATTCATTAAACTTAACATGTAGAGTCTCTTCAACCATCTTTTTTCTACAGTTGAAGACTCTGTATGCTTTGCAAGTTGATGAATAACCAACAAAGTACCTGCATCCACCTTAGGATCAAATTTTTGGAGTTGATCCCGTGTGTTGAGAATGAAACAAGGACACCCAAATGCTTGAACATGAAATTAGAGGGGCCAAATGATGAAGAACTTCATATGGAGTCTTCATCAACCTCTGATTTACTAGAACTCTATTCTGTACATAGCAAGCTGTATTGACAGCTTCAGCCCAAAAAGTCATTGGCAGTCCAGAATCAGCCAACATGGACCTTGCAGCTTCAATAAGGGTCCTGTTCTTTCTCTCCACTACTCCATTTTGCTAGGAGTTCTTGGGATGCTATACTGCCTCTTGATTCCTTTGATAAGTAAAACTCATCAAGTGTGTGGTTTCTGAATTCAGTACCATTGTCACTCCTCACACACTTAACTGGTAGGGAATACTGCTTCTCAACGTGTAACACAAAGTTCATAATGGACTGCGCAGCCTCATCCTTTGAATGCAAGAAGAAAGTCCATACAAATCTGGAGTAATCATCCACAATTACCAGACAGTATTTCTTCTAGCCATACTCATCACTCTTAGGACCAAAGAGATCCATGTGAATAGCTGTAAGCAGGCAGTGGACTTAGGTTCTTCTATGGAGGGAAATGAAGCTTTGTGGGTTTTCCTTTAAACAAGCAGTGCAGTTATCTTCACACTTGAACTCCTTCATAGGCAGTCCCCTTACTAAACCATGGTTTATCAGCTGATTTATGTTTTTGAGATTAACATGAACAGCCTTCTATGCCATAGAATAGATTCTTGAGGGGAAGCCTTGGAAAATAGGCAAGGATGGCCTTGAGATCTATTTTCTTGGAAAGATCTAAGGCATACACTCTTCCTGTCCTGTTGGCCTTTAGGAGAGTGTGTTCATCCAACACCTTATCAATCAAACTTAGAACTTTGGATGACAGAATCCGACAGTTCTGACTGGTGAAAAGAGCAACATGCCTTTGTCACACATTTGACTGACACTCAAGAGGTTGTACTTGAGATTTTCCACATGGTTAACATCATCAAACTTTATTTCCCCATTGGAAACAAAGCCTTTGCTGATGATGTAACCCTTTGCATCATTACCAATGACACAAACCCCTTCCTTCCTTGAGAGTAGTCATTAAGAAGTGATATGTTTCCTGTCATATGCATGGATCCTCCACTGTCTACATACAGATGCCTCTGAGGTATGTTGAAGAACCCTGCAAAATTCAACAAATTAGTTAGATTTTGAGACCCAAACCTTTTTGGTTTTGGGCCTGTTCTCATCAACAGATGGTAAACTAACATGTTTGTTGGAAACAACAGCCTGAGAGGAAGAAACTGGTAAAGAAAAGGAATCCTTTGGCTTGGACCTCCTTTTTTGTGGTTTCAACATAGGAACATCTAATTGGTTAACTCTTCCTAATAGATGTTGAACCATCATAACCAGCTGTGTCTGATTTTGTGATAAGGCTTTCAGCTCTTCAGACACATTGGCATTGGAGTTTGATAAGTTCCTATGTTGCACCTTCTTCTTTTGAGCAATCTCAGCTGTTACCTGTTTAACCTCTTCCTTTTTGGATTTCTTTTTGGACTTAAGGGTTACAGGATTGATTTGATGTTGCTGGTACAAATGTGGCTTCAAACTTAGTTTTCATTTTAACCATTTTCTCTTTACTTTCCTCTTTATGTTTGAGTTTGGATCCCCTTTTGTACCAACAATCATCTGTAAGATGATTGAACAAACCACATACTTCACATGGTTTCTTCTTCATCTTATGTTGATCATCAACTAAAGAGAATGAAACTACTGAAGACTTGCTCTTCAGTACTTTGGAAGCATTATTTGCTTTCTTGACTTTCTCTTTAGTAGTCTTCAAACTCTTTCTACTGATAGTTTTCTTCTCTTCAGTGCTGACAGTAGTTGGAGTTTGAACTTCAGGTGTTAAATCTTGCTCTCCAGTCCTTTCAGGACTTCCAAAAATAGCTCCTGAGTTGATCATCTCTTTGATCATGTGAGTGTCAGCAGTGGCACCATCAACATCAGCTGATGGGTTCTGAGAGGGCTTAGTGCTGACTTTAACTTTTGAAGTGAATCACATGATGAGGTGGATTGGTTATTGCTTTCTCCATCAGATTTCACTTCTGCTCTTGAAGCAAAATCTGTAGGAGGAGCAGTGTGATTATAACCAATACCAAACTTCACATTGGAAGCAGATTGCTTACTAAGAAGCATTTCAAAACCTTTGCATGATTGTACCCATCAATCACACTCTACCTGGGTGACTACAAGGGTTTCTTTGAGACTTCTCTGGTCTTCCAGAATAACCTCTAGCTTGGCCTTTTCATCATTTAATTGGCATTTAAGCTTATAAATATCATCATTTTTAATATTAAGAGCAGACTCAAACTCAGCTTTTCTTTGGAAATGGTTTTCTCAAACTCAAGTTTTTGATTTATTAATGCTACATTTGCCTATCTAATGGAGACAAAGGCAGCAATGCATGATTCAGAACATAACTTGGCTTTAGCCTCTGAAGATACCTGAGTTACTGTGAAGATGATGCATTTGAGCAGGAACCCTCAGTAGACTCCAGGGCCATGAGAGCCAGATTCCCAAAAGGACTATCACTACTATGTTGACCAGCACCTGTGAACAGTTGTTCATCACCAAACATGTCATCCGGTAAACTGCTCCAGTCAACAACTCCAGGGGTGAGAAGCTGTGTTGTTGAGGTTGAGGAGGTTGATGAGATTGAGATGGTTGAGGTTCTGGTAGTGCATGAGGTTGTGGTACTATAGAAACTTGAACTTGATTTGACTGTGGCATGTAAAACAAGGGTAAGGATATGGAATTGACCTTGAGGAACAAAATATGCAGGAGATTGTGGTTGAGAATGATGACTAGAATTGACAGGATGTTGCCTCTGTGTTGTTGACTATTGCCAGGGAAAGTCACAAAAGGTGCAGAGGAATTAGATCCAGATGATCTGCATTCTCTAGCAAAGTGTCCAAGCCTGTGGCATTTGTAACACTTCAACTTACTCTTGTCAAAACCAACTTGGTTTTGCCAGAGAGTCCTAGGAACTTTCTTCCAGTTCTTTTGTAGAACTTCTAAGATCTGATATTTATCAAGGCCATTTGGCTCAAAATATCCATCTCTTCTAAGTCATCATCAGCAATCCCCTTGAGATCATCCATGATGAAGCATAGATTGTCATTATTACACCCAGTAAACTGACTATCAACACTCACAAACGTAGAATCAGAAGTGTTTGAGGAGAAATCAATATGCTCATCATACTGGCATTCAGATGAAGCATATTCTAACTCATGACCAACCAAGGCAGTGTTGCCTGGTACAAAGTCTTCAGTGAGCTTTCCAGATGAAGACAGTTTTTGTTTCTGTTCTATCTCTCTCTCAAATGTGAGCAATTTCCCATGGAGTTGGGTGAGAGATAGTTTGTCCAAATTTGCACTAGAGCATAGAACAATAGTATATGTGTCCCATCTCTCAGGCAGTGATCTAAGAAATCTGTTATTCATCTGGATATTGGTGTACTCAAGTTTGACCATTTTTAATTCAGAGATCAAACAAGAGAACCGCTCAAACTGTTGAGTCAGTGTCTCACCCTTTCTATGAGAGAATGTCTCGTATTGTTGGGCAAGGATTTCTCTATTATTTGCCAAGACCTCATCTGTTCCTCCAAATTGTTCTTTCAAGGCATTCTAGAGGTCATGGGCAGTTTCATGATGCATTAGCCCAGAATAGATTTCATTGGGTAGTGCCATGGCCAGAATTCCATGGGCTTTTGCATCAATCTCAAACAATTTCTTATCCTCATCTGAGTATTGCTCCTCCTCTTCGGAACCATTTGATTAGTTTCGGGTTATTCACCATAGGCTGTGTGGACCATATACCACTGATGTCCAACAACCTGCGTTGTTAACAGACAGGTGATGGAGCATTCGTCGTTGCCATATGTTATACTCATTCCTAACCAGCATTGAAGGCTTGGTTAAGGAACCAGTATGTGAGGATCATTGGAAGGAGTAGTCATTTTCAGTCCAAATACAATTTAATTCAAGCTTTTAAAACGTTTTTACATAGACCACAACAGACTCAATGAAAACCAAGAGAAAATCTCAGGATGAATGACCAGAAACACAGAAAATTCAATCTCTATAACCGTTTCTTGCAAAAAAAATTACTAATTCAATCAAACTTGGATCTTGAATAGCAGTTTCAATGATCAATTATTAGATCGATCAATGATTAACCTGCTCTGATACCATTTGTCAGGATCAGTGATCACAAGTTTGATGTATTAGAGCGTAATGCAGCGGAATAAGAACAAGAATTAGACAAATTGTAGCAAGACTTTGATACTTGTATGCATTAAGAACAAATACGGTTATAACGAGAGAATATATTTCTGTAACGAGGAATGTTTCTATAATATCGAATATTTCTGATCAAATCATTCTACCTATTACAATAGGTTGACACTCCTTATATAGAGTGCAATCGCTGCTGTTATCACGGGAAAGTGACAACTGGCAGATCTATTACAAAAATAACTAGCTCTTAACAAACTACTGAAATGTTCACAACTACTGAGAACATATCAGAGTGTTAAGTACAAAATATGAAACTACTTATAAGAAACTACTGAAACTACAACGACTGAAGAACAAGCTCTTCAGTCGTTTTACAAAACTACTGAAAAACATAAAACTACTGATGAGCACAACAATGAAGAAGTATTCCTCAGCTGTTGTGTCAAACTACTGAACAGATAAAACATAAAACTACTGAAACGTAAACCGTCACAACTACTGAAGAAGACCTCTTCAGCTGTTGTGACAACGTCTGATACTTTGGTCTTCAGCACTTGTGTCTTCAGACTTTGTCTTCAGCACTTGTGTCTTCAGACTTTGTCTTCAGCACTTGTCTTCAGACTTTGTCTTCAGCACTTGTCTTCAGACTTTGTCTTCAGCACTTGTCTTCAGACTTTGTCTTCAGCACTTGTCTTCAGACTTTGTCTTCAGCTGTTGTGGCCTTCAGTAGTTGTTGTGACGTCTGTGGGACTTAAGGTTTTTCTGATCCGGCTCATTGGTTCTTTTGGTCCAACAAAACATATACTTTGCATTTAATCATCAAAACATTGCAGCGGAAACATAAAACAAATGGCATTTCACTTCATCATAAAAACTTTTGCAAAATAATACATCGTTTGCCGGTTACAAGATTAGATTGTTGTATTACGTCACAAAAGCTTTAAATAAATGGATGCCATCCAAAAGAGCTGAGCAGCCGCCTCGTGCCATCCTCAGCAATGCTCACCTGCCAACTGGAAAATAAATAAAAGTTAGCGTTGCTGAGTGAATTCTAGTTTTATGGCAAAACATACTTTTCTATCATAAAACCATCCTTTCTTTTAAAATCATATTACACTTTACATCCGCTCGTGATCATACATCGTACGTACATACAAATAATATCATTTTTATCTTCGTTATTCTTTCGTTCATTCTTTCATTCATTCATCATTACTTCTGGTGACATGTACATTACCCCGAACATTGCGCACGAAGCGGGTAACTGGGCCTGAGGTCTTTCATAGACCTCGAACATTGTGCACGAAGCTGACTCCAGTACCAAGGGTAAGTACATTCACCATTATCTTTTCTCTTTCATTCTGGATCAATGCCATATGCTATACCCCGAAAATTGTGCACGAAGCTGACTCCAGTACCTAGGGAAAGCGGCAAGGATCCCATTCATATGGTCAATCAGCAAGATTAGACCCCAGTGTGCATCCTTCTGGGGTAGCTAACCCGTACACAGTTGAGCTAACACCCTTCATTGGGTGTGAACCTCCATACATTTGCTTGCAAGGCTTTTTTACATTCATTCATTAATGCTTGCATTCTTCATCATGTTCCTCTTTCATTACCTTTCACTTTACGCTACATAATACTACGTTCATTCATTCATTATCATAACACGTAAAGTCATAGGAAAGATAATCATGCATCATCACAAGGAACATAAATATACCATTCATACATTATCATGCAGGGTATCATACATTCATAACATACATCATGCATAACCATACAACATCATCATCATGCATAAGCACACATCATTACATGCCCTACACACCATCTATGACCCCAAAGGTCAATTTTCATAACTCCCGGGAATCTCCTAAGTCAAAGCCTACATTACCTCTTTTCCCCCAAAAAGTCAGAATTTTTCTAAGTGTTCATCCGCATTTCCTATAGTCATCCGCATATGCTATAGTTCATCCGCATTTGCTATAGTTCATCCGCATTTATAGCATAGTCAAATGCTCATCCGCATTGACTTACTTGCTCATCCGCATTTATAGCACTCAGTCAAATGCTCATCCGCATTGACTTACTTGCTCATCCGCATTTACAGCACTCAGTCAAATGCTCATCAGCATTGACTTACTTGCTCATCCGCATTTATAGGACTCAGTCAAATGCTCATCCGTATTGACTTACTTGCTCATCCGCATTTACAGCACTCAGTCAAATGCTCATCCGCATTTACTTACTTGCTCATCCGCATTTACATCACTCAGTCAAATGCTCATCCGCATTGACTTACTTGCTCATCCGCATTTACAACACTCAGTCAAATGCTCATTCGCATTGACTTACTTGCTTATCCGCATTTACTTCCAACACTTAGGCAGATTTACCAACTTATCAAGTGGTTCTAAAACATCAGATTCAATTTCCATGGACCATTCATTAGGTTCTAAGCTTAATTCTTACCCTCTAAGGCTTAGAAACACAATCATACATCATCAAGCATGAACATAGTCACACATCACATCATAACATCATCATACACACAATCAAGCACACGGATCCGAAACCCAATTTAATAAAACATACATTCATGCATTTCCAGCCCCAAAATTTGTTAAAAACTAGTAGAAGAGGGGTCCTAGAACTCACCTTTGCAACTTTTGAGTATGGCTTCCTCCAAACTCGTTTGCAATTTTAATTCAACCGCTTAGAAACCCATTAAAACATACCCGGACACATACAAACACGCATAAGCATAAACCCGAGGATAAGACCATCCAAGAACACCATAAAAGCATGAATTCTTACCTTGAATTCGAACTCTTTCTTGTTCTTTCTTCAAAACCGAGAACTTGCTGCTCTTTCTCTCTCTAAAACCCGAAAATTAGAGGTGCATGTGACATATGGGCGGCCATACCACCTTTTACACCCACTTTTCAAACATTTTGTCCTTTTGGATACTTTTTACCCCTAGACTTGGGTTTTATTCCCTTTTCTGCTTTTCTTTCACTTTATTCTTCTCTTCCTTGACCTTAAGATAAACGGGTGTTACAAGTCCACCCCCCTTATATAGGTTTCGTCCCTAAAACCTGTTATTCCTCAAAGAATTGTGGGTAATGATGTCTCATCTCTTTTTCAGTCTCCCACGTAGACTTAGATCCCTTCATGTGCTTCCACTGTACACGCAAAAGAGGAACCACTTTATTTCTCAGCCTCTTTTCCTTTCGATCAATGATTGCCACTGGTTGCTCCACATAATTGAGTCGTTCGTCTACTTCGATATCCTCCAATGGAACAATCATGTCTTTATCAGCTAAGCACTTCCTTAGATGACATACATGGAACGTCGAATGAATCCCACTTAACTCATTCGGTAATTCCAACCTATAGGCTACCTCTCCTACTCGAGCAATGATTCGGAAAGGGCCTATACATCTTGGGCTCAACTTGCCCTGCTTTCAGAAACGAATAATACCCTTCCAAGGTGAGACCTTCAACATAACCCGGTCCACCCACCTGGAAGTCAATCGGTCTACGTTGTTTATCGGCATACGACTTCTGTCTATCTTTGGATGCCTTCATGAAGGCTTTGATCTTCTCAAGCTTCTTAGTCGTAGCCTCGATTACCTCGATGCTTCCCAACTCCTTCTGACCAATGTCACCCCAACATACGGGTGTTCTGCATCTCCTACCGTATAGCATCTCAGATGGTGGCATACCAATGCTGGCATGATAGCTGGTGTTGTATGAGAATTCGGTTAACGGTAGGTGGTCATCCCAACTTCCCCCAAAATCAATCACACATGCCGAAGCATGTCTTCCAGTGTCTAAATGGTCCTTTCTGACTGACCATTAGTTTGGGGATGATAAGCCGTACTAATATGTAACCTTGTCCCTATAGCGTCATGGAATTTCTTCCAGAATTTAGACGTAAACCGGTGTCACGATCGGACACAATGGACACCGGCACGCCATGACAAGTTAGAATCTCCTTGATGAACAGGTCAGCCAACCTCTCAAATGAATATGTCTTACGAATCGGTAGGAAGTGAGCACTCTTCGTCAGACGGTCCACAATCACCTATATGGCATCGTACCGTTTCGGAGTACGTGGCAGCTTTGTAATGAAATCCATGGTGATGTGCTCCCACTTCCATTCCGGTATATCCAAAGGTTGGATATTCCCATACGGCTTTTGATGTTCCGCCTTCACTTGCAAACAAGTAAGGCACTTGCTCACATACTCCATCACGTCACGCTTCATACCCGGCCACCAATAGTCCTTCTTCATGTCTTGGTACATCTTTGTGGCACCGGGATGGATAGAGTATCGGGTCTTGTGAGCTTCGTCCATTATCTTTATCCGTAGATCCCCAAAACGAGGAATCCACACACGACCAAATCGAGTTTTAACACCAAGTGTGTTTTCACCCAATTCCCCAACCAGACCTCTCATTCTTTCAGAGTTAAGATGATCTTCTTTCAGTGCTTCATCTTGAAATTCTTTGACTTACTTCATCACATCAGAGGTCATGATCAGCTGATACGCTTTCACCCGAATCGGCTTGGGCCTCTCCTTCCGGCTAAGAGCATCAGCCACCATATTGGCCTTGCCCGGATGGTAATGGATCTCACAATCATAATCCTTTATGAGCTCCAACCATCTTCTCTGCCTCATGTTCAGATCCTTCTGCTCGAAGAAGTACTTCAAGCTCTTGTGGTCAGTGAAAATGGTGCACTTCGTACCGTAGAGATAGTGCCTCTAAATCTTTAGTGCAAAGACCACGGCTGCTAGCTCCAAGTCATGAGTAGGGTAATTGACCTCATGAACCTTTAACTGTCGGGATGCATAGGCTATAACCTTCCCTCTCTGGATTAACAAGCACCCCAAACCCGAGTAGGAAGCATCAGAATAAACCACTAGATCTTCACTCCCATCAGGTAATGATAGAATAGGAGCTTGAGTCAATCTCTCCTTCAATTCTTCGAATGCCTTCTCTTGAGCTTGACCCCATACGAACTTCACATCTTTTCGGGTCAACTTAGTTAGTGGAGAAGCGATCTTGGAAAATTCTTGAATGAATTTTCTATAGTAGCCCGCCAAACCCAAGAAGCTACGCATCTCAAATGGTGTCTTTGGTGACTTCCATTGCATAACCGCCTCCACCTTTGCCGGGTCCACCATAATCCCATCGGGATTCACCACATGACCCAAGAATTGAACCTCACACAACCAAAATGCACACTTGGAGAATTTGGCGTACAACTTCTCCTTTCTCAACATCTTTAGAACCTCCCGAACGTGACCGGCATGCTCAATCTCGCTCTTTAAATAAATCAGGATATCATCAATGAACACAATCACTTATTTATCCAGCATCGGCCGACACACCCAATTCATCAGATCCATAAAGGCAGCTGGCGTGTTGGTCAAACCAAAGGACATGACAAGAAACTCGTAGTGACCATAGCGCGTACTGAAAGCTGTTTTAGGGATATCTTGCTCCTTCACCTTCAACTGATGGTAACCAGATCGAAGATCTATCCTTGAAAACCAACTAGCACCCTGAAGCTGATCGAACAAATCGTCTATTCTCAGTAAGGGGTATCGGTTCTTCACCATCAATTTGTTCAGCTCACGGTAGTCAATACACATCCTCATACTACCGTCCTTCTTCTTTACAAACAGGACCGGAGCACCCCAAGGCAAGATACTCGGTCTAATGAACCCCTTATCAAGTAGCTCTTGCAACTGCTCCATCAACTCTTTCATCTCTGTTGGAGCCAAACGATACGGTGCCTTGGCAACAGGTTGGGCTCCCGGTATCAGATCAATCTGGAACTCGATCTCACGGTCAGGTGGCACTCCCGATAAGTCTTCTGGAATACGTTTGGAAAGTGACACATAACGGGTACATCAGATAGTTGTGGTGGTGGCGTATCCACATCCTTTATATAGGCCAAGTAGGCACTACATCCACGCCTCATACACTTTCCTGCTACTGCCATTGAAATTACCTTTGGAATCGTAGTCACCCGATCACCATAGACCGTCACCAAACTACCGTCAGTCATTGTCAAACAAATCATCTTCTTTCGGCACACAATGTTCGCCTCGAAGTCTGCTAACCAATCCATCCAAGAACCAAATTGAAACCACCTAAGGTCATTACAAACGGTCTAACAAGAAACTTATGACCTTCTAGCTCCACATCACAGCCCTCCAACATCTCAGAAATCCTGGTAGACTTACCTATGGTAGTTTCTACATGAAAGGGCGCATCACTCGTCTACTACTAACAGGCAGCTTAGCACAGAAAGTAGCAGAAATAAAACTTTTACTGGCACCCGAATCAAATAACACAGAAGCTAAAGTTTGGTTCACCAGAAATGTACCGGACACAACATCAGGGTCCATCCTAGCCTCCTCCTGTGTCATCGTGAATGCTCTGGCGCTCGCCCTTGGTCCTTCACCTCCAGTTTTCTTCCCCCCGGAACCCTCGGTCCTTGGCTTCTTACAATCCCTACTCATATGACCATTTCCCCCGCAGTTGAAACACTTCATACTTCCACAGTCTCTAGCCATATGACCAGGCTTCCCACACTTGAAACACACATTCAACCCCCATTTACACTCACCACCGTGCTCCTTCCCACACTTGCCACACTTCTTCAACCCCACACTTGATGTGACCACACGACGGTCATCCACTCGAGCCTTCTTGTTACTCGTCGAGGCACCACCCCTACCCAACCTCTTCCCATTCCAGTTTCTATCGCCTCCACCCTTCCGATTACTTTCAGTCACCACAACCACATTCCTCTCATCATACAATCTCCCTGCTAGATCCACCGCTAACCTAAACATGCTTGGTCGGGCGGTGATCATGTGCCTGTGAATGTCTGTCGGCAACCCTTGAATATACCTCTTGACCTTCCGAGATAGAGGTGTCACCTGATCCGGCACCAGACGTGCCATTTCATTGAACTTTGTGGTGTACTCTTGGTGTGTCATCGTTCCTGCCTCCAGTTGCAGAAATTCCCTCTCAACCTTATCCATTTCCCGATAGGACCAAACTCCTCGATCACCAACTTCTTCAACTCTAACCATCTCGTTCTCCCGATCGTCCGACTACCCTCGGCTTGGACTATATTGTCCCACCAGCACAGAGCCGAGTCCACAAAAGAGTGGGTAGCGAACTTAACTTTCTAGTTTTTTCGGCACTCGCTGATATCAAGTACAGCCTCCATTTCCCTCACCCACCGATAAGCAGCAGCAGTAGTGCCGTTACCATCAAAAGTAGGGGGCTTGCATCTCCTAAACACCCCGTAATTACAGCCTCGTGCCGCCTCCAGCACAGGCTCTTCTTCTTCTTCATCAGAGAGAACCGTCTTAGTCTCGGGCTGTCTTCTTTCGCCTATAGGTCCACTCCATTCCATTTTCTTCCCTTCTCTAACTGCCTTTATCACTTCGGTCACCACAGACGGTAGGATCGTCTGCATGACTTGATGCACTTCCTCCACAACCACCTCCTTCACTAAGGCTCTCAGATTAGCACTCTCATCTCCGCCCTCGGGATGAGGGGCTTCTGGTTCTTCATGAACCACCTTTTCAGCCCTAGGCCTTCCTCTCGTAACCCATGGTTCAGCACCACTTCCGCCACCATGTGACGCTTTAGATGATCTACCACCGGCCATCCTTTAACTCACACTGAAAGATTTAAACACTAATACGGTCATTCAAGGAAATGGCTCAGTTTATGGCAAGTATAGTAAGTCCCTAATTACAGTGGCCAGTTGTGATTAGCCACTTACTTTACTCTTCACACCCCAAGCATTACTTGTCCCGACAACATCAGCATTTAAATCTACATACACACATAACCACATACCAGGCGCACATAAATCCAGTTATCTTTACGAAAATACCTGATGGCACGCAGCTACTCAGATTGGCATCCCATTCCCTTCCGTCCCATGCTCAGATTAAGTTAAGGTTTATTTTGAAAATTTACCCATTTCACTTCAACTTTGGCTCTGATACCAACTTGTAAGGCCCCGTTCACGGGACGCTTACAGCTACTAATTCATCGCACATAAAACATATACTTTGCATTTAATCATCAAAACCTTGCAGCGGAAACATAAAACAAAAGGCATTTCATTTCATCATAAAAAATTTTGCAAAATAATGCATCGTTTGCCGGTTACAAGATTACATTGTTGTATTACGTCACAAAAGCTTTATATAAATGGATGCCATCCAAAAGAGCTAAGCAGTCGCCTCGTGCCATCCAAAAGAGCTAAGTAGCCGCCTCGTGCCATCCTCAGCAATGCTCACCTGCCAACTGGAAAATGCATAAAAGTCAACGTTGTTGAGTGAGTTCTAGTTTTGTGACAAAAAATACTTTTCTATCATAAAACCATCCTTTCTTTTAAAATCATATTACACTTTACATTCGCTCGTGATCATACATTGTACGTACATACAGATAATATCATTATTATCTTCGTCATTCACCAAGATTAGACCCCAGTGTGCATCCTTCTGGGGTAGCTAACCCGCACACAGTTGAGCTAACACCCTTCATTGGGTGTTAACCTCCATACATTTGCGTGCAAGGCTTTCTTACATTCATTCATTAATGCATGCATTCTTTATCATGTTCCTCTTTCATTATCTTTCACTTTACGTTACATAATACTTCGTTCATTCATTCATTATCATAACACGTAAAGTCATAGGAAAGATAATCATGCATCATCACAAAGAACATAATATACCATTCATACATTATCATGTAGGGCATCATACATTCATAACATACATCATGCATAACCATGCAACATCATCATCATCATCATGCATAAGCACACATCATTACATGCCCTACACACCATCTATGACCCTAAAGGTCAAATTTCATAACTCCAAGACTCTCCTAAGTCAAAGCCTACATTACCTCTTTTCCCCCAAAAAGTCAGAATTTTTCTAAGTGTTCATCCGCATTTCCTATAGTCATCCGCATTTGCTATAGTTCATCTGCATTTGCTATAGTTCATCCGCATTTACAGCATAATCAAATGCTCATCCGCATTTACTTACTTGCTCATCCGCATTTACAGCACCTAGTCAAATGCTCATCCGCATTGACTTACTTGCTCATCCGCATTTACAGCACTCAGTTAAATGCTCATCTGCATTGACTTACTTGCTCATCCGCATTTACAGCACTCAGTCAAATGCTCATCCACATTGACTTACTTGCTCATCCGCATTTACAGCACTCAGTCAAATGCTCATCCGCATTTACTTACTTGCTTATCCGCATTTACAGCACTCAGTCAAATGCTCATCCGCATTGACTTACTTGCTCATCCACATTTACTTCCAAACACTTAGGCAGATTTACCAACTTATCAAGTGGTTCTAAAACATCAGATTCAATTTCCATGCACCATTCAATAGGTTCTAAGCTTAATTCTTACCCTCTAAGGCTTAGAAACACAATCATACATCATCAAGCATGAACATAGTCATACATCAAATCATAACATCATCATACACAAAATCAAGCACACAGGTCTAAAACCCAGTTTAATAAAACATAAATTTATGCATTTCCAGCCCCAAAATTTGTTAAAAACTAGTAGAAGAGGGGTCCTAGAACTCACCTTTGCAACTTTTGAGTATGGCTTCATCCAAACTCATTTGCAATCTTAATTCAACCGCTTAGAAACCCATTAAAACATACCCGGACACATACAAACACGCATAAGCATAAACCCGAGGATAAGACCAGCCAAGAACACCATAAAAGCATGAATTCTTTCCTTGAATTCGAACTCTTTCTTGTTCTTTTCTCAAAACCAAGAACTTGCTGCTCTTTCTCTCTCTAAAACCCGAAAATTAGAGGTGCATGTGACATATGGGCGACCATACCACCTTTTACACCCACTTTTCAAACATTTTGTCCTTTTGGACACTTTTTACCCCTAGACTTGGGTTTTATTCCTTTTTCTACTTTTCTTTCATTTTATTCTTCTCTTTCTTGATCTTGAGATAAACGGGTGTTTCATTAGTGATGTCTCTTTCAGTGTCATCAATAGTCATGGTTGCCGTAGATTCAGTCTCAGAAATGTTACCACTATCTAGAAGGTCCATGAGGCACCTTTCGTAGTGGCAGCTGAATCTACATGAGTCTCCTCCACATCAGTGGGACTCACCTCAGTAAAGGCTTGCTGATGGGGGCTAGAGATAAGAGGTCTCTCTACGCTCTATTGATATTTGAAAAAGTGTTGTAGATCAACTTCATTGCCATGAAGGGACGTAATCTCTTCATCATTTTTAAAAAGAAGGTCAGTAAAGCATAGAGAGGTTAAGCCTAATGACCCGGGACCTTGATCAATGTCTATAGGCATTGAGCCTATGGTGGAGTTGTCCCTTTATGGCTGCTCAGAGGAGTATAGATACTCACCCTAAGGGCTTTTAGTTTGGGTTTTGGGCTCATGGGTTTGATACTGAGGAGACTCAATACCCATATTGAGGTCAATTGTGAAGGATGGTGAGACCTCAGACTGAGTGGGAGCCTATTGTTCCATGTTACACCCCGACTGACGGCGTAATCATCGAGGCGGACGAATGTGAAATGATTGTTCATAGCACATGGAACTAAATAAGTTGTAATAATATTAAATATCATTTTTATTAAACGTTTCAAGAAAATTAAATAGATACAATTCAAACAACATATACACAACAACATAAGACTTTCTATTAACTAAATCCAAATTTTATTGAGCATGAAGAGATCTTCAAGTATCAGACCTGAAACATGTTAAAAATAAAGGGTCAACTTTGAAAGTTGTGAGATTTTCATAGTTTTCTATACATAAGTATATAAAAGATGGCAATTCATGTCATTGATTAGTGAACAAAGTAACTAGGGATGTAAGACAGATGCACAATCAAACCTTGACAGTTTACAAGTTTCTATATTTACAAGTTTATATGATTAGCTAAGTGTACTTGGATTAACCAAGCAGGCTTGTCAGGCCCATAGATCTATGACGTCGCCAGGCTAGCAATAGTTAATGATTGTACATATAATCGTCACTACATGGCAATTACAAAGATCAACTAACCACAACATATAAGTGAATTGCCAAGAGTTTACAAGAATCAAACGAATTTACAAGTGCAATGATTATAATGTAACATGTTTCACACTAAATTGTGAAAATATGAAAAGGGGGTATAGAAATACTCACATGGAAAACTCACAAGTATAGTGATGGTTGTAGAGTACATAAGAAAACTTGAATGTCAATAGTCAAAGGTGATGTCCTAAATGATAAGAAGAACAATAACTTGAGGTTGGAATTCATTACAAGAAATTAGAACGTTTAGAGAATGCTAAAAAACAAAAGCTAGATTGAAAAAAATTGCATCAATTTTAGATTTTGAACAGAATGTTTGGTATATGTTTGAACATGTTTTAAAAATAGAAAACAGTTTCATAAAATTATAAAAATTTATACATCTTTAGCTCAATGTCTGCCGGGCAACTTTCATTCAGAAACTTTTTATGAAAAGATCTTTAAATAGGTCAAACAAGCAGCATAAGACAGAAGGTGCTGAAATGCACACTTATCTTGTGAAGGCTATTTTTGAGTCGTTCAATTGAGTTTGAAGACGTATAAACTGTCTTTGAAAAGGTAATTCAAAGGACTTAACATTGGAGTCTGATTTTACTCAAATTTATTTTGTTATGATCAAGTTATGGTTGGTTAAAGTAAGATTATATTCTGCCAGAATTGTAATGAGGCACTTATGTGCACTTTTAAAATCTTTAAAGCATGAAATGGGTTAGAACATTTTATTATGTCAATATATGGTATATTAGTCTTCATTTGAGTTATAAAAATATTCTTAAACTTCAGCATAGCCATCACTTATGGAAATAATCTTGTGAATAACCGAATGCGGCGGCATAGCCGTCCATATGCAAACGGGATTCTTTGTTTATGTTAATGTGTTAGTTTAATTTAGGAATGTTAATGATTTTTATAAGGTTAGTGATTATTAAAATGTTAATGATCAAATGATAATGATTAAAATAAAAAGAGATTTGGTAGAAGAAAGAATAATAGTAAGTACATAAAACCATGAGAACAATTGGATGTTACGATGATTGAAATGTATAATATAAAAGAAATAAAAGATTACTTTAGTATTAAGAATTCTTGAAATTTCTTGTAAAATAAATTCTTCAAATTGATCATAACCAATAGATGAAAGAAAGATATGAGAGTGAGATTATTAGAGAATGAGAAAATGAAAAGTGAGGCATAAGGCTTGCTTTATAGTTGAGGTTAGGAGTAAGTTATGAATGATGTTAATGGTGAGTTATAAGTCTTTTAAAAGGAGGTTATGATTTTGAAATAAATATAAGATTAAATAAAAAAATAGATAAATGAATAACTACAATTTAAACTTTTAATTTATTAAAACCTTAATTTTAATTTAATCAACTTATTTCTTATAAAATCTTTATAACTTTATAAGACTTGTAACTTTATAAGTTATTAAAATTCATTTTATAACTTTATAAGTTTTAATAAGTCTTTTCCATTTAGTTATTTATTGTAAAATGATAAATAAAGATTTATATTTTTATGAAAAAGATTTATTTATAAAATAAATAAATTATTATTCTTTGTTTAAATGATAAAATGAATAAAATTTTTTTAATATTGCTTAAACTGCACATTTAATGTGTTTGAATTAATAAAAAATAATAAAAATTTTAAATATTAAGATTTCCATCGTATGAAAGTTTAAAGTGAGTTCGGGTTTGGATTCATAATTTTGAAATTTGACGGATGTTACATTCCACTCTAGTCTTTTTGGATTGAATAGGAGGAGCTTGTTCGATCAGAGTAAATTGAACAAAGGTTCATTTGGGTCGCCTTTGATATGTGATGGTGATGGGATGAGAAGGTAGATTTGTCAATGTGAGGGCAATTGTTGGTGTGGGTTCATCACTTGTGGAGTTAACATGGATGTCACCAAGAACTATTTGCTCAGTCATACCTGTAAGTAGAGCAGTGTATATTCCAGTGAAATTGGTGGACACTTTCTTCAAAGTCTGAAGATGCTCGGCCTCATTTGAGGGACAGTCAGAGCAGCTGCACAGACAAGCTGACTCTGGTCCAGCTCATAGTTGATTATATGCAGGAGAAACCTGGGATACATGAAGAATGTTTCCCGTTGGAGATTTCCATGAGATTGGTCAGCACAAATCTTGAATAGTTGAATCTAAGGCTTCTCACCATTCCATGAACTAGGCACCCTAGTTCATATGGAATTTGATCCCATCCCCCAGATTTATTAGACATGCAATAAAGAACGACATGCAGCAGGAACTTTCAGTTGTATGAGAATTGAACTTGTAAACTGTAGACCTGCTAATGTCTCCACCATATCTCATTTGGATGTAGGTTGTTGGACCAAAAGAACCAATGAGCCAAGATCAGAAAATCTCTAAGTCCCACACGGTATCACAACAACTGCTGAAAGCCTCATCAGTAGTTTGACAAGTGCTGAAGACTACAACAGCTGAAGATCAAGTGCTGAAGATCTTAACAGCTGAAGAATCAAAGTACTGAAGTACAACAGCTGAAGAACACAAGTGCTGAAGCTGAAAGACCAAAGTACTGAAGTACAACAGCTGAAGAGTTCACAAGTGCTGAAGATCAACAACTGATGTACAAAGTCTGAAGACAAAGACTGAAGACATCAGCTGATGATATCTACTGAAGTCATCAGCTGATGAAACGCCTGAAGGTCAAAGTCTGAAGATCAAGTACTGAAGCCTCAGTAGTTTGTCACAACTGCTGAAGAGTACTTCTTCAGTAGTTGTGATATCAGTAGTTTTATGTTTTATGTTTCAGTAGTTTTGTAAAACGACTGAAGAGCTTGTTCTTCAGTCGTTGTAGTTTCAGTAGTTTTATGTTTTTCAGTAGTTGTAAATGAGATGTTTAACACTTAGGAACATTTGTAAGAAGATGTCAGTTGTTGACATCTTCAGTAGTTGTTAAACATCAGTAGTTATAAAACGGTTACATGTCACTTTCAAGTGACATCAGCCTACGTCATTCTTTTCTTTATAAGGAAAGATGACTCACCTGTAATCGCGCCTTTGAGGCCGACAATCCTAATGCAATATTCCTTTTGTCGGATATTTCTCTCTTTATAACAAAATTCTTTTATCGTTTTATATCAATTGTTCTTGTTGAATTTGTCTAATTCTGAGCTAATCCGCTGCTAAATCTGTTCAATCGATTAAACCAAGGGCTGAGATCCTAACAAATGGTATCAGAGCAGGTTAATCATTGATCGATCTAACAATTGATCATTGAAACTGTTCAATCGCTCTAAGTTTAATCGAATTAGCAAAATTCGCAAGGATCTGTTATAGAGATTGAGAGTGTATCGCTTCTGGCCGTTTTATTTGAGGTTCTGTGTGGTTTTGAGCTAAATTTATTGTGTTTTTACTTGAATCTGTCTGATTTTCCACAATGACTACTTCTTCTAATGATCCTTTCAATACTGGATCCTCTACCAAGCCTCCGATCTTGGTGAGGAATGAGTATAACATTTGGCAGAGAAGATTGCTCCATCACCTGTCTGTCAATAGCTCAGGTTGTTGGACATCTGTGGTACATGGACCACATAAGCCAATGGTGAATGATCCGGAAACAAACCAGTTGGTTCCAAAGAAGAAGGAGCAATACTCCGATGAGGACAAGAAGTTGTTTGAAATCGATGCAAAAGCCCATGGAATTTTGGCTATGGCTATTCCTAATGAGATTTACTCTGGGCTTCTGCATTGTGAGTCTGCTCATGACCTCTGGAATGCCATCAAAGAACAATTTGGTGGTACTGATGAGGTTTTAGCAAACAACAGGGAAATCCTCGCCCAACAATATGAGACTTTCTCTCATAGAAAGGGTGAGACTCTGACTCAACAATTTGAGCGGTTTTCATGTTTAATCTCTGAATTGAAAATGGTTAAACATGAATATACCAGGAGTCAGATGAACCATAGATTTTTAAGATCACTGCCTGAGAGATGGAACACATATACCATTGTTCTACGCTCAAATGCTGATGTTGATCGCCTATCTCTCACCCAACTTCATGGGAAACTGCTTACATTCGAGAGAGAGATAGAGCAGAAAAGGAAATTGGTTTCATCTGGCAAGCTCACTGAGGATTTTGTCCAAGGGAACACTGCCCTGATTGGACATCAAGAGTCAGAATATGCGTCATCTGAAAGCCAGTATGATGAGCATATTGATTTCTCTACAAACACTTCTGAGCCTGCCTTTGTGAGTGTTGATAGTTATTCTGCTGGTTGTAATAGTGACAATCTATGTTTCATCATGGATGATCTCAAGGGGATTGCTGATGATGACTTAGAAGAGATGGATATTTTGAGCCAAATGGCCTTGATAAATATCAGATCTCAGAAGTTCTACAAAAGAACTGGAAGGAAATTCCCAGGACTCTCTGGCAAAACCAAAGTTGGTTTTGACAAGAGTAAGTTGAAGTGCCATAAATGCCACAGGCTTGGGCACTTTGCAAGAGAATGTAGATCATCTGGATCTAACTCTCCTGCACCCTTTGTGACTTTCCCTGGCAATAGTCAACAAAACAGAGGGCAACAACCTGTCAATTCTGGTTATCATCATCAACCACAATCTCCTGCATATTTTGTTCCACAGGGGCCAATGCCATATCCATACCCCTGCTATTACATGCCACAACCAGGTCAGGTTCAAGCACCCACTGCTCAGCAACCACATGCACTCCCTGAGCCTCAACCATCCCAATCTCATCAACCTAATCAACTTCAACAACACAGCTTCTTCACACCAGGTGTTGTTGACTGGAGCAGTTTACCAGATGATGTGTCTGGTAATGAACAACTGTTCTCAGGTGCTGGTCAACATGGTGGTGAGCATCCTTTTGGAAATCTAGCTCTCATGGCTTTGGAATCCTCTGATGGATCATCCTCAAATACCTCTTCAACACAGGTATCACAGGTATCCTCTGAGGCTAAGGCCAAATTATGTTCTGAAACTTGCATAGCAGCATTTGCCTCTATTAGAGAAGCAAATGTGGCTTTAATCAATAAAAATGTAGAGCTAGAACAAACATTTCCAAAAATAAAGCTGAGTTTGAGTCTGTGCTAAAAGAGAAAACTGATGAGATTTACAAATTAAAATGCCAAATTTCTGATGATAAGGCTAGGGAGGATGTACTCTTAGAGAAGTACAAAGACCTCAAAGATACTCTTGCTGTCACCCAGGTAGAGTGTGATCGATGGGTACAATCTTGCAAGGGCTTTGAAATGCTTCTTAGTAAGCAAACAGCTTCCAATGTGAAGTTTGGAATTGGTTATAATCACACTGCTCCTCCTACAGTTTTTGCTTCAAGAGCAGGAGCGGATTCTGATGGGAAAGTAATGACCAATCACCTCATCATGTGATTCACTACTTGATAAAGCACCATCAGTAGTTGAAGTCAGTAGTAATCCCTCTGTGAACCTAACAGCTGATATTGATGGTTCAACTGCTGACACTCACATGATCAATGAGTTGATCAACCCAAGTGTTATCCCTAGAAGTACTGAGGGTACTGGAGAGCAGGGGATAACATCTGGAGTTCAAATCCTAATGACTGACAGCACTGAAGAGAAGAAAACTGTCAGTAGGAAGGATTTGAAGCCTACTAAGGAAGTTGACAAGAAGGCAAAAAGTGCTTCTAAACTGCCGAAGAGCAAGTCTTCAGTAGTTTCATCTTCTTTAGTTGATGATCAACAGAAGATGAAGAAGAAACCATGTGAAATATGTGGTCTATTCAATCATCTCACAGATGATTGTTGGTACAAAAAGGGATCCAAACTCAAACAAAAGAGAAAATTAAAGAAAATTTGGCTAAAATGAAAACTGAGTTTGAGTCCAAGTTTGTACCAGCAGCATCAAATCCTGTTACTCCAATGACCAAAAAGAAATCTAAAAAGGAAGGAGTGCAACAGGCAATAGCTGAGGTTGCTCAAAAGAAGATGGTGCAACACAAGAACTCATCATCAAACACCAATACCAATGTGTCTGAAGAGCTGAAAGCTCTCTCCCAGAATCAGACACAGCTGGTAATGATGGTTCAACATCTGTTGGGAAGAGTTAACCAACTTGATGGCCCTGTGTTGAAACCCCAGAAAAGGAGATCCAAGCCGAAGGATTCCTCTTCTACACCATCTCCTTCACCTCAAGCTATTGTGTCCAATAAACCTGTTAGTTTACCATCTGTTGATGAGACCAGGCCCAAAACCAAAAAGGTTTGGGTCTCCAAAACTAACTGATTGTTTATTTATGCAGGTTTCTTCAACATGCCAAAGTAGCATCTGGTATGTAGACAGTGGAGGATCTATGCATATGACTGGGAACAACTCACTTCTTAATGACTACTCTCCAGGAAGGAAGGGATTTGTTTCCTTTGGCAATGATGCAAGAGGTTACATCATCGGGAAGGGCTTTGTTTCCAATGGGGAAATAAAGTTTGATGATGTCAACCATGTGGAAAATCTCAAGTATAATCTTTTGAGTGTCAGTCAATTGTGTGACAAAGGCCATGTTGCCCTTTTCACAAGCCAGAACTGCAGGATTCTGTCATCCAAAGTTCTGAGTTTGATTGACAAGGTATTGGATGCTCACACTCTCCTGAAGGCCAACAGGACAGGAAGAGTGTATGCCTTAGATCTTTCCAAGAAAATTGATCTCAAAGGCCATCCTTGCCTATTTTCCAAGGCCTCTCCTCAAGAATCTAATCTATGGCATAGAAGGCTGGGACATGTTAATTTCAAGAACATGAATCAGCTGATACACCATAGTTTAGTAAGGGGAATGCCTATGAAGGAGTTCAAGTGTGAAAACAACTGCACTGCTTGTTTGAAAGGAAAACAGCACAAAGTTTCATTTCCACCTATTGAAGAACCAAAGTCCACTGCCTGCTTACAACTTCTTCACATGGATCTCTTTGGTCCTGTGAGAGTGATGAGCATGGCACAGAAAAAATACTGTCTGGTAATTGTGGATGATTACTCCAGATTTGTATGGACTTTCTTTCTACATTCAAAGGATGAAGCTGCACAGAAGATCATAAACTTTGTGTTGTATGCTGAGAAGCAGTATTCCCTCTCAGTCAAGTGTATTAGAAGTGATAATGGAACAGAATTCAGGAACAATACACTTGATGAATTCTACCTTTCCAAGGGAATAAAGAGACAGTTTAGTATTCCAAGAACTCCTGAACAGAATGGAGTTGTGGAGAGAAAGAACAGGACCCTCATTGAAGCTGCAAGGTCTATGTTGGCTGATTCTGGACTGCCATTGACCTTTTGGGCTGAAGCTGTCAACACAGCATGCTATGTGCAGAATAGAGTGCTAATAAATCAGAGGTTGATGAAGACTCCATATGAAGTTCTACATCATTTGGCCCCTCTCATTTCATTTTTTAGAGCATTTGGGTGTCCCTGTTTCATTCTCAACACAAAGGATCAGCTCCAGAAATTTGATCCTAAGGTGGATGCAGGGTACTTTGTTGGTTATTCATCAACTTGCAAGGCATACAGAGTCTTCAATTGCAGAACAAAGATGGTTGAAGAGACTTTACATGTCAAGTTCAATGAATCTCCAAAGGACAAGATTCCACAAAGCCCTGTGGAGCTCTTTGATTTGGACATACTGCAATATGTTCCTTATCAATCTCCTGCTGTTGCTCCTGTCAACAGTTCACCACCTGGTGTTACTACTGAAGATGATGATGATAGTAGTAATCACCTCTTCAGGTTTAGTGATCAACTGCCTGAGTCCTCTAAACCTGATGCTCCTGTAGCTCCAGCCGCACCATCCACAACAAATGCTGATGAGATTTCTGCATCCTCAACTTCATTTGAGTTGCCACCATCTTCATGGTTTCAAGAATCTGCATCAACATCTGCTGCTGCTGAAGACCCTACAAACACTTGCACAGATTTGATTGTTTACCAAGAGCTGAAAAATCACCCAATATCTCAAATCCTTGGTGATATCAATGCTGGTGTCTCAACCAGAAGCCAGTTGTCCAATTTCTGCTTCTATGCTCTCTTCATCAGTCAGCTAGAGCCAAAGAACTATCATGTTGCTTTGAGGGACAATGGATGGGTTGAAGCCATGCAGCTTGAGCTTCTTCAGTTCAAGAAACAGCAAGTGTGGGAGCTTGTTCCTCTACCACCAGGTAAGTGTGCAATAGGCACTAAATGGGTGTTTAGGAATAAAACTGATGAAAATGGGCTAATTGTTAAGAACAAGGCCAGACTGGTTGTGCAGGGGTTTGCACAAGAAGAAGGTATTGATTATGATGAAACCTTTGCCCCTGTAGCCAGACTGGAGGCAATTAGATTGTTTTTAGCCTATGCTGCACTCCACAATCTTAAAGTTTTCCAAATGGATGTCAAAAGTGCTTTTCTATATGGTACAATAAAAGAAGAAGTTTATGTGTGTCAACCACCAGGCTTTGAGGATAATAAGCACCCAGAATGGGTATATAAGCTTGATAAAGCTCTTTATGGGTTGAAACAAGCACCTAGAGCTTGGTATGAGACCTTATCAAACTTTCTTCTACAGAATAATTTCACTAGAGGCTCCATAGATAAAACTTTATTTATTAAGAAGGTGGATCAGCATAAGCTACTTGTTCAAATTTATGTTGATGATATTATATTTGCATCCTCTGATCCCCAATTGTGTGAGGATTTCCAAACCTTAATGCAACAGAAGTTTGAAATGAGTGCAATGGGAGAATTACAGTTCTTTCTAGGTTTGCAAATCAAACAAAAAGCTGATGGAATTTTCATTCATCAGTCTAAATATACAAAAGATCTTTTGAATAAGTTTGATTTACAAAACTGTAAATCTTGTTCTACTCCCATGTGCAACACCACACAATTGGATGTTGATCAGAAAGGTAAAGGTGTTGATGAAACCCTTTACAGATGTATGATTGGTTCCTTGATGTATTTAACAGCTTCTAGACCAGATATTATGTTTGCTACATGTGTTTGTGCTAGATTTCAGGCTGCACCTAAGGAGTCTCATCTGATTGCAGTCAAGAGGATCTTTAGATATCTGCAAGGCACACAATCTCTAGGCTTATGGTATTCCACTGGACATTCTTGCAAATTAGTTGCCTTCTCTGATAGTGACTATGCAGGATGTAAGTTGACCAGGAAATCAACTTCTGGTGGATGCCAATTCCTAGGCAACTGTTTGATTTCTTGGCAGAGTAAGAAACAAACATCTGTTGCTACATCCACTGCTGAAGCCGAGTACATTGCTGCTGCAAGTTGTACATCCCAATACTCTGGCTTCAGAATCAACTTTTGGATTATGGCATTACAGAGACTAAGACTCCATTATTAATGGATAGTGCTTCAGCTCTTTGCATTGTCAAAATCCTGTCCAGCACTCTAGGACCAAACATATAGAAATTAGACATCATTTTATAAGAGATTGTTTTGAAAAGGGTCTAATTAATCCTATGTTTGTGCCTAGTGCTGATGAGCTTGCAGACATTTTTACTAAGCCTTTGGATAGTTCAACTTTCCACAACCTGGTGTTAAGGCTTGGTATGCTGCAGCTAGAATAAGTGACAACTACTGATGATCTCAGTAATTACTGATGATCATTGGTAACCATGTCACATATAAGTACTGATGAGTTATTTTACCCTCAGTAGTTTTTATAACTACTGAAGGCTAAATGCTTTAAGTACTGTACTTTATCTGTTCTACACTACTGATATAGTTACAACTACTGAAATCAGTAGAAACAGATAAGTACTGATGTCCTATGAAACTACTGAAAACAGCTAAAAGCTGATGAGTAAGTGTTGAGGACAGTATGAAACAGCTGAAAGGCTATGAATTGACGACAACTACTGATGAGTACTCTCTCTTCAGTAGTTCACAAACTGCTGTTTCTTAATAAACAACTGAAGCAATACCATGTCTTCAGTAGTTTCACAACTACTGATGACTAACACCAAGTCTTCAGTTGTTTACAACAACTGATGGCAAAACCACGGTCTTCAGTAGTTTCACAACTACTGATGACTAATACCAAGTCCTCAGTTGTTTCAACATCTGAAGTCCAACTTGTCTTCAGTAGTTTTTAAAACTACTGATGCCTAAATCAGAGACTTCAGTTGTTTCAACGTCTGATAGTAAACACCATGTCTTCAGTTGTTTTATAACTGCTGACCACACCAATACCATCAGTCGTTTCAAACGTCTGAAAGTTAATACCACGTCATCAGTAGCTTCAAATACTGATGACTAACACCAAAACCTTCAGTCGTTTCATAACCCGTACCCTATATATACCTGATCCCTCTTTCAGAGTTTTCATTCTTTCTCGACCTAACTTTTCAAAAGCTCTGAAAACCTTTCACCTTCATTAATGGCGACCATGCAACTCAAACCTCGACACAACTGTGTCGCGTACCTTACAAAATCGCCCTTCTGGACCAAATTTGAAAATGCTATAGATCTAATGGTCCAATCCCCACTAAAAACGGCTTTCCTTTTAAATCCAATCATTTATGCCGATTCGCTACGTCAGTTCTGGATGAATGCGACCGTTAATGGAGAATCTATCCTTTCATCTATCAACTCGCATAAGGTGGTCATCTCTACTGCTACCATCCGCCAAATATTGCTGTTAGATGATGCTGCCTACCCTGTTGGATATCCTAAGCGCCAACTTGATCTTTCCTTTGGACAACATGGATATCAGGGTGATCTTAGTGCTTCAACAATCCTGAAGAAACATTTTCCAGATGCTGAACGATTATTATTTCATATGGTAAATGTTTGCCTGGCTCCGAAGACTTCCTCTTGGGATCAACTGTCTTCCAGATGGCAACAGGTATTGTTCTCTATCCTTGAACAAGAACCACTAAACTTCTCTGAAATAATTTTTCTTGAACTCAAGGATATGGCCACAAAACCACTTTCTAACCGTTGGATACTATATCCTCGGTTTATAATGGCCATAATAGAGAATCAGCTTTCTGCTGAGGGACTAGTTGGTCTGGGAGTCCCTGCTTTGGCTGTATTGCCGGAGGTATACTCCCGACACAACACTGACCAAACTCTCAAACAGGCTGCCAAGCTGCGCAAACCCACGCAGCTGGAACCCACAGCCTCCACCTCCACATCCAAAGTCCCCTCCAAACCCACAAAGAAGAAGCCTAAGAAAGCTACTCAGGGAATTGAGTCCCCTGTGGATGCTCCTGCTGCACCAACGCAGGTTATCTCTGCTGGAAATAACCCCCCAGTAGAGACTGTGACTCCACCAACTGAAGCCGCTCAGGTTTCCTCTCAAAAGGAACCTGAAGCAACCACTCAAAGGGAAGCCACAATGCTGGGATCCTCCTCACTTGAGGGGATTACCATTGAAGAGCACCACCTGTCCCGGGTGCACACTGCTTCCACACCCTCTCCTGATGCAACCGCCCCTCAAAGCCCTACTATCATTGTTGCAAAAGTGCTGACGCAGTTGCATTCCTCACCCCCCACCCAGACACCAATTACTACTGGGATAACCTCAACACCTGAGGGGGAGGATCAAAATGCTTCTGTCAACCCACAGCACAGGGGTATCATGTTCCATCTTCTAGTGTAGATAAGGAGGTGCGAACTACTGGTGAGGCTGCCACTGCTTCTGACTCAGCAAATGACCAGGATGCAGCTGGTAACATCTCTAAGTCCTCACCAGTGGCAACAGCTGATGAAGGACATAGTCCTGAGGCTGGAAGTCCCCAGAACCGAGAACAAGGGGCACATGCTACAATTGATCTACACTCAAGGCATGTTCATTCTGACTTTGTCAGGAGGTCAGGTGATTCAGTCACCACTGATGATGACCTGAGCTTCTTCTTTGATGTAGTTGCTCAAAACACCATTCTAGAGGATGAGGTTAGCAGACTCAAAGAGCTGCTGGCCAAGATGTCTCAGGATGCAAGTCCATCTGCCACCACAATACACCCACAGATGGCACCTTCTTCTGAAGGTCCCCTACACACTGAGCCAGTATATACCTCCAAGCCACCAGCCTCTGCTTTCGGCACTGATTCTCAGGAACAGAACCACCCTGATTACCCTTCAAAATTCCCTACCTCTCATCACTCCCATGATCACAGATATAGTGATCAAAGCCATTGATGAGAGGCTTCCTACAATAATACAACCCTTGGTGGAGGAGTTGGTGACTAAATCTCTTTCTACTGCTCAAACCCTTGCATCCAATGCAACCAAAAAGGGGGAGAGTCAGTTAGTTAAAGGAAAAAGGAAGAGGATAGATGGGGAGAAGGCGAAACAATCTGAGGTTGTAAATGAGAAGGAGAAGGAGAATGTGAAGGGAGCTGAAGTGAATGAAAGTCAAAAAGACTTTCATGTCACATATCAAAAGAGAAAAGGAGAGTCTGAGAAGGAGAAGGAGCTGAAGGATATGGTGAAAGAAGCTGACGCCAACCATAACCGTTCAATGGATAAAATCATTGAGCAGTTGTATAGGCAGGTTTTGACATCAAACAACTAGACTCCGAGATCAGAAGGATGGAACAGAGGAGATCAATTCCAGATGGGCTAGCTATGATGCCTTAGAAAGAGAAAGGCTGGAAATAATGATCAGATTTATAGCTAAATACCTGGGAAGATCTCTAATGGAAATAAGGGCCTGGACCAGGGACAACATCTTGGCAATAACCACCAAGATTTGTTCGTCTGAAGAATACTCCAAAGGTCTAGTGATTGAGGTATTGAATGAAGCTGGGGTTGGGAATCGAAAAGAACTGACAAAATTTACCAAAGCCTCCCTTACAGCCAAAATGCTAAAACAGTCTGAACCTCAATCCTCAAAATCACTATCTCCACAACCCACTAAAACAACTCCTTTACCCTCTAAACCAACCATCCAACCCACAAAACCAAATCCTTTACCTCAAAACCCATTGCCAGTGATGTACCTAGCCAAAAGAAAAGAAAGGTACTGAGGCCTGATGAAGATGAAGAGGAGGATGAAGACAGACTGCCACTCTCTGCAGTCATTACTTTGCCTAAGGCTAAACCAATGTCCATCACTCCTGCTTCTCAAATGCATGATGTAATGATAAAGATTGAAGAGGAACAGATGCAAAAACATGATGAGGAAATGCTGAAAAGCATTGACAAAGCATATGCTACATCCTCTTCAATGATCAGCATGAAGAAAGAGATATTAAGATTGTACACCCTTGCTAATACCTTTCAATACCAAAGGGAAAGAGTAAGGATATGGCCTGATCCTAGGGTGGCACATCGGATTGTCAAGAAAGAAATTCCTTCAAGATACAAGGGCCAAGTGAAGAGAGTTGTCGACGAAGACATCACTGTGGTGCTTGTAGTGTCCCCCTGGGAAATTGTTGAAGAGTTCAAGAAAGCCTATGAAGCCAAACAACCACCTCAAAAGATGTTAGAGAACAAAATTATAAAGAAGGGATTGGTTTACAAACGACTTGAAAACTTCAAACAAGAAGAGCTCAACCTGCTCTTAGAAGGAACTCATCCAGATGAGTTTGCTTATAGACAAATAACCACGGTTGAGCTCAAGAATGGAAAACAGGCCAAGTACATATCTGAAGTGTATGGCCGAGAAGGATTATTTGATGGTGTGCCCGAGGTGCTGACAATGGATGAGCAAATCATGTTTTTAAGGGCTTACACCAGGGATCATATAGGCTGATACACGGGAAGTAGATCTCATGGTTGGGGCAACAGCTCGGTGTCCAAGTCCCCAATACAGAGCTCCCAACCATATCATGCCAAACAGATCATCAGAGACTTCTTCCCAGGCCGGAGCGTACATGGGTCATCTCTCTACTGATCAAGAAGGAAAAAGACCAACATTTTGCCATCAATAAGTGGGAGTATAAATAAGTTAGAGGTTTTGGCTGCATTGGTTCAGGGGGAGTTTGTTGGACCAAAAGAACCAATGAGCCAAGATCAGAAAATCTCTAAGTCCCACACGGTATCACAACAACTGCTGAAGCCTCATCAGTAGTTTGACAAGTGCTGAAGACTACAACACTGAAGATCAAGTGCTGAAGATCTTAACAGCTGAAGAATCAAAGTACTGAAGTACAACAGCTGAAGAACACAAGTGCTGAAGCTGAAAGACCAAAGTACTGAAGTACAACAGCTGAAGAGTTCACAAGTGCTGAAGATCAACAACTGATGTACAAAGTCTGAAGACAAAGACTGAAGACATCAGCTGATGATATCTACTGAAGTCATCAGCTGATGAAACGCCTGAAGGTCAAAGTCTGAAGATCAAGTACTGAAGCCTCAGTAGTTTGTCACAACTGCTGAAGAGTACTTCTTCAGTAGTTGTGATATCAGTAGTTTTATGTTTTATGTTTCAGTAGTTTTGTAAAACGACTGAAGAGCTTGTTCTTCAGTCGTTGTAGTTTCAGTAGTTTTATGTTTTTCAGTAGTTGTAAATGAGATGTTTAACACTTAGGAACATTTGTAAGAAGATGTCAGTTGTTGACATCTTCAGTAGTTGTTAAACATCAGTAGTTATAAAACGGTTACATGTCACTTTCAAGTGACATCAGCCTACGTCATTCTTTTCTTTATAAGGAAAGATGACTCACCTGTAATCGTGCCTTTGAGGCCGACAATCCTAATGCAATATTCCTTTTGTCGGATATTTCTCTCTTTATAACAAAATTCTTTTATCGTTTTATATCAATGTTCTTGTTGAATTTGTCTAATTCTGAGCTAATCCGCTGCTAATCTGTTCAATCGATTAAACCAAGGGCTGAGATCCTAACATAGGTTGTCCAAATCTGCTTTAGGGACTCTATGGGGGCACCCTCATCATGGAGCTCGAGATGCTCCCTGATGAGTTGTTCAGTAATGACCAACTCCTGGCCACAGATGCTCGATCTTATTACCCGAGCCCCATTTAGGGTTTCAATCTGACCATTTTCCTGAAATTCAACCATATGATTGGAATAAACAATAGGATTAACAGTCAGAGCAGTGTAATAAGATAATTGGGTAAGAAAAGAAATGATATCAGAGAAGTCGGCATCTCTTAAAGAATCAAGAAGTTCGACTTGATTATGCTGAGGGTTAAGTGTCATTTTAGAAAGTTGAAAGTAGATGAGTTTGGACTTAGGTAAATTGAGACTAAAAGAAGCTTTTAGGGCAGTAAATATGGAAAGAAGATGAAAGTGAGTAGTCAGAATTATTTAAAAAGGGGTGAAATGGCGGTTTATGGGGTTTGGATAAGATGATGTGATGTTTTAGGGGCAGTAAGGTTTAGTTTAGTTAAATAATCCGATATCATTAACAAAATCTTTACTTTTTACAGTGTGGGGCCCAAAAGATTTCTGTTACATAGCAAAATCTCTCTTCCGAGTATAAAGTATTTCCGAAGGTAATTTATCTTCCAATGGCAATTCTTACTTCTGAAGGTAAAGTTCTATTTCCAAGACTACAGATTGCTTTCTGAATGGAGAGTATTATAAGCTTCGAAAGTAGATCTGATATGTAATCAATCGCTTCTTCCGAGACTAAAAACTCTTCCGAGAAGAAAATTATCCTGGGAGGAATTTGCAGGATCGGTTTTGTTACTTAACACTTGGTTTTTCTCACAAACTCACTTATACTACACTCGGATCAACTAAAGCAAAGTCTCTTCTAAGAGTTGATAGTAATATAATAAGTAGCAAAGAACACAAAGAGATAATTTTCAAGGTACTTGCATATATTGCTTCTCATTTCAAAGTATTACAACACTCTTACAAGCATGATTTTATGAGTTACAAGAGAAACTATATATAATACTACCTACAGCCGAATATACTTTGATACCAGCTGGAATCCTCTAACTAGAGAAAATACTACAAAGCTATAGTTTAAGGTATCTTAGATAAAGTTTTATCTAAGATAAAGTTTTATCTAAGATATGATAGTCATAACATGTCTATGACTTACCTTTTGTCACCAATTAAAGTTGGCAATTGTACTAACTAATAACAGTGAACAGTGGAATAAAGTATGGTCAACTACATGGCTTTAGAGAAAACACCATGCAGTATCTCAGAGGTCTGCAGCGGAGTGTCAAAGACCATACTTATGTCCACTATGTAGGATCGGTGTTTGTCACTTAAACACAATGCTTTTCTCTCAAACTAACCTAGAATCACGCTCGGGTAAGAATCAATAAGAGTTGATCACAATATGAAAAGTAACTAAGAACACAAAAAGATAATTTTCAAGATACTTTTAATATTGATTCTCAACTCGAGATAAAAAGACTCTTACAAGCAGATGATAATCTTACCTCTATAAGTTACAAGGAGAACCTATATATAATACTATCTACAGTCGGATATACTTGATACCAGCTGCGATCCTTTAGCTAAACCCTATACTACAAGACTATAGTTAAGGTATCTTGGATAAAGTTTTATTTGAGATTTGGTAGTCAGGACATGTCCCTAACTTACCTTTTGTCACCAACTAAAGATGGTAACTGTACTATCATGAAAAGGTAAACAGTGGAATAAAGTATGGTCAATAACATGGTTCTTTAGGAAGAAGCCATGTTGTATCAGAAGTCTGCAGCGGAGTGTCAGAGACCATACTTGTGTCCACTGGTCATAAGAGTGTCTTCCGAAGGTTAAATGGCTTCGGAAGAGTAAGTACTTCCAAATCCACTTTATACTTCGGAAGAGGCTGCTTTTCCAAGGCTTGGAGACTTCTTCTTTTCATCTTACTTCAGAAGTGGTCTTTACTTTATTCTTCTAAGTCTTGAACTTCGGAAGTATGCATTTGTCTTCGGAAGTAGAGTTCTGTCTTCGGAAGTTGGACTTTCCCTTTGTCTTCGAAGAACTCTACAACCTTCGAAAGTTCCATGATAAGCTTCGGAAGCCTTTGCATGCATGTAAGGCCCCGTTCCGGAAACCTCACAGTTGGTCAATCATAGCAATTAAAACATTAAACATTACAATTAAACAAATTTAAGCAAAGGAAATAATTATCGAAAGCCATTCATTTCATTTAAACCACTGTTGTTGAGCAATACATCAGTTTTTAACTGAATACAAAAGAATTGTTTTACTGCATTACAAAACACAACAACATAAAATATGAATGGATGTCAGACTTTTTCAGCCGAGTAGCTTCACCCTCGTGCCATCCTCAGCAACAATTACATGCCAACTCAAAATGTATAAAAGTCAGCGTTGCTGAGTGAGCTCTAGTTTTAAAAGTAATAAAATACTTTCTAATTGTTGTATAAGAAAATACTCTTTTCTGTAAAATATAACTTTGTACTGTATATGCGAGCACGCATCAACTATATGAACAAATATTGTGCGTTCTCTTTACTGTATGCCTTGTCTATTCTGTAAACTTTTATCTTTATGTTTCACTTTCTGTATGGACCAGTGAGCAATACCCCAACTATATGCGCGATGGAAAACGGGTGATGGGCCATCTATATCCCTCGAAAGGGTCAATTGTATCCCTCGAAAGGGTCAACTATATCCCTCGAAAGGATCAACTATATCCCCCGAAAGGGGTCAACTGTATCCCTCGAAAGGGTTCTGTGTACTATGTACAAGGCCAACCCTGACTTACCTTTTGTCACCAACTAAAGATGGCAACTATACTATTATGAAAAGGTAAACAGTGGAATAAAGTAAGGTTAACAACATGGTTCTTTAGGAAGAAGCCATGTTGTATCAGAAGTCTGCAGCGGAGTGTCAGAGACCATACTTGTGTCCACTGGTTATAGCAGTGTCTTCCGAAGGTTAAATGGCTTTAGAAGAGTAAGTACTTCCGAAGCCACTTTATACTTCGGAAGAGGCTGCTTCTTCCAAGGCTTGGAGACTTTTTCTTTTCATCATACTTCGGAAGTGGTCTTTACTTTATTCTTCTAAGTCTTGAACTTCGGGAGTATGCATTTGTCTTCGGAAGTAGAATTCTGTCTTCGGAAGTTGAACTTTCCCTTTGTCTTCGGAAGAACTCTACAACCTTCGGAAGTTCCATGATAAGCTTCGGAAGCCTTTGCATGCAGCACCAAAATAAATTAAGTGATCTAGTTTTGATTGCATTAGCCTTCTTCTTGATCCAACAAACTCCCCCTAGGCTGATGCTACCAAAACTTCACTTATCTCGACTTCTCAAAACTTTCAGCACCAAGGAGAGCAAATATTTGTCTATCTCCTTGTTCTTCCCTGATATGGTGCTGAGAAGCTTGTACAGATCCTTGGTAGACAGGAAATCCAATCTGTCACCTTGGATAACATGTACCCTTTGTTGTTGCCCTCTAAAAAGAGTTAGTTGATGGGAACTGTAATCATATTCCCATCAAACTATAGGTTCCAATTCAGGACCTTCTACCATCTGTAGAAAGGCAGCACCTTTGGTGGGAGATCTCTCCTTGTCTTCTTGTCTTTTCAACTTCAACTCTTCTTCAATCTTTGCTTTTGCAGTTAGCTCAGCTAAATGAAGACTGCTGAGATGATTTCTGACGAGTGCAGTAGTTTTAGAGTTGGAGGGGTTGGAGAATGGCTTCTCTGCTAACTCAGCAATGTCAAATCTGCTGGAGTGTAACAGAGAGGTTGCATTGAGTCTGTTGACTTCACCATTCTCTCTTTCCACAACAAAGTTGTGAGAAGGTTCATCGAACCTCCACTGGATTATCTTCCTTCTAGGCACAAGAGACTGACTAGGAATCTTGTCCTTTTTTCTTGTATCCAGCAGAGTCACCAGTTTCCTTCTGAGCTTCTTTTCTTCCTCATTTAAAGAGTCTAAATTGAGGCCCAAAAGTCTTGCAGCTTGGTCCAAAGTTCCTCTAGGAAAATCAAGGAATCTGTCTCTTGGGAGGGAACTTCAAGATCCGTCTACATAGGTGATGTTAACAGAGTCTTCTACACAAGAGACTTCGCTCAAAGTAGTGCAATTAGTGAGCTTCATCTTGATTGCCTTAAACTCCTCAAGGGAGAGATGTTGAGAAGGCTGAAGGGATGGTTTGGAGGGTAATTGGGTAGGTTTAGGTTTAGAGGTTCTGGCTAGTGTTTTAGGTTGGATAATGGGAAGTTTGGGTGGTTGAGGTGAGGGAGTAGTAGTAGGTAGTGATATGGGTTCAGGGGTGAAAGGTTGAGGTTGAGGTTGGGTAAAAGCAGTGAAGGTCATCCCTTTTACCCTTCTATACATCTCTCTCCTTTTCCCGTCCGGATGTCAGCCTTAATTTCACTGACAATCCGTTGGAGTGTCCTTTCAGACATAGGACCCACCTGCCTACCAGAGAAGCCATGAGCCCGAAGACAGTCCTTCATCCAGGCTTTCTCATTAAGCTTCTTGGAGGCAGTGACCCTAGCCTCTTCTTCTTCTTCTTTCTTCTTTTTCTCTCTGGCCTTTTCTTTTGCAGCCTTCTTCTTTCTTCTCCATTGATCCTGCTCTTTGTTGTAGAGCCAGAGGATCGTATCATCATTGTGTGGAGAGAGTTCTTGAAGATCAAAGCCTCTGGAGAGTAGGAAGTTTATCCTGTCTCTCCTCAGCTGCAATTCAGCTCCTTCTATTTCTTTTCCTTTACCTCTAAGGCCAACCTGGCTTCTTCTTTAAGTCTCAGCTTGGTTGCCTTCTCCAGATCCACCAACTCTCTAATGGTAGCAGGAGTGTTTCTTCATTAGCAGCTCCCATTTCAATGAGCTGGTCAATGATTTGCTCTCTTCTTTTATTGATGACAACCTCCTGATTGGAAGCAGCTGCTTTTGTGGGCAGCTAACAACTTCTCAGTCTGAAGTCTTCCTTTCTTCTTAAGTTTCTCAATCTTCTTCTTCTGAAGCTCTTCTGCAGTCATCTTCCTTTTTCCTTTATCCTTTGAAGATCCTGACTGTGGTGGTTCTTGGAGAGAGGTTTCTGATTATGAGAGAGTCAGAGATGGTGTCTGAGATGGAGGTGCAATTGGAAAGTCCTCACTGCTCATTTCAAATGCCATTTCCAGGATAGCATCTGTGATGATCAGTTCCTCGGACATTAGCAGTCCTTCCACAGCTTCCATTTCAGCTTCGGAAGATTCAGCTTGTTCTTCCGAGACTTTAACTTCAGCTTCAGAAGTTAAAGGAGATGCAGATTCTGTCCCAACTGTTTCAGTTACTGGGCCATGAGGACCTTAGGTTGACCAACTTCTTCCGCAGTGGTAGAAGGTGCAGTCAGCCTTTGAAGCTCTTCCGCTCCAAAGTAGATCATTGCAGCATCATGGCTTGGCTGCTCAAAGGAAGATCTTAACAGAAACTTGGTGAAGAGTCTATAGAGATCATTGAGCATCCTTGGATCAATCTGAAGAGTGACTTGAGATGTTTCAGGCGCAGAGATGATGGGAGAGGAAGATGTTGAAGTAGATGGCCGGCTATGTGGTTCCTTGTGTGTTTGTCTTTGAACATTCTCCCCCTTTTTGGTAGCATCATCTTAAGAGCTAGATGAGCTGGAGGAGGAAGTCAGGGAGACCTGAATAGGTACATGCCAACATACCTCTCTATCTGTTTCTTAGCTAGTTGAGCCTTGAGATTGTCAATCTCAAGTTGCTGAGTGGCAAATCTTGCCTCTAAAGTCCTAACCTGAGATTCCAGGTTTGAAACTTTAGAAAGAAGATCTTGAATGAGGAGTTGCATGCTTCCCTCATCTTCTTTCGAAGAATCACGGGAGATGAGGTAACATACCTACTATGTTCAGCCTCACCACCAGATGTGGTTCTTCGCACCTTGGTTTCCCATGCTCAATGATGTCTCTTTTAGAGTCATCAAAGGGCTCGGTTGCCGTAGATTCAGTCTGAGAAATGTTACCACTATCCACAAGGTCCATTGAGGCACCTTCTGTAGTGGCAACTGAATCTACATGAGTCCCCTCCACATCAGTGGGACTCACCTCAGTTGTTGGATGCTGATGGGGGCTAGAGATAAGGATTTTTCCAGGCTTGTTGATATTGGAGAGGGTGTTGTAGATCAAATTCATTGCCATGGAAAGATGTTATCTCTTCATCAGTTTAAAACAAAAGGTCAGTGAAAGATAGGATGGGTAAACCTACTGACCCGGGACTTTGGTCAATGTCTACAGGCATTGAGCCTCTGTGGGGGTCCTTGTTGGCTGCTCAGGGGAGTATAGAGACTCACCCTAGGGCTTTCAGCTTGGGTTGTGGGCTCATGGGTCTAAGACTGAGGAGACTCAAGACCCAAATTAAGGTCAGAAGAGAAGGATGGAGAGACCTCTGACTGAGTGGGAGCCCATGTTTCCACTCTAGTCTTTTTGGATTGAACAGGAGGGGCTTGTTCAAGAGAGTAGATTGAACAAGGGTTCATTTGGGGCGTCTCCGATAAGTGATGGGATGGGTGGAGAAGGTAGTGTTGGCATTGTGGGGTAGTTGTTGGGTGGGTTCATCACCTGTGGGGTAAACAGGATGTCACCAGGAGCCGTTGGCTCAGTCATACCTGGAAGAAGTGCAGTATCTCTTCTTGTGAAGTTGGTGGACACTCTCTTCAAAGTCTTGAAGATGGTCGGCCTCATTTGAGGAGCAGTCAGAGCAGCTGCACAAACAAGCTTGCTCTGCTCTAGTTCGTAGTGATTATGTGCTGGAGAAACCTGGGATACATGAAGAATGTATCCTTCTGAAGATTTCCCATGAGGTTAGTCAGCACAAATCTTGAAAGTTGAAGCGGAGGCATTTCACCAACCCATGAACTAGGCACCAAGTTCATATGGGATTTGATCTATCCCCAGATTTATTCGACAAGCAGTGAAGGACCACATGTAGCAGGAACTTCCATTTGTATGAGAAGTTAAATTTGTAGACAGTTGACCTGCTAACATCTCCACCATATCCCATTTGGAGATAAGAATTGTCCAAATCTGCTTTGGGGAATTCTGTTGGAGCGCCCTCATCATGAAGCTCTAGATGCTCCCTAATGATCTGTTCAGAAATGACCAACTCATGGTCACAGATGCTCAATCGAATGACACGAACCCATTTAGGGTTTCAGTCTGACCGTTTGCCCAAAATTCAGACATATGGTTGAGTAAATCGTAGGGTTACAGTCAGAGCGGTGTAGTAGTAAGATTGGGTTAGAAAGGAGATGATATCTGAGAAGTCAGCATCTCTTGAAGAATCAAGAAATGCGACTTGGTTGTGCTGAGGGTTGAAGGCCATTTGGAAGGTGAATGGGGATGATTTGAACTGGGTAAAGTTGAGTAGGAGAAATTTCTAGGGCTGTAAAATTTGCAAGTAAGAGAGTGAAATTGAATAGTCGAGATTATTTAAAAGATTGATTGGCGGTAATGGGGTTAGGATAAGGTGATGTGATGGTTTAGTGGATGAAATGACAGTGGCGGTAAGGTTAAAAATCAGTTAAATAATCCGACATCATTAACAAAATCTTTGCTTTTTACAGTGTGGGGCCCAAGAAATTTACATTACACAGTGAATCTCTCTTCCGAGTGTAAAACATTTCCGAAGGTAACTTGTCTTCCGAAGGCAAATCTTACTTCCGAAGCCAAAACTTTGCTTCGAAGGTTAGAGTTGCTTCCGAATAGAGAATTTGTATGTTTCAGAAGTAGATCTGATATACAATCAATCGCTTCTTCTGAGACCGAAAATTCTTTCGAGAAGAAAGTTATTTTGAGAAATTTTGGTTGGGAAGATATGAGAGTGTCTTCCGAAGGTTAATTTCTCTTCGGAAGGAATTTACACTTAGAAAATTTCAGAGAGAATTTCTTGTGACAGGGCTTAATTGTATTGACACAAGACTTACATATTAAAAAGGTTTTCAAAAGAGATCAGATTAATCAGTGTTTATCATCCCAATAGCTGTATGAGATACTTAAACCTTTGTTCATCAAAAGATTTGGTAAACAGATCAACATATTGTTCATTTGAATCAACTTCGATTAACTTGATTAGATTTTTCTCATGAATATCTCTAATGAAATGATACCTGATGTCAATGTGCTTAGTCTTGGAGTGCTACACCGGATTTTCAGTAATGGAGATAGCACTGTTTTTGTCAATATGGATAAGAGTACTCATAAAGTTGAATCCATAGTCTAACATCTGATTTTGAATCCATAGCAGTTGAGCACAGCAGCTAGCAGCAGCAATGTATTTAGCTTCAGCAGTTGATGTAGAGACACAGGATTGTTCTTGCATTTCCATAAGATGATCCTTCCACCAAGAATTGACATCCTCCTAATGTTGATTTTGTCAATATTGCAGCCTCCATAGTCACTGTCAGAGTATCCATAAAGATTGAAATCCTTGTTTCTGGGATAAGAGACCTAGTTTAGTGTGCTTTGAGGTATCTGAGGATTCTCTTAACAACAGCTAGGTGAGACACCTTAGGAGCAGCTGATATCTTGCACCAAACAAGTAGCAAACATGATATCAGGTCTACTAGCTGTAAGATACATCAGAGAACCAATAATTGCCCTATAATGATGTTCTAGTATCCTCCCCCTCGAGGTCAGGACAAAGATTATGGTTTCTGGGTATGGGTGTCTTGGCAGGCTTGCAATCCTTCATTTCAAATCTTTCTAAGATGTCAGAGACATATTTAGATTGATTAATGAAGAACCCTTCCTTCAGTTGCTTTACTTGAATTCTAAGGAAAAAGTCCATTTTTCCTATGGAACTCATCTCAACTTCTTCATAATGCTCTCAAAGTCCTTGCACATTTGGTCATTTGAGGAACCAAATATGATGTCATCAACATAGACTTGTACGAGCAAAATGTCCTTTCCAGACTTTTTGATGTAGAGATTCTTATCAATGGTACCTCTAGTATAGCCATTCTTAGAAGAAACTGAGACAGAGTCTCATACCACAGCCTAGGTGCTTGGTGCAACCCATATAGAGCTTTATCCAATTTGCACACATAGTTGGGGTGCTGTGGATCTTCAAATCCTGGAGGTTGGCATACATAGACTTCCCTATCTATATCCCCATACAGAAAAGCACACTTGACATCAAGTTGGTATACTGTGAAGTCTCGATGCAGCATAAGCAAAGAAGATCCTAACTGCCTCAAGTCTTGCAACTGGTGCAAAGACATCAGTATAATCGATTACTTCCTCTTGAGTGTATCCTTGAACCACAAGTCTTGCCTTATTCTGGTGATCAAGCCTCTATCATCTCTCTTATTTCTGAAAACCCATTTGGTGCCTATAGGTACTTGACCGATGGTAGCGGACATAGGTTCCATACCTTCTGTCTCTTGAATTGAAGCAGCTTCTCTTGCATGATTCAATCCAGCTACTATCTTTCAAGGCATCTTCTACCTTCTTGGGTTCCATCTGAGATAGAAAGCATGAGTACAAACAGACATTCCCTTGATGAGTCTGTCCTCTTGTTCTCACCCCTAGAGACATTCCCTATGATGTTCTCAGGTGGATGAGTGTTGTGAATCCTAAGACGAGGAATCACTTCCAGTTGCAGAGATAGATCCAGGTTAGACATATTCTGCTCGGGAATTAGAACACTCTATCCAGCTGTTGTTTCAAAGTCATTCAATAAGGACTGATTGAATGAATGAGAAATATTATCAATAGTTGGCTGTGAAGTAGTATTAGCAGTTGCTGTTCCTTCAATATACTACCTCCTTCTGCCTGGTGGTGTAATGAATCACCCGATAAGTTTTGAGGCTTAGTAGGTGACTCACTTGTTGAAACTTCACTATTCCTTTATATAGTTAGACTATCGGATATGTGAATAGTGGAAGCTTGATGTATTGCAGCACTTGGAGAATTTGGTCTAGGCCTGGGAAGCTCAAACAGTTGATCATTAGCAGTAGCATCAACATCATTTTGAGCACCTATTCCAACTGAAACATTCTCAAGAGGGTTTAGAATAGTTTGGAAACAATTCAATCAAAGATGTGATCAGGTCCATTCCCCCTAACACAAGGAGTGTGTATTAACAACAAAATATTAGATGATTCCTCAAATTGTTGATTCTTAATGTTGTATACTCTGTACGCTTTGGAGCTAGAAGAGTATCCAACAAAGATAGCATCATCCGACTTTTCAGCAAATTTTGCTAAATTGTCCTTGTGTTAAGTATGGTACACCTGCTGCCAAAGGACCTTAGGAAGCCAATGAACGGTGGCCTCTTGTTCCATAGCTCATAAGGGGTTTCTCCATGGGGCTTAACTACAAGAACTCTGTTCTACACCTAGCATGCAGTGCAGACTGCCTCTGCTAGAATGTTAGAGGTAGCTTTGAATCAGCTAACATAGTTCAAGCAGCCTCAATAAGTGTCATGTTCCTCCTCTCAGCAACACTGTTTTGTTGAGGAGTTCTGGGAGCACTGTATTGTCTGGCAATCCCTTTTGAGTTACAGAATAAGTCAAGAACGAAGTTCTTAACTCAGTCCCTTGATCACTTCTAAAAGAATGCCCATGTGGAATCTTGTAAAATCATCAACTATCATAAGGCAATATGATTTCCTTCCAATGCTCATTATAATTGTGGGACCAAAAAGATTCATGTGCAATAAGTGCAATGGAGTAGTGATAGAGTTAACACATTTGGATTTATGAGACGTCCTGTGTTGTTTCCCTTTCAGGCATGCAAACAGTTGTCTTTGCAAAAAAACCTCCTTTTAGGCAAACCATGTACCAAGTTATTTTTAGCCAATTTATTCATTGTCTTAAATTTACATGACACATACATTTATGCCACAGTGTTGACTCATCACTATCAGCTTGGAAAGAAAGCATGATACTTCACCCTTGGGGGAGCATGTGTTCATATCAAGCTTGTACATATCCCCTTTCCTGGGAGATCCAAGAAGCACCAATTCCGAAGGAATGTCATCCCTGGTTTGAGAATAATGCACTCATGTTCTGTGAAAAGCATTTGGTGCTTTTGATCACAGAATTGAGAAACACAATAGGTTGTGTTCAAGCTGTTTGACAAGTTAACTTTGTCAACTGTTAACATACCATTGGATATACTCCCTCTGCCAGAAATATATCCTCCGGCCTCACCTCCAAACTGGACAGGACCTCCATCATAATTTTGAAATTGTTGAAGGAGAGATTGTGTCCCTGTCATGGCCTGGAGCATCCACTGTCTACAATCATACATTGTTGTTCTTGTCAAATGAATGTTCCTGCACATAAGCTGAGATTTCAGTTTTGTTTGGATACCCAAGCCTTGCTGGTCTTGGGTTCTTCTAAGGATAATGACATGAGTGAACCAAATGATATGCATAGGGGTTCAACAGAGGTCTTTGAAGAAGAGGTTTGGGCTGTAGCATCTTCCTTGATCTTCCAGTCCACCCTTTGGCTGATCTTGGAGGATGAGCTTGTTGAAGCTTTTGCAGCATGGTCTTCTTCTGAAGCTTCTTCTTTTCGGAAGAAGTCCTCACCGCCTTTTCTTCCGAAGCAGTCTTCTTTTGGGATGGTTTCAAGGAACCTTTCTTTTTCTTCCAAACCTGAGTAGCTCTTGCTTCCGAAGCCATTTTCCCTTCGGAAGAAGGAGTTTCTTCCGAAAGCAACTTGGCTTTGGAAACTAGCTTTCCCTTCTTCAACACTTGAACCGTATGGAAGGGTCCAAATGTGAAACCTTCCTGACTCTTTCTTTATAACATTATTTGCATAATGTGTGCTTGCAGGATTGTAGTAACAATCTTTTGCCATGTGATTTTGCAGGCCACACATGATGCATGCAATGTTAGTCTTTTGGGAAAGTGAGGATTGTTGTTTCTTGGTTTTCTTTTCTTCGTCAGCAACTTTTCCCTTTAACTTCTGATCCTTTGGTAGGACAGGAATGTTGGTGTTACATTCCTTTCCTGAATCAGAAGTACCTAACACTTGGAATCCGGCTGAGACAAAGACACCTTCTTTTTGGGGTCAATTTTTAGTTTGGATTCAGCCACTTTCTTAGCAGTTTTCCAAGAAGCTTTAGCTCTGCTTCTTCTGGCTTTAGTGGTTAGGATTTGATCATCACAGGAGGTGATGGGTACACCTACATGTTCCTTCCCTGTGGTGGCCACTATTGGTGCCTCATCCTTCAACTCTAGAAAGAAAGGGTCAGCATTTGGAACCTCTTGCTCTTCAGTACCACCTCTAGGCTGTCTAATAGACTCATAGGAATGTGGTGGAGCAATTTCATTGGTTCCCAACCCTCCTTTGTTCTGATAAAAGAGTTTGGAATGGGAGGATGATGCTAGAATAGCTTGAAAGTTCTGCTCAGAGATAGCATGCTTTGGTCATCATCCCCATCTCTACTTCAGATTTGTTGAGGGCCATGAATGAGTGGGTGGTAGGGAGGAGTGAAAAACAGGTTGATTTGGATGGTTAGATCACACAATCAAGAGCCTGAAAAGCTTTGATACCAATTGCAGGATCGGTTTTGTCACTTAAACACAATGTTTTTCTCTCAAACTCACCTAGAATCACACTCAGGTAAGAATCAATAAGAGTTGATCACAATATGAAAAGTAACTAAGAACACAGAAAGATAATTTTCAAGATACTTTTATATATGATTCTCAACTCAAGATAAAAAGACTCTTACAAGTAGATGATAATCTTACCTCTATAAGTTACAAGGAGAACCTATATATAATACTATCTACAGCCGGATATACTTTGATACCATCTGCGATCCTTTAGCTAAACCCTATACTACAAGACTATAGTTAAGTATCTCGGATAAAGTCTTATTTGAGATTTGGTAGTTAGGACATGTCCCTGACTTACCTTTTGTCACCAACTAAAGATGGCAACTGTACTATCATGAAAAGGTAACAGTGGAATAAAGTATGGTCAACAACATGGTTCTTTAGGAAGAAGCCATGTTTTATCAGAAGTCTGCAGCGGAGTGTCAGAGACCATACTTGTGTCCACTGGTTATAGCAGTGTCTTCTGAAGGTTAAATGGCTTCAGAAGAGTAAGTACTCCGAAGCCACTTTATACTTCGAAAGAGGTTGCTTGCTTCTTCCAAGGCTTGGAGACTTCTTTTCATCATACTTCGAAGTGGTCTTTACTTTATTCTTCTAAGTCTTGAACTTCGGAAGTATGCATTTGTCTTCGGAAGTAGAGTTCTGCCTTCGGAAGTTGGACTTTCCCTTTGTCTTCAAAAGAACTCTACACCTTCGAAAGTTCCATGATAAGCTTCGGAAGCCTTTGCATGCATGTAAGGCCCCGTTCCCGAAAACCTCACAGTTGGTCAATCATAGCAATTAAAACATTAAACATTAGAATTAAACAAATTTAAGCAACGGAAATAATTTATTGAAAGCCATTCATTTCATTTAAACCACTGTTGTTGAGCAATACATCATCGTTTAACTGATTACAAAAGAATTGTGTTACTGCATTACAAAACAACAGCAACATAAAATATGAATGGATGTCAGACTTTTTCAGCCGAGTAGCTTCACCCTCGTGCCATCCTCAGCAACAATTACATGCCAACTCAAAAGTATAAAAGTCAGCGTTGCTGAATGAGCTCTAGTTTTAAAAGTAATAAAATACTTTCTAATTGTTGTATAAGAAAATACTCTTTTCTGTAAAATACTACTCTGTACTGTATATGCGAGCACGCATCAACTATATGAAAAATATTGTGCGTTCTCTTTACTGTATGCCTTGTCTGTTCTGTAAACTTTTATCTTTATGTTTCACTTTCTGTATGGACCAGTGAGCAATACCCCAACTATATGCGCGATGGAAAACGGGTGATGGGCCATCGAAAGGGTCAACTGTATCCCTCGAAAGGGTCAACTGTATCCCTCGAAAGGGTCAACTATATCGCTCGAAAGGGTCAACTATATACCCCGAAAGGGGTCAACTGTATCCCTCGAAAGGGTTCTGTGTACTATGTACAAGGCCAACCCAATCACCCAGGACACGCTGCAAAGGTCCTGCCAATCTCAATTGATTGACCCGGTGTGCATAATAGGGTATCTAACCCGCAGCACAGTTGAGCTAACGACAACATAGTCGTGTACCTGTTGTAAGCTTGCAAGACTTGTTAACATTTTCATTAATGTTCCTCTTCTTTTCTTTATTGTTTTTTCACTTTATTATTACGATATACTTTACGTTACGATAATAACATACCACGTAAAGTCACATACTATACTAAGAAAAATAATAGCAATAACAATAATAAGGAACAATTATAAGTAATCATATCATGCATGAAACATCATCATTATTAAGCCCTTAGTCAACCTCGGTCAAAACCCTAAACACAGACTCCCAGAAAAATTATGTAAAAATTTTAAGTGCTTAGGCGCATGGGAACTATTTAGGCGCATGAGCCCTGTTCGGGCGTTTCATCACTATGTAGGCGCATCAGCCAACACTTAAGCATTTTCACTTTAGGCGCATGAACTATTCAGGCGCATGGGCACTATTTGTGCGTATGAACACTTAGACGCATGAGTAATTCAGACGCATGGACACTTAGGCGCATGGGCCACTTAGGCGCATGGGCACTATTAGAGGCATGGCCCTACACTTAGTCGTCCACTAACATTTCTAGGCGCATGGGCCACTGTTCAGGCGCATAGGCTGTACTTAATCATTTCTAAGGTAATCTTAGGCGCATGGGCTACTGTTTAGGCGCATGGATTACACTTAGTTCTTTCTAAGGCATTTTTAGGCGCATGAGCCTTATCTAGGCGCATGGACCTTCTGTTCAACATGTTTCCAGTATGTTTCAACCCAATCATCAAATCCATCTGTTCTAAGCTTAATGTGGCTATTCTAAACATGAATAACCTATAAGCATTTAGGAATCACATCCAATCATGCACAATACATACGGGCATACATACACAAACATTGTAAAAATCATTTAAATACATTTTCAGCCCCAAAGATGTTTGAAAACAAGTAAAAACCAGGGTCTAGAACTCACCATTCTTCCTTTCTAACCCGCTTGCAATGAGTTCAAACACCTAAAAACAATACCATACACACACACCAGAGCACAAACACAAACACATAAGCACATGAACACATAACCGGGCTAAAACCCGTCATACACATGTAAAAACCATGAATTCTTACCTTGAATTCGCTCACTTCTTCTTCTTCTTTTACAAGCCGAGAGTTTCTACTCTCCTCTTGTCTTTCTCTCTCTAAATCCGAAGAAGATGTTGATGTGAAGTGAGGATGGGCGGCCATGCCCACCTTTACACCAACTTTTCAAAGATTTTTATCCTTTTTACACTTTTAGTCGCTCCACTGGACTGAATTGCCTTTCTTTCTTTTATTCTTTATTTCTTGTCTTTTAAAAATAACCGGGTGTTACAAGTCCACCCCCCTTATATAGGTTTCATCCCCGAAACCTGTTATTCCTCAAACAGACTAGGATAATGCTGCCTCATCTCCTCCTCAGTCTCCCATGTAGACTCGGATCCCTTCCTGTGCTTCCACTGTACACACATAAGAGGAACCACTTTATTTCTCAGCCTCTTCTCTTTACGATCGATGATTGCCACTGGTTGCTCCACATAATTTAGCCTTTCATCATCATGTCCTTCATCGGCTAAGCACTTTCTCAAATGAGATACATGGAATGTCGGGTGAATTCCACTTAACTCATCTGGCAACTCCAATCTATAGGCCACCTCTCCTACTCAAGCAATGATTCGGAAAGGGCCTATATACCTGGGCTCAACTTGCCCCGCTTCCTGAATCTGATTACCCTTCCAAGGTGAGACCTTCAACATAACCCGGTCACCCACCTGGAACTCAATTGGTCTACATCGTTTATCGGCATACGACTTTTGTCTATCTTTGCCTGCCTTCATGAAGGCTTTGATCCTATCAAGCTTCTCAATCGTAGCCTCGATTACCTCGATGCTTCCCAACTCTTTCTGACCAATGTCACCCCAACAAACGGTGTTCTGCATCTCCTACCGTATAGCATCTCATATGGTGGCATACCAATGCTGGCATGATAGCTGTTGTTGTATGAGAATTCAGCTAATGGTAAGTGGTCATCCCAACTTCCACCAAAACCGATTACACATGCCCGAAGCATGTCCTCCAACGTCTGAATGGTCCTCTCTGACTGACCATCAGTTTGGGGATGATAAGTCGTGCTAATATGTAACCTCGTCCCCATGGTGTCGTGGAATTTCTTCCAGAATTTAGACGTAAACCGGGTGTCACGATCAGACACAATGGACACCGATACACCATGACGAGTTACAATCTCCTTGATGAACAGGTCAGCCAACCTCTCGATGAATATGTCTCGTGGATCGGTAGGAAGTGCGCACTCTTCGTCAAGCGGTCAACAATCACCCATATGACATCGTATCCTTTCGAAGTACGGGGTAGTTTCATAATGAAATCCATGGTGATGTGCTCCTACTTCCATTCTGGTATATCCAAAGGTTGGATCTTTCCATACTGCTTCTGTGTTCCGCCTTCACCTGTAGGCAAGTAAGGAACTTACTCACATACTCCGCCACGTCACGTTTCATACCTGGCCACCAATAATCTTTCTTCATGTCTTGATACATCTTTGTAGCACCATGATGAATGGAGTATCGAGTCTTGTGAGCTTCATCCATAATCCTCACACGTAGATCCCCGAAACGAGGAATCCACACCCGTCCAAATTGAGTTTTAACACCAAGTGTGTTTTCACTCAATTTCCCAACCAGACCTCTCATTCTTTCAGAGTTAAGATGATCTTCTTTTAATGCCTCATCCTGAAACTCCTTGACTTGCTTCATTACATCAGAGGTCATGATTAGTTGGTATGCTTTCACCTGAATCGGCCGGGCCTTTCCTTCCGGTTAAGAGCATCGGCCACCATGTTGGCTTTGCCCAGATGGTAATGGATCTCGCAATCATAATCCTTTATAAGCTCCAACCATCGCCTCTACCTCATGTTCAGATCTTTTTGCTCGAAGAAGTACTTCAAGCTCTTGTGGTCCGTGAAATGGTGCACTTTGTCTTGTACAGATAGTGCCTCCAAATCTTTAGTGCAAAGACCACAGCTGCTAGCTCCGGTCATGAGTAGGGTAGTTGAACTCATGAACTTTCAGTTGTCGGGATGCATAGGCTATAACCTTCCCTCTCTGCATTAATACACACCCCAACCCCGAGTAAGAAGCATCTGAGTATACTACCAAATCCTTGCTTCCTTCGGGTAACGACAAGACTACAGCTTGAGTCAACCTTACCTTTAACTCCTCGAACGCCTGTTCTTGAGCTTGACCCCATGTAAACTTTTCATCCTTTCGGGTCAACTTGGTCAGTGGAGAAGCGATCTTGGAAAAGTCCTGAATGAACCTTCGATAATAACCTGCCAACCCCAAGAAACTATGAATCTCGAATGGCGTCCTTGGAGACTTCCATTGCATCACAGCCTCCACCTTAGCAGGGTTTACCATAATCCCCCTTGGGTTTATCACGTGACCCAAGAATTGAACTTCGCGTAACCAGAACGCGCATTTGGAGAATTTGGCATACAATTTCTCCCTTCTTAAGGTCTCTAACACCTTCTGAATGTGATCGGCATGCTCCTCCTTGCTCCTTGAATAAATCAGGATATCATCAATAAACACGATCATTGATTTATCTAACATTGGACGACACACTCGATTCATCAAGTCCATAAAAGTAGCTGGCGCATTGGTCAGACAAAATGACATAACAAGGAATTCATAGTGACCGTAGCGCGTACGAAAAGCTATTTTAGGGATATCCTGCTCCTTCACCTTCAGTTGATGGTAACTAGATCGAAGATCTATCCTTGAAAACCAACTGGCACCTTGGACCTATTCAAACAGATCATCTATTTTTAGTAGGGGGTATTGGTTCTTCACCATTACTTGTTCAGCTCTCGGTAGTTAATACACATCCTCATACTATCGTCTTTCTTTCTTCACAAACAGGACCGGAGCACCCCCAAGGAGAGATACTCGGTCTAATGAAACCCTTATCGAGCAGCTCTTGCAACTTTTCCATGAGTTCTTTCAATTCTGTGGGAGCTAATCGATACGGTGCATTGGAAATAGTTGAGCACCGGTATCAAGTCAATTTGGAACTCAATCTCGCGATCCGGTGGCACGCCGGGTAAGTCTTCCGGGAATACGTCCAGAAAGTCACACACAACTGGTGCATCAGATAGTTCCAGTGTTGGCGCGTCCACATCCTTTACGTAGGCCAAGTAGGCACTACATCCACGCCTCATGCACTTTCCCGCCAACACCATCGAAATCACTTTCAGAATCGTCGTGATGCGGTCTCCATAAATCGTAACCAAACTCCCATCAGACGCAACTAATCAATCATCTTCTTACGGCACACAATATTTGCTTCATAGGTTGCTATCCAGTCCATCCCTAGTACTACATCAAATCCACCTAGGGGTATCACGTGTAACCTAGCAGCAAACCTATGGCCTTCTAGTTCTATGGCGCAGTCCTCTATCACATCAGTAATTCTAGTAGACTTACCAATACCAGTTTCTACATCAAATGGTGCACTGACCTTTCTACTGATAACAGGAAACTTAGCATAGAAGTAGTAGAAATAAAACTCCTACTAGCACCAGAATCAAACAATATGGAGGCATAAGTTTGGTTTACCAGAAACATACCTGACACAACATCGAGATCAGCTCTGGCTTCCTCCCGGGTCATGGTATAAGCTCTAGCACCTGCCCTCTGCCCTCCTTCCTCCGGCTCCTTCTTCTCTGCCCCAGAGCTCTCTGCCCCAGAGCTATCTGCCCTCGGCTTCTTACACTTTCTAGCGATGTGGCCAGGCTGACCACACCTGAAGCATACGTTCATCCCCATTCTGCACTCACCAGTATGCTCCCTTCCACATTTGTCACACCTCCTCACCCCGATCCAGATGTGACCACACGTCGATCACCCACCTTTGCCACCTTCTTGTTTGGAGCAGTTCTACCACATCCAAACCGTTTCCCATTCCAGTTCCGACTACCACCATCCTTCTTATCCACCTCAGCCACCACCACCTCACGCTCATCATATAATCTGCCAGCCAAGTCAACTGCCGACCTGAAAGTGCTCGGACAGGTGGCAATCATATGCCTACGGATATCCGCCGACAGCCCAGATGTATCTTTTAATCTTTCATGACAATGGTGTCACTTGATCGGGCACCAACCGTGCCATTTCATTGAATTTGGTGGTGTATTGCTGGTGTGTCATCGTTCGCGCCTCCAGCTGCAGGAAGTCTCTTTCTACCTTGTCCATCTCTCTGTGAGGACAGAATTCCTCGATCACTAGCTTCTTCAATTCAGGCCATCTCATTCTTCCAATGGCCCTGCTACCCTCAGCTTGGACAATGTTGTCCCACCAGCACAAAGCCAAGTCCACAAAGGAGTGGGTAGCAAATTTCACCTTCTGATCCTCACGGCACTCACTGATATCGAGGACAGCCTCCATCTCCCTTACCCACCGGTGAGCAGGTGCCACAGTGTCGTTTCCCTTGAAGTAGGGGGCTTGCATCTCATAAACACCCCATAGTTACAGCCTCGGTTCGCCTCCGACGCAGGCTCTTCTTCCTCATTCTCATCATCGGACAGAACCGTCTCAGTCTCGGGCTGTCTTCTTTCGCCCGTAGGTCCACTCCTTTCCTTTCTCTCTCCCTCTCTAACTGCCTTGATCATTTCGGTCACCACAGACGGTAGAATCATCTGCATGACCTAGTGAACCTCTTCCACTACAGCCTCCTTTACCGAGGCCCTCAGATTGGCGCTCTCGTCGCCACCCTTCGGATAAGGGGTCTCTGGTTCTTCATGAATCACTTTCTCTACTCTGGGTCTCCCTTTCTTGGGTCGTGGAGCAGCACCTTGACCTCCACCATGAGACACCTTTGAAGATCTACCTCCAGCCATCTCTAAAAGCACACTATAAGATTCAAACACTAATGCGGTCATTCAAGTAATACTCAGTTTATGTCAAGTATAGTAAGTCCCTAATTACAGTGGCCAGTTGTGATAGCCACTTACTTTACTCTTCACACCCCAAACATCTTCTATCATGACTTAATCAGTATCTAAATCTACTAAGAGCACATAATCGAATAGCATGCGCACATAATACCAGTTAACATTAGGAAAAGACATACCTGATGGCACGTAGCTACTCGGGCTGACATCCCTCCATTTGTCCCATTTTCAGTTTAAGTTTAGGTTTTAAAAGTTTATTTTAACCCAATTATCATAAACTTTGGCTCTGATACCAACTTGTAAGGCCCCGTTCCTGGAAACCTCACAGTTGGTCAATCATAGCAATTAAAACATTAAACATTACAATTAAACAAACTTAAGCAGCGGAAATAATTTATCGAAAGTCATTCATTTTATTTAAACCACTGTTGTTGAGCAATACATCATCGTTTAACTGATTACAAAGAATTGTTTTACTGCATTACAAAACAACAGCAACATAAAATATGAATGGATGTCAGACTTTTCCAGCCGAGTAGCTTTACCCTCGTGCCATCCTCAGCAATAATTACCTGCCAACTAAAAATGTATAAAATCAGTGTTGCTGAGTGAGCTCTATTTTAAAAGTAATAAAATACTTTCTATATGTGTATAAGAAAATACTCTTTTCTGTAAAATACAACTCTGTACTGTATATGCGAGCACGCATCCACTATATGAACAAATATGTCCGTTCTCTTTACTGTATGCCTTATCTGTTCTGTAAACTTTTATCTTTATGTTTCACTTTCTGTATGGACCAGTGAGCAATACCCCAACTATATGCGCAATGGAAAACGGGTGATGGGCCATCTATATCCCTAGAAAGGGTCAACTGTATCCCTCGAAAGGGTCAACTATATCCCTTGAAAGGGTCAACTATATCCCCCGAGAGGGGTCAACTGTATCCCTCGAAAGGGTTCTGTGTACTATGTACAAGGCCAACCCAATCACCCAAGACACACTGCAAAGGTCCTGCCAATCTCAATTGATTGACCCTGTGTGCATAATAGGGTAGTTAACCCGCAGCACAGTTGAGCTAACGACAACATAGTCGTGTACCTGCTATAAGCTTGCAAGATTTGTTAACATTTTCATTAATGTTCCTCTTCTTTTCTTTATTGCTCTTTCACTTTATTATTATGATATACTTTACGTTACAATAATAACATACCACGTAAAGTCACATACTATAACTAATAAAAATAATAGCAATAACATAATAAGGAACAATTATAAGTAATCATATCATGCATCAAACATCATCATATAAGTAATCATATCATGCATCGGTCAAAACCCTAAAGCACAGACTCCCAGAAAAGTTCTGTAAAAATTTCTAAGTGCTTAGGCGCATGGGAACTATTTGGGCGCATGAGCTCTGTTTGGGTGTTTCATCACTATGTAGGCGCATCAGCCAACACTTACGCATTTTCACTTTAGGCACATGAACTATTTAGTCACATGGGCACTATTTGTGCGTATGAACACTTAGACGCATGAGTAATTCGGACGCATGGACACTTAGGCGCATGGGCCACTTGGGCGCATGGGCCACTTGGGCGCATGGGCACTATTGGAGCGCATGGCCCTACACTTAGTCGTCCAGCTAACATTTCTAGGCGCATGGGCCACTGTTCAGGTGCATGGGCTGTACTTAATCATTTCTAAGGTAATCTTAGGCGCATGGGCTACTGTTTGGGCGCATGGATTACACTTAATTCTTTCTAAGGTATTTTCAGGCGCATGAGCCTTATCTAGGCGCATGGACCTTCTGTTCAACATGTTTCCAGTATGTTTTCAACCCAATCATCAAATCCTTCTGTTCTAAGCTTAATGTGGCTATTCTAAACATGAATAACCTATAAGCATTTAGGAATCACATCCAATCATGCACAATACATACGGGCATACATACACAAACATTGTAAAAACCATTTAATACTTTTTCAGCCCCAAAGATGTTTGAAAACAAGTAAAAACCATGGTCTAGAACTCACCTGATGCAACTTGGGTGTTTCTTCCTTTCTAACCCGCTTGCAATGAGTTCAAACACCTAAAAACAATACCATACACACACACCAGAGCACAAACACAAACACATAAGCACATGAACACATAACCGGGATAAAACCCATCATACACTGTAAAAACCACGAATTCTTACCTTGAATTCGCTCACTTCTTCTTCTTTTTCTACAAGCCGAGAGTTTCTGCTCTCCTCTTGTCTTTCTCTCTCTAAAGCCGATGAAGATGTTGATGTGAAGTGAGGGTGGGTGGCCATGCCCACCTTTACACCAACTTTTCAAAGATTTTTATCCTTTTTACACTTTTAGTCCCTTCACTTGGACTGAATTGCCTTTCTTTCTTTTATTTTTTATTTCTTGTCTTTTAAAAATAACCAGGTGTTACAGTGCAGCACTAAAATAACTTAAGTGATCTAGTTTTGGGTTGCATTAGCCTTCTTCTTGATCCAACACACTGGTTTATAGTAGTGTCTTCCGAAGGTTAAATGGCTTCGAAAGAACAAGTTCTTCCGAAGTCACTTATAATTCGGAAGAGGCTACTTCTTCTGAGGCTTGATAGACTTCTTCTGTTCTTCATACTTCGGAAGTTCACTTCTGATCTTTTCTTCTAAGACTTGATCTTCGGAAGTGAACACTTTGTATTCAAAAGTAGAGTTTGTCTTTGGAAGAACTATATTTCCTTTGGAAGTTCCATACGTGGGTTCGAAAGTCTTTTATTAGATGCACCAAAATAGTCTAAGTGATTTGGTTTTGGTTGCACCGGCCTTCTTCTTGATCCAACATTAACTACTTCTATTTTTAAAACACAATGATAAATAACAACAATTTTATATAATCTATAAAAAATCAATGGTAAAAACAACACATTGTGTTAACCTAAACACTATGAGTTTTAAATGTTACATTGATAAACAAACATTATTATATACTTCTAATTGTAAACATTACGATAGATAATAAGTTTATATAAGTTATAGAAATAATGATAAAAATAATACAAAATTATCTAAAACGTAAAACAGAAAAATGAAAACACATAACAAATGATGTAAAACATATGATATAATAAATCTCTATTTGAAATAATGAAAGCGTTAAATATATTGAGCTGGCGTATTTGACATAATAAGTAAAATGTCTTACTCTTTAAAACAATAGAATGATGACAAGCCTACTATCCATTCTAGCCTTTTTAGATTAAATATCATTTTTACTATAATCATATACTTAAAAAAACCATTGATTTTATTTTCCTATTATTTTATAAGAGCATTATTTTTTCAAATGTATATCAATATATTATAATACATATGAGGAGGTCACAAAAGTATTTTTATAAAAAAGTTTAAAGTAGCGTTTGACATGCGATAATGAAGGACAAAATTGAATGAACCATTGAGGATGAATGAAAAATAAAAGTTTGGTTGGGGAGAGTATTATAATGAATCACTACATAGTTAATTTTATTTTTTTCAAATTCATTCTATTCACCCCTTCTTTTTTTTCATTCCAATCCCTCTTCCATCATTAGTCACCAACTCCAACCATTCACCCACCACAACCACCACCATCGGTCACCAAGATCGATCGTTATCGGCCAACATACCATGCGCAACCGCCGCCACCACAACCACCACAACCACCACCGCCAACCACCCCCCCCCCCCCCCCCCCCCGCCATCGTCACCGCTACCAACCACTAGCCCCCATAAACCACCGCCCACCGTCAACGTCGTCACTGGAAACCACGACCACCACCCCTGCCGCCAACTACTGCCACCTGGAACTAGGATCAACCACTATTACATTTCATTCTTTCGTGTTTTCTTACGTAACAAACAAAAAGTAATGAATTAATCCATTTCTAAAAGGTAATTAAACATAACAATAAAATGTAATGATTTATTTTATTCTCTCGTCCATTGAATTCGCACATTCATTTCATTCCTTCGTTTGTTCTATTACTCCATACCAAACAGACCCTAAGAGTTTTTTTCTAACAACATAAAGTTTAAGAATTTAAATAATTACAAGTCTTAATATATATATATATATATATAGTACAATCATTAAAAGTTACATGTGTTATAAAATGATAGCAGTATTAGCAATAGCAATAGCAACAACAACAGTAATAATAACAACAATAGTAGCAACAACAACAATAATAGCAACAACAACAACAATGACAACAATAACAACAAAAACAACAACAACTACTACTACTACAACAACAACATCAATAACAATAACGACGACGACATTAATTTTACAACCGCTGTGGTTTTTAGACGTACATAGCTTTTACATACTTTAATATTAAAAATCTCTATAAAAATGTTGTTATCTTTAATTTGAATATGGTAGTGCTATAGCTTATTTTTTCTAATTTTAAAAATTTATCATATGGTCTTCACACTTTCTTACATAGATATAATTACACCATAAAAATAATTGGTTTAGTTCTTTTTATTCAAGTATTGTCTAATAACTAACATGTGAGGTAATTATACACCATTACATAACTACACACTTTATCAGTGTTTGTGTTGTTATGTGTTCCCGGTGGCATCATATGATCACCCTTCTAGGTATTACAACTGATATGGTTCGAACAAGTACTTAGACTTTTTATTGGTGACAATAGCTTTAGAAAATAATTTATAATTTGTATTTTATACATTTGTGTAGGACGACATGATTGTCCTTTTACGTTAAAATTTAATAGTTGAGGGGTAAAATTATAGTTTATGAAATATAATTATATAAACAAAAAAATAATAATAAAACAGATTAGAAGATAAGCAAATGGAGATGAAATCGATGGTTTAAAACAAATTTTCGATTGTGGGCAAGAATAAAAGCGTCGTCTAAGGTTATTGTTAGTCCAAGAGGTTTTTATTATGGCTGGTCTTTCACATTTACACAAAATCATTGTTACTTGAAGCTTGTTGGGACTTAAAGATGAAAGAAGATAAAGAGCATGATGTTTGTGTAATTAACTTTATATTTAACCTAATAAATGAAGATAAGATGCTTTTTAAAAATATAATTTTAAAGTGTATTTAAAATTGACCAAATTACCCTCATTTTTTGCATGTGATGAGGTAATCTGTTAAAAACAAACAGGTGTTAGCTTAATACCCAACGGTGTTATAAACAATAAGACCATCAAACTTTAAATTGTTACTAAGAAAAGTTAGCTTTTTTCACTCACGTCCAATTATAAATGATATTAAAAAAAGATACGAGCGGTAAATAGTAAGTCCCTGTATTTAAAGGATGAGGTTGTTTTCCCAAAAGATTTAAATAGTGTATATGAATGGGGAATGAGATGAAGAAAATATTCTAATGATTTTTCTAACATTTAAGCGTAGGGACTAAGATAAGGGATGGGTTGAAATGCTTTAACATGTAAGAATCCAGCAGTCTCAAGAATTCAGGTAATTTTAAATTTGAACAAAGCTATTATATTAGGAAACTTTGTTCTCTAAATATGAGGATTGACATGGGTGGTTCTCACTATTCACTTGCGGATAACTTAAAGGTTTTTCAAAGTGGATGAACGTTAAGTTTTATGTATAGCTAAAAATTGAGTGAAATACTCTTAATATTGAAAAACCAAAAGATGAACTAAATATTAAATACATATTAAAAGAATTATGAGACCTATACATACAAATAAACCAAAGTTAACTCTCGACTTGTAGGTTAGGTCACGTCATAATACATCTAACACCGGTTAGACGCCTCAAATGTGTTATAAAAAAACTAGCATACCATACTTTCAGAACTTGTGACAATTCCCCATGATAGGTTCTAAAATTCTAAAACATAATTCATAACTTGACAATAACACTTGAAATGAAATTACTTCAAAACATCAACATGTATAACTGACCATGAGTCTTCTAGTTCATGATACACTTAAATAGAAATATATATAGATCAAGTTCATGCAAACCAATTCCATCTAAATCACTTACGGTAGCATATTATTACTTAAGACTCTAATCATTTGTGCAAGGTTATTTACATACAAAATTGAATGGTACTCATATAGCACGACGTTGTTAGCACCACATCATACTAGACTAGGGGTCTTGTCTATTGGACTATAGCCAACACTAGTCAAGGTACTAAATTTTGAGGCTAACTTCCCCTCATAAAAGGAGAGCCTACCTCATTTGTCGATGACACTCTCTTCTTCTTCTTCAAAAATCTATCTTTAATCATACTATAACACACAAGTGATTACATATATACATATATGTTACGATAGTTCTTTATACTCCTTGTTTATGTGACTAACTTGGCGGTTAGCGTGTCCATGGAGTTATGGCTCCATGACCTTACAAAGGATTTCTCATGTTCATAGTTTGCTCTTGTCACGGGAAGAGAAGATTCAACCTCATACCACCACTAATAAGACGACCCCGAACCGAAGATGTCTTTTCCACAACGCTTTTGCTAACTGTACACAAGATTGTATCAATAACAATTATTTCTATATGGTTCGTATTCATAAGACTTACAATATTTTTTTTGTTCAAAGCTAGTTATTAATCAATAATACTAATAATTGTTGAAAGTTAATGCGTTAAATGACAAATTGTATAGTTATTTTTGTCTCACATACACGATATAAAACGAACTATGGTAGTTCATAGCAAATGCATAAAACCGTTACCGAACAGTGAAAACCAACAAAGCCCTCCCCCTCCCTACTAGCAAAGATCCATAAACATCAGAAAACTATATAAAAAATTGCATATACGTACAGAATCGAAAAACCCGTCTGTAAAAATCTATTCTTTGATGATCTTGATCGCCAACAACGGAGTGTGTGTTGTGTTTTCTTTGTGGTTGTGTGTGTAGTAACTGAGGCTGTCGACATTGATTGATGACTTCACTTGAGACATAAAGAACTTCCAGCAAACAAAAGAATAAGATGCAGAAAAAGAGATGGAGGAAGTTAGGGTTGATGAGGAGAATGCTATCATGCGCCATAGCTTTAATTTCATTGGTGGCTCTTTTTTCTGCTCATTTGTATATGTTCTTCCCTCCTCCTCAAGTTTCTATGCTTCCTGATCCTTACACCCTCCCTACGGTGATTGCTCTTTTAACCCCTTCTTTTATATAGATTCTTGCTTTTCTTGAATTTCCGCATGTGAAATTACCTTGCTGTTCTTGAAATGTGATTCTTTGTTTGTTATCTAAACCAAGATTTAATGTTTCATTCTGCTTAAAAATTCCAATTTTTGGTGTAATATTTGAATATTTGTTTCTTTACTGGACCAAGAGTGAATCATTCATTTGCTATTGAAGCTTTGTTGTTTGAAATTTGACCTTAAACAAAAATAAAAACAAAAAATCCTCATTTGGGCCAATATGCTAAATAGTAACTAAAGACAATTTTACGGGTTTATATGTGATTCTATCTTTTAGATTATAATCATTTGTTAATCCAGATGGGGATTTTTAAGGGGGTTTCGTGGTATAAATTCTTTATAATTATATTTTGCATTTTTAAATCTTGTTCTGTTTCTTAATTTTTTGTGACCTTAACTCTAATTTGAGATTGCCCAGACCCTCTTACGAGTGAGATATAAATGCGCACATTGATATGTTTGTTTCTTTACTCTGATTTGAGATGGAGAAGTCACCAATCTTGGTTGATTTGTTTGATTTCAAATTGATATTGTCTGATTCGGTTTGTGGCAACACAAAAAGAGATGCTAAGTGTTCTATCTTGTGAGTTTAATATTATAAATTTTGTATTAGCATGAAATTGGATGCCAAAAGTACTATTCCTGGTATTATTGTGGGTTCTGCTTGCATTTTGAATTGTGAATATGGGTTTGATTAAAATGAATAAATTAGATGATCATATCAAACATTATATTTCATGATTTTTGCTGTAGTTCTTTTCAGATCTCAGATTGAAATTGTCTGCTTTGATTTGTAGTAATATGAAATCTGATAAAAAAATGTTGTAATTTTATTGTGTGTGGAAGCCACAAGAATTTGGACTGAGAATGTCACTGATACCTGGTAATTTAAATTTGTAGCAACATGAACTTCGAATCCAGAAGTTGAGCAGAGAGCAAAGCTGGATTCAACCCCATTTGTCGCAAGATCATCTCCCTGCTCTTAAGGTTAATGTGCTTCACTCACATTGATATAACTTCTATTTCCCCATCAATTCTATTTACTATTTTATAGCTTTTAAATACAATTAATCTTTCATCCATCATACATGAGATGTTAGGTAGGATTTAATGACTTTTTTAAGCCATTGCACTTGGTTATCTTGTTGCAAACTGGCCATTATTCATGCAAAATGTCATGAAAATGCTATAGTATGCAAGAAGAATGATTTTAGAAGGGCAAAGTTGAAATAAATAATACATACATTCACTTCATTTCAAATATGGTCACTCGACAAAAAAAAATCATTACTAAAACCGCTATACTTTTCAAAGTTGATTATTTTGGGCAATGTTGACCAATATCCTGTAAATGCTGACCAAGTTGAATGGTTTTTACAATAATCTTTGATGGCATTTGTAATGATTTTCATAGTCAAGTGTCGAAATTAAAGATGGAGTGAGTGAAAGTGTGCTGCTATATATTGCAATTTATTCAATCTGGGAACTACTTTTGTCCAAAAATTTCATGTTATAGTTTTTGTTTACATATTGATAATAATAATGGTTTGTTTGCAACTGGTATTTGACCGAAATACCTAGAGATTAACGTGTAAACCAGATCAAATAGTGCGGAATCCTATTTGATTGGCGATCCAATCAGTGAGAACACACGAAGAATCAATCAAGAATTGAAACTAACGTTAGAAATCGATTGGGAATCGATCTAATGTGTTCTATGAACTTGGAGAACGAATTGAGAGGTTTCTGGACGGCTAGGGTACGTCTGGAATCGTAAAATAATTGAGAGTTCTTCTCTTCACGAATTGAGTTGTATTTATAGGTTGGTATTATTCAATCGTGCGACTGAACCATTAGTTTGGTTCAGTCGTGCGATTGAACCATGCGGTTGATTCATTCGTACGACTGAGTGTTCAGTCGTGCGACTGAGCCAATCTTATGTTACAATCGTACGACTGATCCAGTCTCCTGGTTTAGTCGTGCGACTGAGTCAATCGTGTGAAGTTATTCATGCGTATGGTTCATTCGCATGAGCCATTCGCATGAGAACTTCATTATGTTAACTTTGAATGTATTAATTAATAAACATTATATGTAATCATTCAAGCAATCACCAACCTAATTAACCAATTCAATGTCGACACATTAATGAACATTAAACATTATAACTAACAAACTATCAATATCATTTCATTAATCATACCAAACAAGATCTATTACATCACATATCATGATCTAGGGACATACATGTATCAACAGTTTGCAATGGTTAGAGAAATATGATAGTTTGTAAATCTCCTTAACACTTAAAATTAGCAAACAATAGTGTGTGTTTGTATTGATACAAGATAGTCATGCTTCTTTCATGTTTTCACTCCCTTAGACTTGACAGTTGGATGGTGCAAACGGCTCATTGGATCTCAACAAGTTGTGGAAACATCCACCGAACCGTGACTTCGCCCCTTGTATTGAGCCAAGTTCATCCTATTTAGGTCAGGAACTCCTAAATTTGGTTTATGAATGGATATATAACAACAATGTAATTTCCATATTTGACTTGATTCATTTGTGACATTAGCTCCACAAGAAACTCGAGGTTACTTGCTTGTTCATACAAATGGTGGGCTCAATCAAATGCGCGCCGGGGTATGTCCTGTTTTTCATTCTATATGTTTCTTGTAAAATAAGGAAAACTGGTTTCATGTTTCTATAAAATCCAACTCTGGTTTTCGTAGATATGTGATATGGTAGCTGTTGCCCGTATTATAAATGCTACTCTTGTAGTACCAGAGCTCGATAAGCGATCATTTTGGCAAGACTCTAGGTTCTGTTTATTTAAATTCTGACATGATTTAGTTGAGAGTTTGGTTTTTGGGTACTGAAAACTTTTAATTCATGTGAAAATGCAGCAACTTCTCTGATGTATTTGATGAAGATTATTTCATTACGTCATTGGCTAATGACGTAAAAATAATCAAAAAACTTCCTAAAGAATTAATGACTGCCACGAGGGCTGTTAAGCACTTTAGAAGCTGGTCAGGTATTGATTACTATGAGCAAGAGATTGCAAAATTGTGGGATGATCATCAGGTACACCTATATGTTTAAGTGTAGTTATTGACTTCTCTCCAAAGTCAAAAGTATGAAAATGAATTAACTGATCATTTTATCCCTCTTTTAGGTTATTCGTGCAGCAAAATCCGATTCAAGGTTAGCTAATAATAACCTTCCTCCTGATATCCAGAAATTGCGTTGTCGTGCATGTTACCAAGCCCTCCGCTTCTCACCACGTATAGAAGCAATGGGAAAAGTAAAACTATGAATTAATATGCAATTTATTTTTATTATCAGCTTACTTTATTATATTTGACTTAAATTAGTTTCTGTGTAGTTGCTGGTGGACCGGATGAGGTCTTATGGTCCTTACATTGCGTTGCATTTGCGGTATGAAAAGGACATGCTTGCCTTTAGTGGATGCACACATGATTTATCCATTGAAGAAGCTAATGAACTTACAGCTATTAGGTAAATTTATTATAACAACAGTTATTTTTTACTCTTAAATATGCTGATTCTCTCGTATTTTATTTTCCCCAACCCCTACTTTATGAGTAGGATATTATTGAGTACATTTGTTTGTCTTATATTTATTCATTCTGATGATTATTTTTTAGAGAAAACACGTCTTACTGGAAAGTGAAAAATATTGATTCCACTGAACAAAGATCAAAAGGATACTGTCCTTTGACTCCGAAAGAAGTTGGAATATTACTTAGGGCCCTTGGATTCCCACCTACAACTCCTATATATATTGCTGCTGGAGAAATATACGGGGGTGATTCCCGTATGGCTGATCTCAATTCTCGCTTCCCCATTATAATGAAAAAGGTGTGAAGGTCATCTAGTCATTGAATTAACTACTTTGACTTTGACTTCTTTTCTTATATTATTGTTAATAGATAATGATATTCTTGTTGAAATTTTTAATCTTGAAACTATAGAAAAGATTGTTTTGAATCTATATGTCCCCTCAATTAACTAATTCGGTAAGGATATCTAAAATAACTTCAATAATGTTGAAAGATAAAAATCTTGTGGACCACATTCAATGTTACAAGTACACAATTATGCGCAACATTAATCTACATTAGCTGCCTAAAGAACGATTAATCGGTTTTTTATATATATTTAAACATATTTGTATCAGAACTGTTTGCTGACCCATCAAAATGAATCAAAATTGTGTAGTTTTCCCCTTTATGTCTTGACAATTTGTAAAGTCTAAGTGAACCCATGATTACATTTCTTTTCTTTTGGCTCGATGTGATCAAAGTGATTTTATGAAATGCTCAAGCAAGGATCTTACTTTTTGTCTCAGTTTCTACATTTTCAATAATCTTTGTGTTTATCTTTGTAGGAAAAATTGGCATCAGTTGAGGAGCTTGATCCATTCATCAACCATGCATCTCAAATGGCTGCTTTAGACTACATTGTGTCTGTTGAGAGTGACATTTTTGTTCCTTCTTATTCTGGGAATATGGCAAGGGCTGTTGAGGGCCATCGACGCTTTTTGGGGCACAGGAAAACTATTTCTCCTGACAGGCAAGTGGTTCCCTTTTAAATGGTTTTGTTTATTTGAAAGATTCTTTCAAACTGTAGTGTTTTTTTTCCATTTACTTATCGTTAATGGTTAATTTGTAACATAAACCACTAATGTGGTTAAGAAGTCAGTGTAATACTTGATTTTGGTCCACATATAGTTATTTTGTTGTTATTAAAGTCTATTTTGATATTTAATACTTTGACATATTTTATTAGTCTTTGCGTGTTATTCATTGATACGGTATTCTTACTCATTTGTTCTTCAGAAAGGTCCTTGTTCGTATTTTTGACAAAATTGCTAATGGCACAATGAAAGTAGGCAAGAAACTTTCTAGTCGGATAATTGAGATTCACAAAAGACGGTATGTTTCTCCTCTCTCCTATGCTATTAATCATTGTTTGATGATGTAATTTATAAACACAGCTTAGGGACATAGACGTGCATAGCACGACTGTCACAAGGAGTCTTATGGTCAAAAACCACAATATTAGATGAATATAAACAATTCATTTTTCATGAAATCCCTTGACAAAGGCAACATCTCTCTTTTTCTTGGCAAACACTTGAACTTACTTTCTCATTGTCACATTTCAAGGAATTGAACAAATGAGCAAGAAAAAATCCTCTATACTTGTTATCAAAGGATACTTGAGACCTTTGTTTAACAGTCAAAAAATGCCTAAATATCTTTTCTTATATTTGTAGCTATTGAAAGCTTCAAGTAGTCTATTGATTGGTCAAGTGGGTCGGGTTGATTCTGAATAAAGTTTTGTCCAAACTTCTATATGCTTCGTAAAAGTTCTTTTTAAAATGTGATTACAAAAATAATCTAATTATTTGAATAAGGAAGTTAGTAAGTTGTATGCATCAACAATACACTTTGTGTGACTTTTGACCCATTTGGCAGTTAGATATGAAGTATAACATCAGTTGACTTATTTATAAGTGAATGGGCTGAAATTGCCATTCTAATCCATATCAAGAATTTTAGGGCTTAATGCGAATTAACAATAATAATAGAATGTTTTTGTAAGGAATATAATTTGTAAATGAATTGGAATGTATGAAATGGAATTAACAATAATAAGAGTAATAAAAAATAATTATTAATAATATCGATACATTGATACCGTATGTCCATGCCAAGACTTGAACCCTCATCACCTGAAACCACCACAAAAAAAGCTTGATTCATTAATGCGAGAGGGTTCCTGTTCCTTCCATTTTTCCAACCAAACAGAATATGAAATGGAGTTCCACTTCCATCATATCGAGGAATTCTACAAACCAAACGCCACCGGTTATTGATTTTTCATCTTCCCTTTTGGATCTTGTTTGCAGGCAAGGCTCACCAAGGAAGAGAAAGGGTCCCATCTCAGGGACAAAAGGCACTGATAGGTTCCGGTCAGAAGAACCATTTTATGTGAACCCGTTGCCTGACTGCTTATGTCAAAAGGAATCAACCGAGAATGAAAATAGCACCATCCACGTCATCAGCCCGTAAAGCATCTTCTTTTGTATACGTTCTGATGTGAAGCGTGTCGAAGCTGATTATGTGGCTGCTTGCGTTGTATATCCTCCGGGAAAGTAGACAATGAAAGAAGATGAGATTTTGGAGATGGTTTAGAAGCTAGTTTACAGAATTAGTATCTAGTATTTGTGTATTCAATCCATTTATATTTAAAGCAATAATATAGAGAAGATAGGAAGTTTAATAAGTTACCTTTCTATATATTTAGATGTTACTTATTTCACATATTAGTTAATAACAATTTTTGAATGTTGATCCATAACATCTGTTTGGTGTGCAATTACTTTAGGTTTAACCAAAAATAAAAAGTCCCAGTCGTAGAAAAATAAGCTTTGCTTCTTCATTGCAGCAACTTGATGGTCATGAATTTGTGAAATAATAGAAAGATCCTATCAAGTAAAACTTGCATTGAATATTCATGTTATCTTCTTTAAAGTTACAAACACACAAATTTTAATTTGTTTGTATTTTATGTAAAAGATGACCTCCTTAACAAGTTATATTTATGTTGTTATTGGATGATGATTAATTCCTGCCTCTCCCAAAAGTAGGTGTGTATGTGTGACAGGAACCAACGTTGAATAATGACATAGTCAGGGGTGGACTTATGTAGGTGCAATGAATTTTCACAAGTATATAAAAGCGTATTTACGAGTTTTTTGAGTGACATAAATGTGTTTTGAACATTGACTCTATGATTTCAATTTTGATGAAAAAGACAAATTTTAATTGAAGTAAAAGAAGAAAAATGAAAGTAAATGTTCGCCGTTTTTTTCATTTTAACTTTTTACATTTAATTTGTCTTTTTTATTCAAGGTACCAATAGTTTAATTAATCCAAACAGAACTTTATTATACCTTTTCTTTACATTAACTTTGTAATATTAGTTTTAGTAAACCCGTGTATTACATGAGTTGAATAAATTGAATAAAAATTTCCCAAACGAAGTAAGATAAAGATATGATTAAATACATATAAGTAAAAATTATTAGTAATTATTCAATGATATCAATTTTTTAGATTTTTGTTGTTATTTAAAAAAAAATTAAACGTTTTGTTAAAAAAACATCTTAAAGAAATTGTCATTTAAAAAATATTATTTTTATAACTCCTGATTTTAATTATTTTTTATCTATACAAGTTTACTTTTTAACATACCATTATATAATATTTTATATTTTTTAAAAATTTTGATGTTTTATAAAAAATCTTATTTTACAAAAAGTTGTTTCTTTAAAAATAACATTAATAAAAAGATTTTTTTTTCTTAATTTAAAAAAACTATTTTTAATCTAGAAATAATTAATTAACATTCTTAGTAATTAAATGTGGGGCGCTTGAAGGACGATAACAATTTTAGAGGTATTGTCATATCAACAACCTCAGCTAAATTGTACAATGATGCAAACCACTAATGGGAGGCTATGGCGAATAACATTATACAATACAAGTAGCAAAAGAGACCAAACAATGAAGACGTACAAAGCAAGATAAGAGACAACAATGAAGCTTTAGGGAGCTCATAGGTCGCAATGATGAGGAAGAGAGACAAAGCCTGAAACTAATACAAGGACGCCAACCGAGAGACGAAAAAGGTGATGTCAAAGGCAAAGAACATAGCTTATGAGAGGATGTACAAAAGACTAGGGACAAAAGAAGGAGAACATGATATGTTCAAGATTGCCAAAGCTAGGGACCATAAGAGACAAGACTTGGGAGTTGTAAAGTATATAAAGGGGGAAGATGGTGCGTCTTGGTAATGGGGTGAGATATTAAGAATAGATGGGAAACTTCTTCAATGGAAGGAACTCAATCCAACAACAAGACCATGATTAAACGACTCAAAAATCACAAAATAATTACAATTGTCCAAATATCACTAAAAAATGTGATGAAGGCTCTTAAAAAGATGAGAAGGGCTAAGGCAGTTGGTCCGGACAGCATACCAATAGAGGTGTGGAAGTGCCTAGGGGAAGATGGACTTCAATGGTTAACAAAGTTGTTTAACATTACTTTAGGACCGGCAAGATGTCAAATCAGTGGAGGAGTAGTTGCAGGATCGGTTTTGATACTTAACACAAGTATTTTCTCTCAAACTCACTAACCAACACTTAAGAAGCAGAGATCTTCTAAGAGTTGATTACAATATACTACGTAACACAAAGAAAACACAAGAGAATAATTTTCAAGATACTTGTATGTATTATTTCTCAACTCAAAGTTTACAAGACTCTTACAAAGTTTACAAGACTCTTACAAGCTTACTACAAAGTTTACAAGACTCTTACAAGCTTACTACAAGCAGCAGTTTGAGAACTTCACTCATATTGCTAGAGAGACCCTCAACCAGCTGTACTTCAGGTACATGGATCTTATCTCTTCTCTTCAGTCTGTGAAGATTACTCTTGAACTTAGAGATCTTACTAGAAAGTTCATGAGTGCTCTTCCAAATGAGTGGACATTTTACTATGTCTCTATCAAGAGGACAGAGAACTTGAACACTCTCTCCATGACTGAACTCTACGGCATCCTTGATGGATATCGCCTAGAGATGGAGAGTAAGAAGGGCCACCAAACAAGCAGACCCATGAGTCTTCTTGCTAGCAATGCCTTAATGGTTGCTGAAGGCTCATTACCCCCACAACCTTAGCATTTCCTGACTTATCAGCAGCCATCCTGCTCTTCTGGACCTTACATCACTTTTCCTGAGACTCCAAGGTCTTAACAGGCTCAACACAACTCCTTTCAAGAAAGTTGTGCCTTTGTCTCAAGGAGTGGACACTCTGGTGACTTTCGATACTGCTTTGATGATCTTGAGTGTTTCAGTCTAGATGATGTAGAGTATGTGGACATTGTCCAACAGATGGCTCTTTTAACTTACAGAGCGAAAAAGTTCTTTAAGAGAACTGGAAGGCACTTCCCTCAAATCCCAACTACCAGCAAGTTCGGGTTTGACAAGACCAAGGCAAAGTGTTACAACTATAACCAACTGGGTCACTTTGCAAGGGAATGCAAGGCTCCCAAGACCAATCCGGGAACCCCACAGGCCTCCACACATCCCTCAACCTCAAAGTCTGTTGAGAAGTCAACTGAAACAGCTACAATAGTTGAAGAAGTTGACTGGAGCTTCATGGTACAGGATGTGACTCCTGCTCAAGCTTTCATGGCCGGAACATATGATGCCCATGTATATGAACATCTCTGCACTCCAGCCTCTATAGCTAAAGTTAAACTCTATCAGGATTACAATATGAAATCAGATCTGATATTGAGTCTTTAAATATCTTAAAATCTGATTTTAAAAGCGCTGAATCTGACTATCAAAAGAAAATTGAGGAGTTGGAGAAAACTGTGTCTCTTTTAAAACATGAACACACCAACTACAAGACTCAAATCAAAGATCTGATATCCAAATTGTCTGAGGCTCAAGCCCAGCTTGTCACTGCTGAGGCTCAGGCCATGAAGCATGCTATCTTTGAGCAAAAATTCCAAGCTATTCTTGCATCATCCTCCTACTCCAAACTCTGCTATCAGAACAAAAGAGGGTTGGGAACTAATGAAATTGCTCCACCACATTCCTATGAGTCTATTAGACAGCCTAGATGTGGTACTAAAGAGCAAGAGGTTCCAACTGCTGACCCTTCCTCACCAGAATTGAAGGATGAAGCAACAATAGTGGTCACCACAGGAAGGAATAGGTAGATATACCCATCTCCTCCCATGAAGAACAAATCCTAACCACTAAGCCAGAAGAAGCAGAGCTAAAGCTACTAAGAGAACTGCTAAGAAGGTGGCTGAGTCCAAGCTGAAGATTGACCCCAAGCAAAGGGTGTTTTTATCTCAGCTGGATTCCAAGTGTTAGGTACTTCTGATTCAGGAAAGGAGTGTAATACCAGCACTTCGGTCCTACCAAAGGATCAGAAGTTGAAGGGAAAAGTTGTTGATGAGAGAAGAAGCCCAAGAAACAGCAACCCTCATATTCCTAAAGAGCTAACATTGCATGCATAATGTGTGGTCTGCAAAACCACATGGCAAAAGATTGTTACTACAATCCTGCAAGCACACATTATGCAAACATGTTAGGAAAGAAGGAGTCAAGGAAGGTTTCACATTTGGACCTTTTCAAATGGTTCAAGTGATGAAAAAGGAAAGCTAGTTTCGGAAGTCAGGTTGCTTTCGGAAGAAACTCCTTCTTCCGAGGGGAAAATGGTTTCGGAAGCAAAGCTACTAAGGTTCGGAAGAACAAGAAAGTGCCCTTGAAACCTCCCTAGAAGAAGACTGCTTCAGAAGAAAAGGTGGTGAAGACTTCTTCCAAAAGAAAGAAGCTTTGGAAGATAGTCATGCTGCAAAAGCTTCTACAAGCTCGTCCTCCAAGATCACCAAAGGATGGACTGGAAGATCAAGAAGATGTTGCAGCCCAAACCTCTTCTTCAAAGACCTCTATTGAACCCCCATGCATAACATTTGGTTCAATTATGTCATTATCTTTGGAAGAACCCAAGACCAGCAAGGCTTGGGCTTCCAAACAAACTAACAATCTCATCTTATGTGCAGGGACATCCATATGACAAGAACAACAATATTGGATTGTAGATAGTGGATGCTCCAGGCACATGAAGGGAACAGATCTCTCCTTCAACAGTTTCAGAACTATGATGGAGGTCCTGTCCAATTTGGAGGTGAGGCCGGAGGATATATTTCTGGCAGAGGGAGTATATCCAATGGTAAATTAAAGGTTGACAAAGTTCACTTTGTCAAACAACTTGAACACAATCTGTTAAGTGTTTCTCAATTCTGTGATCAAAAGCACCAATGCTTTTCACAGAACATGAGTGCATTATCCTCAAACCTGGGATGACAATTCCTCCGGAATTGGTGCTTCTTAGATCTCCCAGAAAAAGGGATATGTACAAGCTTGATATGAACAATGCTTCCCCAATGGGTGAAGTATCATGCTTTCTTTCCAAAGTGATAGTGATGAGTCAACACATGGCATAAACGTATGTGTCATGTAAATTTTAAGACAATGAATAAATTGGCTAAAATAACTTGGTACATGGTTTGCCTAAAAAGAGTTTTTTCTGCAAAGATAACTATGTTGCATGCCTGAAAGGGAAACAACACAGGACATCTCATAAATCCAAATGTGTTAACTCTATCACTACTCCATTACACTTATTGCACATGGATCTTTTTGGTCCCACAAGTATAAGAGCATTGGAAGGAAATCATATTGCCTTGTGATAGTTGATGATTTTACAAGATTCACATGGGTATTCTTTTTAAGAACTAAAGATGAAACTGCTAAAACACTAAAATTTTATTCTTAAAATAGAAAATCAAATTGATCACAAGGTTAAAATCATTAGAAGTGATCAAGGGACTGAGTTTAAGAACTTCGTTCTTGACTCATTCTGTAACTCAAAAGGGATTGCCAGATAATATAGTGCTCCCAGAACTCCTCAACAAAATGGTGTTGCTGAGAGGAGGACAAGGCACTTATTGAGGCTGCTCGAACTATGTTAGCTGATTCAAAACTACCTCTAACATTCTGGGCAGAGGCAGTCAAAACTGCATGCTATGTGCAGAACAGAGTTCTTGTAGTTAAGCCCCATGGAAAAACCCCTTATGAGCTATGGAACAAGAGGCCACCGTTCATTGGCTTTCTAAGGTCCTTTGGCAGCAGGTGTACCATACTTAACACAAAGACAATTTAGCAAATTTGCTGAAAAGTCGGATGATGCTATCTTTGTTGGATACTCTTCTAGCTCCAAAGCTTACAGAGTATACAACATTAAGAATCAACAATTTGAGGAGTCATCAAATATAGTTGTTAATGAGCACACTCCTTGTGTTAGGGGAATGGCCCTGATCATATCTTTGATTTAGAATTGTTTCCAAACTATTCTAAACCATCTTGTGAGAATGTTTCAGTTGGAACAGTGCTCAAAATGATGCTGATGCTGCTGCTGATGATCAACTGTTTGAGCTTCCCAGACCTAGTCCAAATTCTCCAAGAGCTACAACAAACGAAGTCTCCACCATTCACAGATCTGATAGCTTGACTATATCAAGGAATTGTGAAGCTTCTTCAAGTGAATCACTCACTGAGCCTCAAAACTCATCAGGTGATCCACCACAACACCAGGCAAAAGGAAGTATTGTTTTGAAGGAACCGGAAACTGTTAATGCTACTTCACAGCCAATCATTGATGATGTTTCTCACTCATTCAATCAGTCCTCATTGAATGATTTGAAACAATAGCAGGACAGAGTGTTCCAGTTCCTGAGCAGAATATGTCCAACCTGGATCTATCTCTGCAACTAGAAGTGATTCCTTGCCTTAGGATTCATAACACTCATCCTGCTGAGAACATCATAGGGGATGTCACTGATGGTGTGAGAACAAGAGGACAGACTCATCATGGGAATGTCTTCTTTTACTCATGCTTTCTATCCCAAATGGAACCCAAGAAGGTAGGAGATGCCTTAAAGGATAGTAGCTGGCTTGAATCGATGCAAGAGGAGCTGCTTCAATTCAAGAGACAGAAGGTATGGAACCTATGTCTGCTACCATCTGGTCAAGTACCAATAGGCAATAAATAGGTTTTTAGAAACAAGAGAGATGATAGAGGCTTGATCATCAAGAACAAAGCAAGACTTGTAGTTCAAGGATACACACAAGAAGAAGGAATTGATTATACTGATGTCTTTGCACCAGTTGCAAGACTTGAGGCAGTTTGGATCTTCCTTGCTTATGCTGCATCCAAGGACTTCACTATCTATCAACTTGATGTCAAGTGTGCATTTCTATACAGGGATATAGATAGGGAAGTCTATGTATGACAACCTCTAGGATTTGAAGACCCACAGCACTCAACTATGTGTGCAAGTTAGATAAAGCTCTATATGGGCTACACCAAGCACCTAGGCTGTGATATGAGACATTGTCTTAGTTTCTTCTGAAGAATGGCTATACTAGAGGTACCATTGACAAGACTCTCTTCATCAGAAAGTCTGGAAAGGACATCTTGCTTGTTCAAGTCTATGTTGATGACATCATATTTGGTTCCTCAAATGACCAAATGTGTAAGGACTTTGAGAGCATTATGAAGAAGAAGTTTGAGATGAGTTCCATGGGAAAATTAGACTTCAGGTGAAGCAAATGAAGGAAGGGTTCTTCATTAATCAATCTAAGTATGTCTCTGACATCTTAGAAAGATTTGAAATGAAGGATTGCAAGCCTGCCAAGACACCCATACCCAGAACCATAATCTTTGTCTTGACCTTGAAGGGTAGGATACGATCAACATCAGTATAGGGCAATTATTGGTTCTTTGATGTATTTTACTGCTAGTAGACCTGATATCATGTTTGCTACTTGCATTTGTGCAAGATATCAAGATGCTCCAAAGTTATCTCACTCAGCTGCTGTTAAGAGAATCCTTAGATACCTTAAAGGAGCACCTAAACTAGGTCTCTGGTATCCCAAAAACAAGGATTTTAATCTTTATGGATACTCTAGCAGTGACTATGGTGGCTGCAATATTGACAAGAAATCAACATCTGGGGGATATCAATTCTTGGTGGAAGGATCATCTCATGGCAATGCAAGAAACAATCCTGTGTATCTACATCAACTGCTGAAGCTAAATACATTGCTGTTGCTAGTTGCTGTGCTCAACTGCTATGGATTCAGAATTAGATGTTAGACTATGGATTCAACTTAATAAGTACTCCTATCCATATTGACAACAACAGTGCTATCTCCATTACTGAAAATCCGGTGAAGCACTCCAAGACAAAGCATATTGACATCAGGTATCTCTTCATTAGAGATATTCATGAGAAAAATCTGATTAAACTAATCAAAGTTGACTTAAATGAACAATATGCTGATTTGTTCACCAAAGCTTTTGATGAGCAAAGATTTAAGTATCTCATAATAGCTATTGGGATGATAAATATTGATTAGATCACTTTTTTTGAAAACCTTTTAATGTGTAATGTCCTCTGTCAATACAATTTAAGCCCTGTTACAAAAGATCTTTCTAAAAAGTTTCTAAGTGTAAATTTCTTCCGAAGAGAAATTAACCCTTGGAAGTTATCTTTATATCTTCCGAAGCATAATTTCTCAAAGGATAATTTTTCTTCTCGGAAGAACTTTTGGTCTCGGAAGAAGCGATTGATTACATATCAGATCTACTTCCAAGGCTTAAAAATTCTCCATTCGGAAAGCAACTCTAACCTTCAGAAGCAAAGTTTTTGCTTCGGAAGTAAGAATTTCCTTCGGAAGAAAAATTACCTTCGGAAATGTTTTACATTCGGAAGAAAGATTCTACTGTGTAACGTAAATCTCTTGGGCCCCACACTATAAAAAGCAAAGATTTTGTTAATGATGTCGGATTATTTAACTGATTTAACCTTACCACCACTGTCATTTCATCCACTAAACCATCACATCACCTTATCCTAACCCCCATTACCGCCTTCCCACCCACTGTTAAATAATCTCGACTATTCAATCTCATCTTCTTACTTGCAATTTTTACTGCCCTAGAAAATTTTCTGCTCTGTAACTTTACCCAAGCTCAAAATCATCCACATTCACCTTTCTCCAAATGGCACTTAACCCTCAGCACAACAAGGTCACACTCCTTGATTCTTCAAGGGATGCCGACTTCTCTGAAATCATCTCCTTTCTCACCCAATCACCTTACTACACTGCTCTTACCGTTAACCCCACTGTTTACTCCAACCACATGGCCGAATTCTGTGGAAATGGTTGAGCCGAAACCCTAAATGGGATTCGAGTACTGAGGTCCAGCATTTGTGGATAGGAGTTGATCATTACTGAACAACTCATCAGGGCGCATCTAGAGCTTCATGATGAAGGAGCTCCTACTGAGTTCCCGAAGGCAGATTTGGACAACACCTACATCCTTATGGGATATGGTGGCGACATCAGCAGGTCAACGGTATACAAGTTCAACTTCTCTTACAATTGGAAGTTTCTCCTGCATGTTGTTCTCCACTGCTTGTCCAACAAGTCCGACGGATGGGATCAAATCCCATATGAACTAGGATGCTTAGTTCATGGACTGGTGAGAGGCCTGCGCTTCAATTACTCACGATTTGTGTTCACCAATCTGATTAGGAATCTACAAAGGGAGACATTCTATATGTATCCAAGATTCATACAACACATCATCAACTGTGAGTTGGACCAAAGCATGCTTGTCTGTGCAGCTGCTCTGACTGTCCCCCACATGCGGCCTACCATCTTCAAGACATTAAAGAAGATATCCACCAACTTCACTGGAAGGTACACCACTCTGCTTCCAGGTATGATTGAGCGCATAGCTCCTGGTGATATCCCTGTTCACCCCACAGGTGATGAACCCACACCAGCAACCACCACCATAATGCCAACACTGCCTTCTCCACCCATCACCATCACATATCAAAGACGCCCCAAATGAACCTTGTTCAATCTACTCTGATTAAACAAGCCCCTCCTATTCAATCCAAAAAGACTAGAGTGGAAACATGGGCTCCCACTCAGTTTGAGGTCTCTCCATCATTCTCTTTTGACCACAATATTGGTTTTGAGTCTCCTCAGTCTCAAACCCAGGAGCCCGACACCCAAACCGGCAGCCTTCAAAATGAGTATCTACACTTTTCTGAACAGCAACAAGGGACAACCCCAGTAAAGGCTCAATGCCCGTAGACATTGATCAAGGTCCTGGGTCAGTAGGCTTAACCTCCCCATCTTTTATTGAACTTCTCTTCAAAATTGATGAAGAGATAACATCTCTCCATGCCAAGAAGTTGATCTACAACACCCTCTTCAAGATCAATAGAGCCCGAAGAAATCCCTTATCTCTAGCCCCCATCAGCAACCAATTACTGAGGTGAGTCCCACTGATGTGAAGGGGACTCATGCAGATTCAGCTGCCACTACAGAAGGTCTCCATGTGGATAGTGGTAACATATCTCAGACTGAATCTGCAGCAACCAAGCACTTTGATGACTTTGAAAGAGACATCATTAAGCACGGGAAACCAGGGTGCCAAGAAACCACATCTGGTGGTGAGGCTGAACATACTAGGTATGTCATCTCCCTGTGATTCTTCAAAAGAAGATGAGGGAAGCATGAAACTCCTCATTCACAACCTTCTATCTAAAGTCTCAAACCTTGAATCTTTGGTTAGGACTTTTGAAGCAAGGTCCACCACTCAACAACTTGGAATTGACAATCTCAAGGCCAAACTAGCTGAGAAACAAACAGAGAGGTCTGTCAGGCATGTACTATTCAGGTCTCATTGACTTCTTCCTCCAGCTCATCTACCTCTCAAGATGATGCTACCAAAAAGGGGGAGAATGTTCAGAGACAAACATTTGAGGACCCATAACAGAGCCACACTTCAACTCCAATTTCAACTTCATCTACTCCTATCATTACTGTGTCTGAGCCACCTCAAGTCATTATGCAGATTGACTCAAAGATGCTTATTGATCTCTATAGTCACCAAGTTTCTATTGAGATCCTCCACAGATCAACCAAGTCCAGATGCTGCAATGCTCTACTTTGGAGCTGAAGAGCTTCAGAGGCTGACTGCACCTTCTACCACTATGGAAGAAGTTGGTCAACCTAAGGTCCCATGGAACCTAAGATTCATTTTGAAGGGGAAATGGAGACTGATGGCCCAACAACTGAAACAATTGGGACAAAATCTGCACCTCCTCCAACTTTCGAAGCTGAAGTTAAAGCCTCAGAAGAACAAGCTGAATCTTTCGAAGCTGAAATGGAAGCTGCGGAAGGACTGTTTAAGATGTCCAAGGAACTGATCATCATAGATGCGATACTCAAAATGGCATCTGAGGTGAACAGAGAGGACTTTCAAAATCTACCTCCATCTCAAACACCATCTCTACCTCTCTCACAGTTAGAACCCTCTCTCCAAGAACCACCACAGTCAAGCACTTCAAAAGACAAAGGCAAAAGAAAATTGACTGCAGAAGAGCTTCAGGAAGAGGAGAAGATTGAGAAACTTAAGAAGAAAGGAAGACTTCCAATTGAGAAGTTGCTTGCTGCCAGTACAAAAGCAGCTACAACCAATCAGGAGGCTGTTAACAACAAAAGAAGAGAAGAGATCATTGACAAGCTTATCCAAATGGGAGCTGCCAATGAAGAGACACTCCTACTACCACTAGAGGAGTTGGTGGATCTGGGAAAGGCAACCTGACTAAAACTTGAAGAAGAAGCCAGGTTGGCCTTGGAGAATGAAGAAGAAAAATAGAAGGAGGCTAAGCTGCAGCTGAGGAGAGATAGGATAAACTTTCTACTCTCAGGAGGCACTTTCTACTCTCAAGAGGCTTTAATCTTCAAGAACTTTCTCCACACAATGATGATATGATCCTCTGGCTCTATAACAAAGAATAGGATCAAATAGAGAAAGAAAGGAAGAAGGCTACAAGAGAAAATACAATGGAGAAGAAGAAGAAGGAAGAAAAGGCTAGGGATACAGCAACTAAGAAGCTCACTGAAAAGGCCTGGATGAATGACTATCTTCGGGCCCATGGCTTCTCTGGCAGGCAAGTGGGTCCCATGTCTGAAAAGACACTTCAACGGATTGTCAGTGAAATCAAGGCTGACATCCGGATGGGGAAGAGAAAAGAGATGTACAGAAGGGTAAAGAGGATGACCTTCACTGTAACCACTCCACCTCAACCTGAACCCTCAGCCTCACCCTTCACCATTAAAACCGAATCCTTAACCCCTGAACCCACACCATTACCCACATCTTCTCCCTCACCACAACCTCCCAAACTTCCTATCCTTCAACCCAAAACACTCGCTAGAACCTCTGAACCTCAACCTACCCAACTACCATCCACACCATCCCCTCAGCCTTCTCAACATCTCTCTCTTGAGGAGTTTAAGGTAATCAAGACCAAGCTCATCAACTGCACAACTCTGAGCGAAATCTCATGTGATGAAGATTCTGTCAACATTACCTATGTTGATGGATCCTCTTGTTCCCTCACAAGAGATCAATTTCTTGATTTACCTAGAGGAACACTGGACCAGGCAGCTAGACTTCTAGGCCTCAACTCAGATTTATTAAATGATAAAGAGAAGAAACTTAGAAGGAAACTGGTGACTCTGCTAGACACTAAGAAAGAGGACAAGATTCCCAGCCAGTCTCTTGTGCCTAGAAAGAAAATAGTCCAGTGGAGGTTCGATGAAACTTCTCATAACTTCGTTGTGGAAAGGGAGAATGGCGAAGTCAATATACTTAATGCAACCTTTCTGCTACACTCCAGTAAGTTTGATATTGCTAAGTTAGCAGAGAAGCCATTCTCCAACCCCTCCAACTCTAAAGCTGTTGCACTCATAAAAAATCATCTTAGCAGCCTTCACCTAGCTGAGTTAACTACAAAGGCCAAGATTGAAGAAGAGTTGAGATTGAGAAGACAGGAAGACAAGGAAAGACCTCCCACCAAAGGCACTGCCTCTCTACAGATAGTGGAGGGTCCAGAATTGGAACCTATAGTCAGATGGGAATATGATTATAGTTCCCATAAACTAACTCTTTTCAGAGGGCAACAACAGAGGGTACATGTTATCCAAGGTGATAGACTGGATTCCTTGTCCACCAAGGATCTGTACAAACTTCTCAGCACCACATCAGGAAAAAACAAGGAGACAGACAAATATTTACGCTCCTTGGTGCTGAAAGTTTTGAGAAGCAGAAACAAGTGAAGTTTTGGTAGCATCAGCCTAGGGGGAGTTTGTTGGATCAAGAAGAAGGCTAATGCAACCAAAACTAAGTCACTCAGATTGTTTTGGTATTGAATGCAAAGGCTTCCGAAGCTTAGCATGGAACTTCCGAAGGTTGTAGAGTTCTTCTGAAGACAAAGTGAAAGATCAACTTCCGAAGACAGAACTCTACTTCCGAAGTCAAGTGTATACTTCCGAAGTTCAAGCCTTAAAAGAATGAATTGAAGACCACTTCCAAAGTATGATGAAAAGAAGAAGTCTCCAAGCCTTGGAAGAAGCAGCCTCTTCCGAAGTATAGGTGGATTCGGAAGTACTTACTCTTCCGAAGCCATTTAACCTTTGGAAGACACTGCTATGACCAGTGGACACAAGTATGGTCTCTGACACTCCGTTGCTGACCTCTGATACCGTATGGCTTCTTCCTAAAGAGCCATGTAATTGACCATACTTTATTGCACTGTTCACCTTTTCATGCTAGTACATGTTACTAACTTTAGTTGGTGACAAAAGGTAAGTCAGGGGCATGTCCTGACTACCAAATCTCAGATAAGACTTTATCCGAGATACCTTAAACTTTAGTCTTGTAGTATAGACTTTAGCTATAGGATCCCAGCTGGTATCAAAGTATATCCGGCTGTAGGTAGTATTATATATAGGTTCTCCTTGTAATTCATTGCAACAACAACAACTTCTTGTAAGAGTCTTGTATTTTGAGTTGAGAAGCAATATATAAAAGTACCTTGAAAATTACTTCCTGTGTTCTTTATTACTTTCTCTATTGTGATCAACTCTTACTGATTCTATCTTAACCCGAGTGTTGTTCTAGGTGAGTTTGAGAAAAAAACATAAGTGTTTAGTGACAGACATTGATCCTGCAAACATATAATTACATAATAAGTCCCAAAACTATGACAAACTTATCTAAAGACTAAAATGTTAATCTTCCTAGAGTTCTATCAATACTTCCCCTAAGATTTGCATTTGTCTTCAGCAAAAATAATCTTCTGGTTCTTCTTTAATCTTGAACTTCGGCTTCTCTTTGTATAGCTCGAGTTCTCTAAGAGCTTTCTTGGTTGAAGACTTGAACTTCCTAGCTAGAATTCCTTGCTCTGGCTTGGAATCATTAGTCTTTATTTCCATAGCTTCCATTACCAACAATGTTTCTTTTGTTAAGCCTTCAATATCAACATTCGCATACATCTCTATTGGCCTTGAATTCTCTTTAGTGTAGATCTCTAACACTCCCTTACTTGAAATTCTCATGAACTCTATGTCTTTTATGTATTTCTTCACAATATTTGCATATGCCATTACCTTCCTTAAATAAAATCTTTCATAGTAGCATTCATCACTTTAATGATTGTTAAAAAGTATCTTCTGTCATTTTCTACATCTACAGATGATACTGACTCAAAAGTTTGATTAGACAAGAATGAGATATAACTCAGATGAAGAAGTTTGAGTTCAAACACACCAAACAAACTTATCATATCATTGTCCCAATCATCTAAATTCCTCACGAGCTTCATATGAAAAGTAGATGAATCATAAAACCATCTCAAAATTGGTTTTGATAATTGAGTGCCATCTATAACTTTCAATCCAGGATTGGTTACTTTCTCAAAATATTTATCACCGAAAGTCTCTAAGTAACAATCTTCCACCGACTCACTGGATTCACCTTTCTTTGATTTCTTCTTCATCTTAGCAAAATAACTTTTGTCTTTTTGGTCACAACGAGTCTGAAGAAAGGCAGGCATTCTAGTTATTCCTCAATCAAGTAACTTCACAAAATTTTCTCCCCTTTCAGCCTTTGGTTATTAATAAGAGGTAATTTATGTAATTCTTTCAGATCTTGCACTGGTAAGGCAATGATGCTAGAGTAAATATGATAGACATCACATATTGCATTTACTCTTTTGATCAGAAAAACATCAAATATCTCATCATACTTCCATGCTATAATCTTCACCGCCTTTGATTTGTCAGGCACAATCATTGCACTCAATAACTCTGAAATTGATTGTCCTGTTTGTAACACATTTTTCACAAGATCTCCAGCTGATCTAGCTTTATTCCAATGCTGTTTTTGATCAATAGACACTTTGTAACCTTGTTTTTCAACATTAGGAAACATATCCATAATCTCTTTCCTGTGTTCACGAGATCTTCTTACTAACTCCATTGATTTTATCTTTTGAGGCTTTAGCATTTTTGTTCTTTTGGTTATTTCAAGATACTGAGGGTTATCCATATCTAGAATGATTATCTTGTTATACATCTTCTCAGTTTCTTGGAAACTCCTCACTAGCCTTCTTAATGACTCACCTTGAAGCTTATTCAATCTTTTCCTTGGATAATCCTTGACTACAACCACATTCTCAAAGCAGGTATGCTCATATCATTAGGGTTTGGGTGGTGTAATTTTGTCACAGGAACATCATCAATGTTCAAGCTTTCATTTAAAGGTGTCCATTCTCCATGCTCAAGGCTTATCTCATTTGGATCTTCTTGTGACACCGGTTACTTCTTTTAAAGCTAGTAAAGAGGAATAAAGTAAAGAAAAAGAAATAAAAAGAAAGAAAAGATATTTTACTCAAGTTGAAGGGTAAAATGTGTAAAAAGGACAAAAGTTGGAAAAGTTGGTGAGTAAAAGGTGATGGCCGCCCATCACCTCCTACACACATTGTATCTTTCGGATTTTGAGGAAAGGAAGAAAGAGAAGCAAAACATTTCGGTTCTTTGAAGAACAAGAAGGAAAAGTTTGAATTCAAGGTAAGAATTCATGGTTTTTGAGTGTTTTTAACCGGTTTTATCCTCGGGTGTATGCTTATAGTGTTATATGTTGTTTGGGTGTGTGTCTGGTGGGTTTTAGGTGTTTGAACTCTATTTTCAAATGGGTTTGAAGAAGTCTTACCCATGATGAAAACCATCTGCAAGAGAATAGCTCAACTAAATGAAGGTCTTCAAGAGCTATCTTAGCAAATAAAATCTTCCAATGAAGAAAATGAAAAGTGTGCCTCTATTGAGGAAAGACACAAGTCATCAGTGGAAAAAGAAAAGAAAAAGGCATCAGCCGATCATCAGCGGAAGAAGAACCTCTCTTCAGTACTAGATCTGCAGAGGAAGAAAACGTCTTTAGTAGAACTTAATGCTGATTCAGTAGATGATCTATGGAAGAGGAATTCAACAACAAACAAACAAACAAAAGCTGCATAAAATGGAAAAGAAAGAATCTACTCAAAAGCTGAAGAAGGATGAAAAGCCTCAAAAGTTGGCAGACCATAAGAAATTAAATGATTATGAGAAAGAATAAGATGAGAAGTATTGCAAATGGTGTGACATGAAAAACCATAATACTGAAGATTGTTACTTTAGTAGTTACTATTCTATTTGCAATATGAACAATCATATGACTGCTAACTGCTACTTCAACAAACATTGTGCTATCTACAACAAAAATAACCATTCCACCCAGGAATGTTATTTTAACATAAAAGAACAAGACAAAAGGCACAAAGAAGAAAGAATCTGATAAGTCTAAATCAGAACTCAATCTACTGATTGTGAAAAGGGATCAAAACTGAAGAAGTTTGAACAAAAATCAAAGTCAAAATCAAAGGATAAAACATCCTCAAGTGCTCATCCATCAAAGAAAAGATCAACTTTCCAGCAATCAAAAAACACCTCACAAAAGGGTAGATTTGACTGATAAGGAAACAAAGGATGATGATGTATCTTTGATAAGTTTGAAAAAGGAATTCATATACCTCATTCAAAAACAAAAGATTATGAACATTTAATCATAAAGTTTTATTATCAAAACCAAAGCCTCAAATGAACAAAATTAAGTTGAATCAAGAAGAAATTGGGAAACAAGAACCTAATTCATCAACATCCCCTTCAACAAAATCATCCTTATCTGAAACAACTCAAAATGAATCAAGGAAAACTAAAATTGAAACTTCAAGACTTATTCGTGAAGGAGAAACTATTTTAGACATTGCTGGCAAACCCAAGATCATTAAGGCTTGGGTTATCAATTCTAGCTGATTTATTTCTGAATGCAGGAACAATATTGGAGAGCTGACAAAAAGTGGTATGTTGATAGTGGTTGTTCCAGGCATATGATAAGAAACTGTTCACTTCTCCATGATTCAAACATAAAAATACTTCTTATGTGGCATTTGGTGGGGATAAAAGGGGAGGTAAAATTGTTGGTGAATGAATGGTAACAAATGGTGTGCTCAAGTTTGAGAAAGTAAATTATTGTGAAAAATTACAGTAGAATTTATTGAGTGTGTCTCAAATTTGTGATTCGATTTATACCACATTCTTTGATAATGCTAACTGTTACATTTTTAAGCCAGGTTTTTCTGTTCCAGAAGATTGAGTCCTTCTCAAAGCATCAAGAAAAGGAAACACTTATGTTTTGGACATGAACAACACCTCACTCATAAATCATGAAACATGCTTTCTATCTAAGTCATCAAAGATGAATCTCAATTGTGTCATAGAAGGCTTGTCCATTCTAACATGAAAAACATGAACAATTTGGTGAAAAATGACTTAGTCATTGGACTGCCAAAGAAAGATTTTTATTGCTTCACATGGATCTGTTTGGTCCTATCAATGTGATGAGCATTGGAAAAAAGGCAATATTGTTTGGTGATAGTTGATGATTTCACAAGATTTACATGGGTCTTTTTCTTAAAACAAAAGAGTGAAACATCAGAAACATTAATGGACTTTGTCATCAAGATTGATAATCAACTTGATGCAAAGGTTAAAATTTTTAGGAGTGACAATGGTATTGAATTTGTTAATTTTTAATTGGATTCCTTTTGTAGGAGCAAAGGTATTGCAAGGCAATTCAGTGCACCAAGAACTCCACAACAAAATGAAGTTGCTAAAAGAAGAAACAAAACTCTCATTGAAGCAACCAGAACAATGCTAGCTGATTCACAATTGCCCATCACCTTTTGGGCTGATGCAGTGAATACTACATGCAATGTTCAAAATAGAACATTAATTGTCAAAAACACAACAAAACTCCTTATGAGCTCTTGTTTAAAATAAAACCATACATAGGATATCTTAGAGTTTTTGGGTGTCATTTGTCTATTTTAAACTTAAAAGAGTCCTTGGGAAAATTTTCAAAAAATGCATATGATGATTTCTTTGTTGGATATTCTTCAACATCTAAATCTTATAGGATCTATATTCCACAACATAACATTATGGAAGAAACTCCTAATGTATCCTTTGATGAATCTGTATTCACTAAATCAGTTATAGGTTCATCATGGTTTTTTGACATAGATGCTCTTGTCGATCCATATGTACCTAGTTTACAATCTTAATGTAATATGTCTGTCATGTCCTAAATGTAAGGAGACGTATGAGTTGAATGAAACATAATATGTGGTTATTGATCTTAATGTTTAATGTTTCAGTGTATGTTTTAATGTTTATCATTTATTAACGCATATTGAACCAACTATATAGGTTTGTGGTTGTTTGAATAGATCATAGTCAAAGAATGATTGAGAAACATATTCAAACTTAGTCATATGAAGTTCTCATGTGAATGGCCCATGCTAATGGACCATACGCATGAACAACTTCATGCTAATGAACCAATCGCACGACTGAACCAGGAGACTGGATCAGTAGCACAATTGTGACATAAGATCGACTCAGTCGCACGACTGAACACTCAGTCATGCGAATGGATCAACCGCATGACTTAGTCGCACGACTGAACCATGCTAATGGTTCAGTCGCACGAATGAGTAACCCTAACCTATAAATACCACTTAATTCGTGGAAAAATGAAACTTTTTGAAGAATTCGACTCCTACACGTACCCTAGCCGTCCAGAACGTCTAAGAAAGCCAGTCCAAGTTCATAGATCGTTCTTGATCGATTCCTATTCGTTCTTAATGTTTAGATTATAGTTATATCGATCGGGTTAACGTTCTCACTGATTGGATCACCAATCAAATGGGATTCTGCACTATTTGAGTTGGTATACACGTGAATTAGTTAGTACACCGTCTAGTACATGGTCCCTAACAAGTGGTATCAGAGCCTTGGCTCTTGATTTACATGTGATTCTATCGATTTTGATATAAAAATTGTGTTTTTCACGCAAAAACGCAATCTTTTTGTGTCAAACGTTGTTTTAAGGTAGTTTTCAACAATAAGAAGTGCTATATCCTGAAAAAGGACTATGTGATTCTGGAGGAACAATTGTTAATGTCAGCCTCAAGATATAACGACATTTACGTCTTCGATCTATCAAAGGCCTCCATAACGAATCATCAAGTACAGTGCTACTTGTCAAAAGCTACTGATAAGGATTCAATCTCCTGGCATAGGAGAATGGGGCACATCAATCCACGAAAGATGAACCACTTGATCCAGAATGATCTAGTGCGAGGAGTCAATGTCAAGAACTTCCAACTCCCGGATTATTGTGTCGCCTGCAAGAAAGGCAAACAGACAAAGAAGTCTCATAAGGCAAAGAACATTAATTCTATAGAACTACCTCTTGAGCTTCTTCACATGGATCTATTTGGTCCAGTCAGTACAAAAGCATCGCAGGAGACTTGTATTGCTATGTAATTACAGATGACTACTCAAGATTCTCTTGGGTGATGTTTTTGAAATCCAAATCAGAAACATTTGAGTCATTCAAAGAATTGGTAACTACACTGGAGTCTCTCTACAAGCTGAAGGTGAGACAAGTATGCTCAGACAACGGAACCAAGTTCAAGAACCAATGGATGGAGGCTTTCTACAAAGAAAAGGGAATTGTGCACCAGTTCACTTCCGTCTACACTCCTTAGATGAACGGAGTTATTGAGAGAAAGAATCGCAGCTTAATAGAGACAGCACACACAATGCTAGCAGACTCGAAATGCCTATCCAATTTTGGAATGAGGCAGCTGCCAATGCGTGTTACACGTTAAATCGATTTCTGGTGGTAAAACGTCATGGTAAGACGTGTTACGAGTTACATCAACGACGTAAACCAAATTGAAGTACCTCAAACCGTTTGGAGCACCATGTACGTTGCTGAAGAAAACTCAGGAAGGAAGTTTAGCGAGAAGGCTGAAGAGGGCATTTTTCTAGGATACAACATACCAATAAGAGAGTTTACAACAACTCAACGGGTCAAGTAGAGGTGTGGTGTAACATCGATGTCAGAGATACACCACTCCTCCTGCTGGAAAAGGACCCACATTCTTTTTCGGCTATGATGGATTCTTCAAGTCCTTCAACATCCCTCTCTCCACTTCTGACGGTGAGTTAGCAGCCAAAATGATGTATGATGTCTTAAACACACCATCACAGGACTGTATATCATCTGGATCACAAGGTGAATCACCTAACCACTCAGGGGGAGCACTCGAGGTAAGTGACTTTTCCTCTGACAATGAAGGCATGGAGAATGATCAGGACACTCAGGAGCAACAGGTTCCTACTACTACAAGTCCACAAGCATCTGACATTGATGCCTCTGAGTCTTTGGAACCTTACACTCCTACTGCCTCAGATACAGAACCAAACATTCATAATCTTGATTTTGAGGTAGTTGTTCCCACCACTCCTAGATCACGCCTAATTGTCTATCATCCTCTGGACAATGTCATTGGGGATGTCAGATCAGGAGTTTAGACAAGAAATCAGTTGTATTCAGCTGATTATGCCTTAGTAATGGAAAAAGGGTATCTTCACGATGGTGCATTCCGCTGTTTTGTGTCTTAGTTCGAGCCAAAATACGTCAGTGAAGCCCTAAATGATGAGGCATGGGTGAGTGCAATGCAAGAAGAACTTCTTCAGTTCAAAAAGTTAGGTGTATGGACACTGGTAGATAGACCTAAAGGTGCTAAGGTCATTGGCACCAAGTGGGTCTTGAAATGTAAGAAAGATGACCAAGGTGTCATTATCAGGGACAAGGCTCGACTTGTAGTTCAAGGATTTCAACAAGTCGAGGGAATTGATTACAATGATGTATTTGCACCTGTGGTGAGAATGGAAGCCATCTGTATCTTCCTAGCCTATGCCTCTTACATGAAGATTAAAGTCTACCAACTGGATGTAAAGAGTGCATTTCTTCATGGTGAAATCCGGGAAACAATGTATGTCAGTCAACCCGAAGGATTTGAGAATCCATATGATCAGGACAGAGTTTACAAACTGGATAAGGCTCTCTATGGGCTTCACCAAGCCCCGAGAGCATGGTATGAAAAACTCTCAACTCACCTTGTGAAACACGGATTTCGCAGAGGTGTAATTGACTGTACACTGTTCATCAAAGAAAAGGATGGTGATCTGCTGCTTGTTCAGATTTATATTGATGACATAATCTTCGATTCCAAGAACGAAGACTTATGTAAAGAATTTGAAGCAGTATTGAAGGCAGAATTTGAAATGAGTGCCATAGGAGAGATGAAGTTCTTTCTCGGGTTACGGGTGGATCAAACACCAAACGGGATATTTCTCCATCAGACCAAATATGTACGGGATATTCTCAGTTGGTTTGACATGGAGAATGCTTTCGCAACTGGGACTCCACTTGCTACAAACCATGATGTAGCACCCGACGAGAATGGTGATCTGGTTGATGCCACCATGTACTGAGGAATGATTGGATCCCTCATGTACCTCACTGCCTCAAGACCTGATATTATGTGTGCAACATGTCTTTGTTCAAGATATCAGGCGAAACCAAAAGTTAACCATCTTATAGGGGTCAAAAGGATATTTCGTTATCTGAAGGGTACACCAACACTTGGGTTGTGGTATCCTCATGACGATGACTTCGAGCTTACCGTGTATAGTGACTCGGATTATGGCGGCTGCAAGATGAACTACAAATCTACCTCAGCAGGTTGTTAATTCTTTAGGAGAAGATTAGTCACGTGGTAGTGTAAGAAGCAGACATCAGTTACGTTGTCAACTTGTGAAGCTGAATATGTTGCTACGGCAAGCCACTGTTCTCAAATCATCTGGATTCAACAACAGATGCGGGACTACGGTTTGAAAATTTCTAACACCCCTATATTTGTTGATAATTCTGCTGCAATAGCCATTACAAAAAATCCTGTCCAACACCCTAAGACCAAACACATCAAATTAAATATCATTTTACTGGATTGTTTTGAAAAGAATCTAACCGATCTTGTTAAAATAAATACGGATTTCCAACGCGCTGACCTCTCACAAAGCCTTTGATAAACCACGTTTTCTATATCTTTGAGGTCACGACGTTAAAAAGAAAAGTGATGTTTCCAGAAGATGAACATGTTAGTCCGATGCGTAAAGTCCAATTTTCTTTTATTCTAGTCTATTTTTTTAATTTATTTTATTGATTTCATTTCTCGCTATTAAATCCAAAACGCAAATTGTTTTGTTTATAGTTTTATAATTTTTAGGGGAAAATATTTAAGTTAGTATACAAAACCATGGAGAGGGACAAACAGCTAAAGAAATGAGATCAATCTGAGATATCGTCAATGACTATGTAACTGATAGTACACCAGGAACAAAGCCATTTGAGACTTTAAAAGATGAAATTGAAATAAATGTGAATTCAAGTATAAGTCGGCAAATCTAAGCACATAAAGGAAAAATGATAGTAAAACTATAGCTACTAAGAACACGAGAAAGTGACCCCAGTTGCAAGACCATAGATGATGTTGTGTGGTAGACATTCAACACAATATTAATAGACCTTGTTGGTGATCTCAATATCAAACTAAGTTGTTCAACAGCTGTGGGTTAAATCTCTTATCTTTTGTTTGAACATCAACAGAGTTCCAATAAGGGGTGACGAGCAAATGTGTGCGATAACCAAAATATGAGCAAAGCCATGTTTGAAAATGCAAACAGCAATCACAACTATAACATTGTTGTTGGTGCGACCCTGCAAAAATGTTGGACCAAAAGAACCAATGAGCCAAGATCAGAAAACCTCTAAGTCCCACACGGTATCACAACAACTGCTGAAAGCCTCATCAGTATTTGACAAGTGCTGAAGACTTCAACAGCTGAAGATCAAGTGCTGAAGACCTTAACAGCTGAAGAACAAAGTGCTGAAGTACACAGCTGAAGAACACAAGTGCTGAAGCTGAAAGACCAAAGTACTGAAGAACAACAGCTGAAGAGTTCACAAGTGCTGAAGATCAACAACTGATGTACAAAGTCTGAAGACAAAGACTGAAGACATCAGCTGATGATTCTACTGAAGTCATCAGCTGATGAAACTCCTGAAGGTCAAAGTCTGAAGATCAAGTACTGAAGCCTCAGTAGTTTGTCACAACTGCTGAAGAGTACTTCTTCAGTAGTTGTGATATCAGTAGTTTTATTTTCTTGTTTCAGTAGTTTTGTAAAACGACTGAAGAGCTTGTTCTTCAGTCGTTGTAGTTTCAGTAGTTTTATATTTTGTACTTAACTTGCTGATATGTTCTCAGTAGTTGTGAACATTTCAGTAGTTTGTTAAGAATTAGTTATTTCTGTATTGATCTGCCAGTTGTCACTTTCCGTGATAACAGCAGTGACTGTTGCACTCTATATAAGGAGTGACAACCCATTGTAATCATGGAGCGATATGAGCAATTGAATGAATGATTGATTGATTTGATTAGAAATATTCTACATCTATAAACATTCCTAGAAATCAGAAATTCATATTCTCTCCCTATAACTATGCGATCTTAACGCTTACAAGTATCGATTGCTTGCTACAATTTGTCTAATTCGTGTTTGTATTCCGCTGCTTTATATTCTGATACATCAAATTGTGATCACTGATCCTGTCAATGGTATCAGAGCAGGTTAATCATTGATCGATCTAATAATTGATCATTGAAACTGCTATTCAAGATCCAAGTTTGATTGAATTAGCTTTTTGTTTTTGCAAGAAACGGTTATAGAGATTGAATTTTCTGTATTTCTGCTCATTCATCCTGAGATCTTATCTTGGTTCTCATTGAGTTTGTTGTGGTTTGTCTAAAACTTTTTTTAAACTTGAACTCAACTTTTTGAACTGAAAATGACCACTCCCTCCAATGATCCTCACAATACTGGTTCCTCAACCAAGCCTCCTATGCTGGTTAGGAATGAGTATAACATATGGCAAAGACGTATGCTCCATCACCTGTCTGTTAACAGCGCAGGGTGTTGGACATCTGTGGTACATGGTCCACACAAGCCTATGGTGAATAACCCGGAAACCAATCAAATGGTTCCGAAGAGGAGGGAGCAATACTCAGATGAGGATAAAAAGTTGCTTGAGATTGATGCAAAAGCCCATGGAATTCTGGCCATGGCTTTGCCCAATGAATCTATTCTGGGCTAATGCATCATGAAACTGCCCATGACCTCTGGATTGCTTTGAAAGAACAATTTGGAGGAACAGATGAGGTCTTGGCAAATAATAGAGAAATTCTTGCCCAACAATATGAGACATTCTCTCATAGAAAGGGTGAGACACTGACTCAACAATATGAGCGGTTTTCTTGTTTGATCTCTGAACTAAAAATGGTCAAACTTGAATACACCAATATTCAGATGAATAACAGATTTCTCAGATCACTGCCTGAGAGATGGGACACATATACTATTGTCCTACGCTCCAGTGCAAGTTTGACAAACTATCTCTCACCCAACTCCATGGGAAATTGCTCACTTTTGAGAGAGAGATAGAACAGAAGAGAAAGCTGTCTTCATCTGAAAGCTCACTGAAGACTTTATTCAAGGCAACACTGCCTTGGTGGGTCATGAGTCAGAATATGCTGCATCTGAATGCCAGTATGATGAGCATATTAATTTCTCTTCGAGCACTTCTAATTCTGCATTTGTAAGTGTTGATGGTCAGTTTACTGGAGGTAATAATGACAATTTATGTTCATTATGGATGATCTCAAGGGGATTGCTGATGATGACTTAGAAGAGATGGATATTTTGAGCCAAATGGCCTTGATAAATATCAGATCTCAGAAGTTCTACAAAAGAACTGGAAGAAAATTCCCAGGACTCTCTGGCAAAACCAAAGTTGGTTTTGACAAGAGCAAGTTGAGGTGTCACAAATGCCAACGGCTTGGACACTTTGCAAGAGAGTGTAGATCAACTGGATCAACTCTACTGCACCCTTTGTGACTTTTCCTGGCAACAGTCAACAAAACAGAGGGCAACATCCTGTCACATCTAGTCATCATCCTCAACAACAATCTCCGGCATATTTTGTTCCTCAGGGTCAAATGCCTTATCAGTACCCTTGTTATTACATGCCACAGTCAAGTCAAGTTCAAGTTCCTATGACACCACAACCTCATGCATTACCAGAACCTCAGCCTTCCCTATCTCATCAACAACCTTCATCTCAACACACAGCTTCTTCACCCCAGGAGTTGTTGACTGGAGCAGTTTACCAGATGACTTGTCTGGTCATGATCAACTGTTCTCAGGTGCTGTCAACATGGTGTGACAGTCCCTTTGGGAATCTAGCTCTTATGGCTTTGGAGTCTGCTGATACTTCATCTTCCAATGCCTCTACACCTCAGGTATCACAGGTATCCTCTGAGGCAAAAGCCAAATTATGTTCTGAACATGCATAGCAGCATTTGCTTCCATTAGAGAAGCAAATGTAGCTTTAATTAATAAGAACATTGAGCTAGAACAAGTAATTTCCAAAAACAAAGCTGAGTTTGAGTTTGTGCTCAAAGATAAAAATGATGAGGTTTATAAACTGAATTGCAAAATAATTGATGATAAGGCTAGAGAAGATGTACTTTTAGAGAAGTACAAAGATCTCAAAGAACCCTTGCAGTTACCCAGGTCGAGTGTGATAGATGGGTACAATCATGCAAAGGTTTTGAAATGCTTCTTAGTAAGCAATCTGCTTCAAATGTGAAGTTTGGAATTGGTTACAATCACACTGCTCCACCTACAGATTTTACCCCAAGAGCAGAGGTAGAATCTGATGGTGAGAGTGATAACCAATCCATCAAGTCATGTGATCTACCTTCTGATACAGCACAATCAGAAGTAGCAGTCAGTATCAAGTCCTCTTTGAACCTATCAGCTGATGTGATGGTCCAAATGCTGACATTCACATGATCAATAAGTTGATCAACTCAGGAGTCAATCCTGAAGGTCCTGAAAGGACTGGAGAGCAGGATTCAACTCCTGAAGTTCAAACTTCAACTGCTGTCAGTACTGAAGAGAAGAAAACTGGCAGTAGAAAGAGTTTGAAGACTACTAAGAGCTGTCAAGAAAGCAACCAATGCTTCCAAAGCATTGAAGAACAAGTCTTCTGTTGCTTCACCATCTTTAGTTGATGATCAACCTAAGATGAAGAAGAAACCATGTGAAGTATGTGGTTTGTTCAATCATCTTACAGATGATTGTTGGTACAAAAGAGGTTCCAAACTCAAACAAAAGAAGAAATTAATGAGAAAATGGTAAAAATGAAAACTGAGTTTGAGACCACATTTGTATCAGCAACATCAAATCCTGTAACCCTTAAGTCCTTAAAGCAATCCAAAAAGGAAGGAGTTAAACAGGTGACAGCTGAGGGTGCTCAAAAAGAAGGTGCAACATAGGACCTTATCTAACTCCACTAGCAATGTGTCTGATGAGCTGAAAGCTTTATCACAAAATCAGACACAGCTGGTGATGATGGTACAACATCTGTTGGGTAGAGTTAACCAACTAGATTCTCCTATGTTGAAACCACAGAAAAGGAGGTCTAAGCCAAAGGACTCCTCTTCTGCACCATCTTCTTCCTCTCAGGCTGTTGTTACAAATAAACATGCTAGTTTACCATCTATTGATGAGACCAGGCCCAAAACCAAAAAGGTTTGGGTCTCTAAAACTAACTGATTGTTTATTATTGCAGGGTTCTTCAACATGCCAAAATAGCATCTGGTATGTAGACAGTGGGGGATCCATGCACATGACTGGGAACATCTCTCTTCTTCATGACTACTCTCAAGGAAAGAAGGGATTTGTCTCTTTTGGCAATGATGCTAGGGGTTACATCATCGGTAAGGGCTTTGTCTCCAATGGAGAAATCAAATTTGATGATGTTAATCATGTGGAAAATCTCAAGTACAACCTCTTGAGTGTCAGTCAAATGTGTGATAAAGGCCATGTTGCCCTTTTCACAAGTCAAAACTGTAGGATTCTGTCATCCAAAGTTTTGCCCTTGATTGACAAGGTGTTGGATGATCACACTCTCCTGAAAGCCAACAGGACAGGAAAGTGTATGCCTTAGATCTCTCTAAGAAGATAGATCTCAAAGGTAATCCTTGCCTATTTTCCAAAGCCTCTTTTCAAGAATCTAAACTATGGCACAGGAGGCTTGGTCATGTTAATCTCAAAAACATGAATCAGCTTAGCCACAATAGTTTAGTCAGAGGCTTACCAATAAAGGAGTTCCACTGTGATGAAACTTGCACTGCTTGTTTAAAAGGAAAACAGCACAAGGTCTCATTTCCTCCTATTGAAGTGTCCAAGTCCACTGCCTGCTTGCAATTACTGCATATGGATCTATTTGGTCCTGTGAGAGTAATGAGCATGGCAAAGAAGAAATACTGTCTGGTAATTGTGGATGATTACTCCAGATTTGTATGGACTTTCTTTCTACATTCAAAGGATGAGGCTGCTCAGAAGATTATCCACTTTGTGCTGTACATTGAGAAGCAGTATTCCCTTCCAGTCAAGTGTATTAGGAGTGATAATGGAACTGAGTTCAGAAATCATACACTTGATGACTTCTATCTCTCAAAGGGAATCAAAAGGCAGTTCAGCATTCCAAGGACTCCGGAACAAAATGGTAGTGGAGAGAAAGAACAGGACCCTCATTGAAGCTGCAAGGTCCATGCTGGCTGACTCAGGTTTGCCATTGACCTTTTGGGGAAGCTGTCAACACAGCTTGTTATGTGCAAAATAGAGTTTTAGTAAATCAGAGGTTGATGAAGACTCCATATGAAGTTCTCCATCATTTGGCTCCACTGATTTCATTTTTCAAAGCATTTGGGTGTCCCTGTTTTATTCTCAACACAAAGGATCAACTCCACAAATTTGATCCTAAGGTGGATGCAGGATACTTTGTTGGTTATTCATCTACTTGCAAAGCATACAGAGTCTTCAACTGCAGAACAAAGATGGTTGAAGAAACTCTACATGTTAAGTTTAATGAATCTCCAAAGGACAAGATTCCACAAAGTCCTGTGGAGTTATTTGATTGGACATACTGCAATATGTTCCTTATCAAACTCCTGCTGTTGCTCCTGTCAACAGTTCACCACCTGGTGGTACTGCTGATGATGATGATGATTGCAGTACTCACCTCTTCAGGTTTAGTGATCAGCTGCCTGATTCAACTAGACCTGATGTTCCTGTAGCGCCAGTAGCACCATCCACAACAAATGCTGATGAGATTTCTTCGAATTCAACTTCCTTTGAATTACCATCCACTGATTGGTTTCAAGGAAATGATTCACCATCACCATCTGTTGCTGCTGAACCGGCTACAAACACTTGCACAGATCTCATTGTGTATCAAGATCTGAAGAATCACCCCATGTCTCAAATCATTGGTGATATCACTGCTGGAGTATCAACAAGAAGTCAATTGTCAAATTTCTGCTTCTATGCTCTCTTCATCAGTCAGCAAGAGCCAAAGAATTATCACATTGCTTTAAAGGACAATGGATGGGTTGATGCCATGCAGCTTGAGCTTCTTCAGTTCAAGAAACAGCAAGTGTGGGAACTGGTTCCTCTACCTCCAGGTAAGTGTGCAATAGGCACTAAATGGGTGTTTAGGAACAAAACTGATGAAAATGGGCTTATTGTTAAGAACAAGGCCAGACTGGTTGTTCAGGGGTTTGCACAGAAGAAGGTATTGATTATGATGAAACCTTTGCCCCTGTAGCCAGACTGGAAGCAATTCGATTGTTTTTAGCTTATGCTGCTTATCAAAAACTTAAAGTCTTTCAAATGGATGTCAAAAGTGCATTTTTGTATGGAAAAGTTAAAGAAGAGGTTTATGTATGTCAACCTCCAGGCTTTGAGGACAACAAACATCCTAATGGGTGTATAAGCTTGATAAAGCTCTTTATGGGTTAAAACAAGCTCCCAGAGCCTGGTATGAGACATTATCAAACTTTCTTCTGGAAAACAATTTCACTAGAGGCTCCATAGACAAGACTTTATTTATTAAGAAAGCTGGGCAGCATAATCTACTTGTTCAAATTTATGTAGATGATATCATTTTTTGCATCCTCTGATCCAAAGTTGTGTGATGCCTTTACAAAGTTGATGCAACAGAAGTTTGAAATGAGTGCCATGGGAGAATTACAGTTCTTTCTGGGGTTGCAAATCAAACAAAAGGCTGATGGAATTTTATTCATCAATCCAAATATACAAAAGATCTTTTGCAAAAGTTTGATTTACAAAACTGTAAGCCCTGTTCTACTCCCATGAGCAGCACCACACAACTGGACTCAGATCAGAAAGGTAAAGTGGTTGATGAAACACTTTACAGATGTATGATTGGGTCCTTGATGTATTTAACAGCTTCTAGACCAGATATTATGTTTGCTACATGTGTTTGTGCTAGATTTCAGGCTGCACCTAAAGAGTCTCATCTGATTGCAGTCAAGAGGATCTTTAGATATCTGCAAGGCACTCCATCTCTAGGTTTATGGTATTCTACCAGACATTCTGGTAAATTAGTTGCTTTTTCTGACAGTGACTATGCAGGGTGTAGTTGACCAGGAAATCAACTTCTGGTGGATGTCAATTCCTAGGCAACTGCTTGATTTCTTGGCAGAGCAAGAAACAGACCTCAGTTGCTACATCCACTGCGGAAGCAGAGTACATTGCTGCTGCAAGCTGTACATCTCAGGTACTCTGGCTTCAAAACCAACTTTTGGATTATGGCATTACAGAGACTAAGACTCCATTGTTATGGATAGTGCTTCAGCTCTTTGCATTGTCAAAAATCCAGTCCAGCACTCTAGGACCAAACATATAGAGATCAGACACCATTTTATAGGATTGTTTTGAAAAAGGTCTGATTGATCCTAAGTTTGTGCCCAGTGCTGATGAGCTTGCAGACATTTTACTAAGCCTTTGGATAGTTCAACTTTCCAAAACCTGGTGTTAAGGCTTGGTATGCTGCAGCTAGAATAGGTGACAACTACTGATGATCTCAGTAATTCATATTGATGATCATGAGTGCCTGTCACATATAAGTACTGATGAGCTCTTTTAACCTCAGTAGTTTTTATAACTACTGAAGGCTAAAAGTTCTCACAAGTACTGAAGTACTTCATCTGCTCTAAACTACTGAAGTAGTTACAACTACTGATGTAGTCATAACTACTGAAATCAGTAAAAACAGATAAGTACTGATGTCCTATGAAACAACTGAAATCAGCCATAAAGACTGATGAATGTGTTGAGGATAGTTTGAAACAGCTGAAAAGCTAAGAATTGACGAAAACAGCTGAAGAGAACTTTCCCTTCAGTCGTTTGTACCACTGCTGTTTCATTTTAAACAACTGAAGCAAAACCACGTCTTCAGCAGTTTTATAACTACTGATGACCAATACCAAGTCTTCAGTTTTACAACAGCTGATGACAAAACCACTGTCTTCAGTAGTTTCATAACTACTGATGACAAACACCATGTCCTCAGTTGTTTCAATCACCTGAAGTCAAAACCACGGTCTTCAGTAGTTTTCTAAACTACTGATGCCTAACACCGCGACTTCAGCTGTTTCAACGTCTGAAAGGATAATACCATGTCAACGGTCGTTTAAAACTACTGATGACTAACACCACATCCTTCAGTCGTTTCCTCACCCGTACCCTATAAATACCTTAACCTGAGCTCTCCATGCTTTATCTTCTTCAAACCTAACGTTCCTCTCCAAAACACTCCATGGCGTCTATGCAAATTAAACCGCGACACAACTGTGTTGCCTACCTCACAAAATCGCCGATCTGGACTAAGTTCGATACTGCTATCGATCTTATGGTTCAGTCCCAATACAACAAGGCATTCCTTCTGAACCCCGTTTTACATACCGAATCCTTGAACCAATTTTGGATGAACGTTAATGTTACTACTGAGGAGAGCACCACACGATCCCTCCGGTCAGGTCGTCACAACAAAGAAGTAGTGATTACTCCTGCAACAATCCGTAAAATTCTTCAACTGAGTGATGCTACCTCTCCTGCTGGATATCCGAAGGGCACCCTAGATCTATCATTTGCTCAGCATGGATATCAAGTGATCTCAGTGCCACCACCATCATGAAGAAACATTTTAATGACGCTGAGCGCCTGATCTTTCATATGGTCAATGTATGTTTGGCCCCTAAGACATCGTCTTGGGATCAATGTCCACCAAATGGCAGCAGGTATTGTATTCTATCCTTGAGCAACAACCACTGAATTTTTCAGAATTAATATTTTCAGAGCTCAAAGATATGGCTCAAAAACTAACTGCCAACCGTTGGATACTCTATCCACGGTTCATAATGGCCATTATAATAGACCAGCTTAATGCTGAGGGACTTGTTGGCTTGGGAGTCCCTGCTACGGCTGTTTTGCCAGAAGTATACTCCCGGCACAACTCCGACCGGACACTCAAACTGGCTGCCAAGCTGCGAAAACCCACGCAGCTGGAACCCACAGCCACCACCTCCAAATCCAATGTCCCCACCAAACCCACCAAAAAGAACCCCAATGGCTACTCAGGGAATTGAGTCCCCTGAGGATGCTCCTGCACAACAAACGCAGGATATATCCACTAGTCCAAACCCCCTAGTGGATACATGACTCCTCCAGCCACAGCCGCTCAGGCTTCCTCTCAACAGGAGCCTGCAGCAACCCAAGGGGCACCTACTTATCTGGGATCTTCCTCACTTGAGGAGATTGCCATTGAAGAGCACCATCCACCCCAGGTGCACACTGCTTCTACCCCTTACCCCAAACACCGCCCCTCACAGCCCAACTTTAATAGTTGCACAAGTGCTGACTCAATTGCACTCCTCACCCCCTCCCCAGAAACCACTTACTACTGGGAATACCTCTACAATTGAGGGGGAGGAACACAGTGCACCTGAGAACCCACAGCACAGGGGTTCCCCAATTCTATCTCCTGGTGTAGACAAGGAGCTTAGAATATCTAGTGAGGCTGCCACCTCCTCTGACTCAGCACATGACCAGAGTGAGGCTGGTAACATTGCTAAGACCTCCCTAGAGGCAACAGCTGATGATGGACATTGTCCTGAGGCTGGAAGTCCCCAGTACCAAGCACAAGGGGCACATGCACCAACTGGTCTACACCCAGTGCATGTCCATCCTGCTCTAAGCAGGAGGTCAGGTGATTCAGTATCAACTGATGATGACCTGAGCTTCTTCTTTGATGTAGTTGCTCAAAACACCATTCTAGAGGATGAGGTTAGCAGACTCAAAGAGCTGGCCCAGATGTCTCAGGATGCAAGTCCATCTGCCACCCTCATACACCCACAGATGGCACCTTCCCTTGAAGGTTTCCCAAACACAGAGCCACCCAAAATCAACCACCTGCCTCTGCTTCAGGCCCTACTTCTCAGGAACAGAACCCTCCTGAGCAAATAGGTCTATACTCCAAAATTCCCTCCCTCTCATCACCCCCATAATCACTGATATAGTGATCAAAGCCTTGATGAGAGGCTTTCCTCAACATTACAGCCCCTGGTTGATGCTGCTGTCCACAAGACTCTTTCTGCGGTACCAACCCCTTCCTCCAATGCAACCAAAAAGGGGGAGTACTGCAGTGAAAGATAGAAAGAGGAAGAGATCTGAGGAAGAGGAGGAACAAGAAAAGCAACCTCTGCTCACGTACAAGCGAAAGAGAAGTGCTGATGATCATACTGCTGAAAAAAATCCTTGGAGGAGCTGGTCAAAGAAGCTGACACCACACACAGCCGCTCCATGGATAAAATATTGAACAACTATTCAGGCAGGGGTTTGACACAGCCACACTGGATAGTGAGATCAGAAGGTTAGAGGTACAAGAGATACAACCCGATGGCAGGGTACGATGCTCTTGAGAAAGAGAGTTTGGAAATAATGATCCGCTTTATTGCAAAATACTTGGGAGATCATTAATGGAGATCCGCGCATGGTCCAGGGACAGCATTCTGGCTATAGCCACCAGAATCTGTCTGTCTGAGCAATTCAACAAAGGGATCATTGTGGAAGCCCTTGATGAGGCTGGGGCTGGCAAAAGGTTAGAGATGGCTAAACTTACAAAAGCAAAATTAACTACAAGGATGCTAGATCAACCTTCCCTTCCACCCACTCAAACAGATCCTATCCCTCAAATCTCCCAACCAACCTCTAAGCCAAAATCCAAACATCCTCTCTCTTCAAAACCAATCCTTCACCAACCCAACCATCATCCAGTGATGTACCCCGTAGAAGGAGAAGGGTGCTGAGGATGGAAGAAGAAGCAGAAGAAGAGGATGAAGATGATAGTCTGCCACTCTCTGCTGTTCTGAAGCTACCAAAACCCCAGAGTCAATCCATGATCACACCTGACTCTCAAAGGAAATGGTCAGAGTCAAGATAGAAGAAGAAGAACAGCAGAAACAGCACGATGAGCAACTGTTGAAGATGGTTGACAAGGAATTTCCTCAGTCATCATCTATTCAAGCCATGAAAGGGCATGCTCAAAGGCTGTACACTCTCAGACACACCTTTCAGTATCAGAAGGAGAGAGTGAGAGTATGGCCAGACCCCAGGGTGAGTTCTAGAATCCATAAAAAACTATCCCACACAGATACAACGGCCAAGTACGAAAAACAATAGAATCTACCATCATGTTGGCCGTTGTAGTCTCACCTTGGGAAATCATTGATGAATTCAAGAAAGCTCACCAAGCAAAGAAGACACCTCAAGCCTTACTAGAAAAAGATGATTAAGAAGGGTTTGTTATACAAAAAGCTTGAAGACATCCAAAAGAATGAGCTCCAGTTACTCCTTGAAGGCAACCATCCTGATGATTTGTATACAGGGAGTAACTACTGGTGGAGCTGAAAAATGGCAGGACCATGAAGTACTTATCAGAGTACTATGGTCCAGAGTTCTTCTTCGAAGGAGGAGCTGAAGAACTCTCTCAAGAGGAACAAATTGTTCTCCTTGAGGCCTATGTTCGTGAGTCACAGACTCATTATGGGAAGTGAATCTCATGAATGGGATAACAACTCTGTGTCCAGTTCCCCAAAACAGAGTTCCCATTCATACTCTGCCAAACAAATATTTGAGTTCTTCCCAGGCCGGAGCGTACATGGGTCATCTTCTCTACTGATCAAGAAGGAAAAAGACCAACATTTTTGCCATCAATAAGTGGGAGTATAAATAAGTTAGAGGTTTTGGCTGCATTGGTTCAGGGGGAGTTTGTTGGACCAAAAGAACCAATGAGCCAAGATCAGAAAACCTCTAAGTCCCACACGGTATCACAACAACTGCTGAAAGCCTCATCAGTAGTTTGACAAGTGCTGAAGACTTCAACAGCTGAAGATCAAGTGCTGAAGACCTTAACAGCTGAAGAACCAAAGTGCTGAAGTACAACAGCTGAAGACACAAGTGCTGAAGCTGAAAGACCAAAGTACTGAAGAACAACAGCTGAAGAGTTCACAAGTGCTGAAGATCAACAACTGATGTACAAAGTCTGAAGACAAAGACTGAAGACATCAGCTGATGATATCTACTGAAGTCATCAGCTGATGAAACGCCTGAAGGTCAAAGTCTGAAGATCAAGTACTGAAGCCTCAGTAGTTTGTCACAACTGCTGAAGAGTACTTCTTCAGTAGTTGTGATATCAGTAGTTTTATTTTCTTTGTTTCAGTAGTTTTGTAAAACGACTGAAGAGCTTGTTCTTCAGTCGTTGTTTTCAGTAGTTTTATATTTTGTACTTAACTTGCTGATATGTTCTCAGTAGTTTGAACATTTCAGTAGTTTGTTAAGATTAGTTATTTCTGTATTGGATCTGCCAGTTGTCACTTTCCGTGATAACAGCAGTGACTGTTGCACTCTATATAAGGAGTGACAACCCATTGTAATCATGGACGATATGAGCAATTGAATGGAATGATTGATTGATTCAATAGAAATATTCTACATCTATAAACATTCCTAGAAATCAGAAATTCATATTCTCTCCCTATAACCGTATGCGATCTCAACGCTTACAATATCGATTGCTTGCTACAATTTGTCTAATTCGTGTTTGTATTCCGCTGCTTTATATTCTGATACATCAAACTTGTGATCACTGATCCTGTCAAAAAAGATATATTGCTCACACAAGAAGATAGGTTATGTGCCTCTCTGCTGTGCGGTGGCACTGACGTGAGGATAAGCATAACCTATATATTCTAGAATTCATTGTTGTTTGCTGCCTCTCTGCTGTGCGATGGCACTGACCTGAGGCTTGGCTTCACTTTGAAAGCTCTAAGAATAATTTCTTCTTGTCAAAAATATCCGGAGCCGCTCAAATCTCCTGAGGAATTTGATACCATATAAGCGTGGGATCCACAAATGCTTGTTGAAGATAATTAAACAGTAAACCTCACCAATCTGTGTCAAAATTCTGTGGTATGGATTTAGTGGACAAGTATACTGACAATCATCGTGGCGGCAATTCTTGAAAGTCCAATCATGTGTGTGTCTTAAGTACTAGTATGATTTCCTTAATTTGTTGATGACTCTCGACGAAAACAAGAATCTAGCATCAATGATTTGGTAACACGTCCTGAATGAGTTGTTACCGGTATGATTCTATAAAGAATCGTTCTACTGATGGTCAAAATAACTTGAAGCTGCCTGTTCAAGAAATAAATCTGTTAGATTTTTATCTTAGGATTTCCACCTCACACAAAATCACAAAACATCTTTAGTTTTGTCTTTTATTGTTAGCTCTTTTGTTTTGTTTTAACATTTAGTCAATTTAGAGTTATATGTCGGACTATGTCGTGAAATTCAATCTGGATTAAATTACTTAAAAGGGTCACGTCTGAGGTGACCAAACATGTTTTCAATGTTAAATGGGTCACGTCTGAGGTGACAAAATGTGTTTTGTTTAAAAGGATCACGATTAGGTGATCAAAAGTTTTCAAAGTTAAGATCATGTCTGAGATGATCGACTGCTCAAAATGTTTAATCAAAAGTTAAAAGGGGTTGAATGTCTAATGGTCATAAAGTCAAAATCATGGTATGATCCATTCGCACGACTGGACCATGAGTATGGACCAGTGTACGATTAAACCATACTTATGCACTATACAACCGAATGGAGCATGAGTATGAACCATTCACACAAATGGCTTACAAGATTGAGTCAGTCGCCCGACTGAAACCTAGTCAGCCGACTGAATGTGATCGACTGAACCAATCGCCCGACTGAGTTTCAATCACCAGAATGAAAAGAGCGAATGGATCCAGTCGCCCGATTGAAACCAGATTCAGTATAAATAGGGCTATAGTCGATCGCATACGCTCATCACTCCTCATTCGTCCTAAAATCGCATAGAGTGCCGTTACGCTGCCAAATTTCTTCTGACCTTACTTGACTTCAAATATCAATATTCTAATGATTGCTGGTTGTTATACAAGTACAATGCGGTGCAACCTACATAAATCACAGTCGATTTGTGCCCTAAATCAATGAATTCGGCCCTAACAAGAACCGAAACTTAGTTGGACAAATTAACTAATAAAACTGAGTAAATGTTGAAATCAAGTTATTAGGTGCTAATTAGGGTTATTGTGAGTCTAATGAGCCAAACCACGATGTCTAATATTAAGATTTGCTCAAAATTTGAATCTCAATCGAACAGACAGTAGGTCATGCGACTGGACACCCGATGAACTACATCACACGACTGAGCTAGACGAATGACTCAGTTGACCAAATGAACAATGCGTATGAGCTCAGTCGGCTGATTGAACCAGTCGAAGGCTCAGTCACCCGATTGAACTCAGTCGCATGCAAAGTCACCCGATTGTATTCAATCACATGCTAGGTCAAACAACTGAACCCAGTCGTATGGTTCATTCGCACGATTGAACCAGACTGACCTCAAACAGTTTAGATTGAATTACTTTATGTTGTGTGATGATCTAACTTGTATGCTTCTTGTGTTACAGATTGATGGCTGATCGGTGGACCATCAATACCAAGCACAACATTTGTGCTCATCTGGACGCCACCACTCGGAACACTGCCGAGTTTGCTAGCATCATAGCTTTCCTGAAGAGATCACGGATACACCAAGCCATATCTACACCATACACTTCCTACAGGTCTATACAGCAGGCCTTCTAGGAGGGTGCATCAGTTGATCGATTTCGTGAGCCCTACTGCATCAGGAGTACTATATTTGGGCAAGACATAGAGGTGACTGCTGCAGATCTTCGACGAGTATTGGATCTGGGTGATGATGATGATCACCTAACCAGGCTACACCCTCTGACTGTGAGGGGATGCTTCCTCAGGATGAAGTACTCTGGGGACATCAATGCTGGGGTGCTAAACAAAAGCAACCTGTGTCCCTAGTTCAATTACTTGGCACACGTGATACTGAAGTGCATAGCTTCAAGAAGGGGTGGATTCGATGACTTATCAGACCAAATCCAGAATGCCTACGTGGCACTGGTGCTTAACCACCCCTTCAGCTCTTCTAGCATGATATTTGCATATTTGATAGAGAATTGAGACCAAAGGCAAGGAAGCTTCTGTATGTACCTAAGATTCTTACAGATGATTATCGATGAGAAGTTGCCTTCCTTGCCTAAGGAGAGCCATGATGCGGTATCACTTGAGGTGATGGATGACACTAATTTGGGCTGCATGAATGTCTATAGGGGAAAGCAAGTTAAGCCCCCTGTGAAGAGACTGTTCTGGCACCTGGCCTAGGAGGAGTACGTGGCACCGTGAAGGCGTAAGTGGCCACGAGGAGAGTACTTAGATGTTGAGTAAATTGCTCTTCCATCTGATGACTCCGATGATGACAACAGTGCACTGGTGGAGAGTCTGGCCCACGCCTTTTAGGGGCACCACTGCACATGTTACACCTCCACCCCACACTCATGTAGAAGCCACCATTGCTAGTTTCCATCAGGATTTCTGTCCTCCTGATGAGGAGGAAAGAGTGATGAGGAGCCCCTAACAAGGACAGTGGCAGCAGGGTGGTTGCCACCGACCGAGGCATTCGGGAGGTTGGAGGACGCCCTAGCGAGTCTGGGGAGACTACAGCCGACCCCAGTTACATACCTGGTCAGCCCATCAGCATCCCAGGGGGAGTATCCACTCAAGGGGCATGAGGAGAAAAAGGATGGCTCAGCCGCATGGGATGAAGACGAAAAAAGGAGGATGACCTTCACCACCACCACCACAGCCACCAACCTCTACCACTCCTCCCACTACCACTCCACCATTCCACCACCACCACTATTACTACTTCACCCACAATCACCACTACAGCCACTTCACCACCTATCTACACCACTTCGACCACCAGTACAGCATACACACCTCCACCCACTCATCTACATCCACCCATATTCACCCTAACCACCACTACCACCACCAGCCACCAAGCCGGTCCCTCATCCCATACCACATTCACCACTGGATCACCTTTACCTTTCAGTGGGGTAGAAGAACAGCTTTCAGCACTAAACCGTATGGTGCTGAAGCTGTTAGCCGCCGATGACGAGAAGACTGCTCAGCTTTGACAATTAGTGGAGCTTACTGCTGCACAATCACAGCAGATCTCTCAGCAGGCACAACAGATTGAGGAGCAGGCTCAGCAAATGGCTGCTCAGAATCAAGAGATTTCCCAACTTAAGGAGCAGAATGTGTTATCTACTAAGAAGATTGAGGAGTTGGAGGATGCCAAGAGGACCATCCTGCTCAAACTTATGGGCACAAAGGATGAGCCTCTGAAGATCAGAGAGGGCGATGGTGATGATGTTGATGATAGTGATGATGATGATGATGATGATGATGATGGTGATGATGAAGGTGATGATGAGGATGGAGGAGACAATGAAGGAGGAGGAGATTCATTTGCTTCGGGTGCACAGGAAGCTAGTGAGAGGCATACCAAAAAGAATGAAGATCAGGGTGCCTCAACATCAGCGCCGACAACAGAGGAACACATGATTCAGGACAAAAGTAATGCATAGATGTTTGTGTAATTTAAATCATGTGTAATTGAATATTGTATTAACTTATGTGCATGGATGATTATGTATATATTTAATGTTACTGTCTTGATATTTATTGTTGCATGAGTTGTTAAATGTTTTAAATCAAGCAGATCCACATTATCAGCGAGATGACTACGATGTTGCTCCCCTTCAGCAGATTAAGTCTCAACTCACAATGATACTTGATTTGCAAGGGATTGTCAGAAGGTCACTAAGCTATACTCCCAAAGAAGGAGAAATTATTCACAACCTCACTGATGAGTAACTCGCGGAAATGATGTTGATGAGATAGAGATTGAAGACATCACAGCACAACACTATCCAGAATATACTGATCGAGAGGGAAATGTGGTCCCTGATTTTGGAGATACACTTGACAGTGATATGCATGTTAAATTGGATACGATGGAGAGTGAGACCAAGAAATTAGAAAGCCAAGCTCAAGCCACGGGCACCTATGTTGAAAACATAAAGGCTGAATGGGCGGCTTGTTTTGCAAAGATCCGTGCCCAACACACCAACGCCAAAGCCGAGTGCCTACGCCAAGCTCTACAAAGTAAAGAAGCATCTTAAGGTGTCTGGCAAGATTATCATGTGGGCTTACTTTGAGGATCTTAATGTATATGCTATGAAGTGGAAGAAGGGAATCGAGTACTTCAGATTTCCCCATGATTTGAAGACTCTCCCTGGTTTTGAGCTCAACCAGTTGGCACGCCTGAACCTGCTGTATGCTGACCCCAGGAAGATGTCAGGCTGGTTTGAAGCTGCGTTGAAGAGAGAATACCACACACGATGGGTTAATTTCAAGCCTCAACAACCTACGAGGTATATTCGAAGGTCATAGGTGGACCCAAGGACTGGGAAACCCAAAGTGGTGTTGAAGTGGAGTCCTCCGCGTACTATGTCTAAGATCCCATTAAGGGAAATGCCACAGGACTTCACTCCCCACTTCAAGTGGTGGTATTATGACTGGCGAACAGGAGAAACGGTCATAGTATTACAGAAAGAGTGCCAAATGGAGACCATCCGGGTATTTGACCCAATGTGGCTAACCAACCTGTCAGCGAATGATGTTTATACTTTATACAGGTGGCCATTATTCTATGATCCGCAGGATATTATACAGGCCCTCCAATTTTAGGACGTAATAAGACTCTACTTTGCATTTGAGATGCATCCTGGAGTCATAGTCGAGGAGAGGCATAAGAAGTTGATGAGCTAATGATGTCTGCCAGACAATGATAGAAACTAGGTCCAAGGGGGAGTTTGTTGATCCATATGTACCTAGTTTACAATCTTAATATAATATGTCTGTCATGTTCTAAATGTAATGAAACGTATGAGTTGAATGAAACATAATATGGGTTGTTGATCTTAATGTTTAATGTTTCAGTGTATGTTTTAATGTTTATCATTTATAACGCATATTGAACCAACTATATAGGTTTGTGGGTGTTTGAAACAAATCATAGTTAAATAATGATTAAGAAACATATTCAAACTTAGTCATATGAAGTTCTCATGCGACTGGGGCATGCTAATGGACCATACGCATGAACAACTCATGCTAATGAACGGTCGCCGACTAAACTAGGAGACTAGATCAGTCTCACAACTATGACATGAGACGACTAAGTCGCACGACTGAACACTCAGTCGTGCGAATGGATCACCACATGACTAATCCCACGACTGAACCATGCTAATGGTTCAGTCGCACGAATGAGTAACCCTAACCTATAAATACCACTTAATTCGTGGAAAAACAAAACTTTTTGAAGAATTCAACTCCTACACGTACCGTAGCCGTCCAGAACGTCCAAGAAAGCCAGTCCAAGTTCATAGATCGTTCTTGATAGATTCCTATTCATTCTTAACGTTTAGATTATAGTTATATCGATCGGGTTAATGTTCTCACTGGTTGGATCGCCAATCAAATAGGATTCTGCACTATTTGAGTTGATATACACATGAATCAGTTAGTACTCTATCCAGTATACAGTCCCTAACATCTAACTGAATCATTTAACTAGATTATTTGAACACTGCGGATCTGATGAAGTATGTTATCCATTTGTTCCCCTAATATAATGAAGAATATTATCTGTTGATCCTCCAAGATACACACATCCTCAGATGAAACACATCAGCATCAGCTCCTAACACTGCATGTGGAATGAACACTGTGCAGGATCTCAAGTGAATACACCACACTTTGAAATTGGTTCAACTCATCACTTGTCATCCGGAGAAGTTCCTGCAACTCCTACGGAAGAGTTAAATGCTTTTGGAGAAGCTCCTGAAACTCCAATGGAAGAGTTAAATGCTTCCGAAGAAGTTCCTGTAACTACTATGGAAGAGCAACTTGATTGTGGAAAGACCCTACAGCTCTTGTAGAAGACAATCATGATGCTACTGATTATCAAGCTTTTGAAGATCATTCAACATCACATGTGAACACTTTGACTACTTCCTAAACTCTCAACCTGGTTTGGATTAGTCTGCACCAATGGAAATGAGTAATCTAGAATCATCTATTCCAATTGAATAAACTCCATCAATGAAATCCATAAGACTCATCCAGTCAACAACATCATTGGAGATCTTACAAAGATTAACTACAAGCACCAAAGGTACTGCCAACCTTTGTCTCTCAGTTGTTTTCTTTCACAAGTGGTTCCTCCAAACATCACTGCTGCTTTTAAAGACAATAGATGGATTAAGTATGCAAGAAGAACTTCAACAATTTAGAAAGCAAAAACTATGGTCTCTAGTTGATTTACCTAAGGCCAACATCCTATTGGAACAAGTTGGCTATCAAAAACAACTAGATGATATAGGGATTATTGTAAGAATAAAGCAAGGTTGATTGCACAAGGATACACACAAGAAGAGGGAATAGACTATGATGAGTTTTGCCCTTGCAGAATTGAAGCCATAAGTGTGTTTCTTAGGTTATGAATCATATAAAAGTTCCTATGTAGCAATGGATGTAAGTGTGCCATTCTTATAATGGGAAAATGGATGAGAAAGTTTTGTGTCACCCCCTAGTTCTGAAGATCCTCATTATCCCTCATAGGTATACAAGCGTGACAGAGCCTTGTATGGTCTTCACAAGCACTAGGAAGTGGTATGAAACACGATCCATCTTTTCTGCTGAACATGACTGAAAGGGAACCATTGATCAGACTTCTTTCTCAAAACCAGAACCTAAGATCTCTAGTTGTTCAAATATATGTTAATGCATATTTTGGATCAAATAATAGAGATCGTGTTTGTAAGTTTTAAAGATTCTGAAATCGAATTTCAGATAAGCTCAATGGGAGAATTAACTTTTGTTGGACAAAAAGAACCAATGGGCCAAGATCAATAAATCTCTAAGTCCCACACGGTATCACAACCAACTGCTGAAAGCCCCTCGTAGTTTGACAGAAAAACCAAGAGCCAGAACAAAAAAAAAACAAACACTGAAAAAAACAAAAAAACAAGTGCTGAAGACTTCAACAGCTGAAGATCAGTGCTGAAGACCTTAACAGCTGAAGAACCAAAGTGCTGAAGTACACAGCTGAAGAACACAAGTGCTGAAGCTGAAAGACCAAAGTACTGAAGTACAACAGCTGAAGAGTTCACAAGTACTGAAGATCAACAACTGATGTACAAAGTCTGAAGACAAAGACTGAAGACATCAGCTGATGATCTACTGAAGTCATCAGCTGATGAACGCCTGAAGGTCAAAGTCTGAAGACCAAGTACTGAAGCCTCAGTAGTTTGTCACAACTGCTGAAGAGTACTTCTTCAGTAGTTGTGATATCAGTAGTTTTATGTTTTATGTTTCAGTAGTTTTGTAAAACGACTGAAGAGCTTGTTCTTCAGTCGTTGTAGTTTCAGTAGTTTTATATTTTGTACTTAACTTGCTGATATGTTCTCAGTAGTTGTGAACATTTCAGTAGTTTGTTAAGATTTAGTTATTTCTGTATTGGATCTGCCAGTTGTCACTTTCCGTGATAACAGCAGTGACTGTTGCACTCTATATAAGGAGTGACAACCCATTTAATCAAAGAGCGATATGAGCAATTGAATGGAATTTGATTGATTTGATTAGAAATATTCTCCATCTATAAACATTCCTAGAAATCAGAAATTCATATTCTCTCCCTATAACCGTATGCGATCTTAACGCTTACATATTGTTTGCTTGCTACAATTTGTCTAATTCGTTTGTTATTCCGCTGCTTTACATTCTGATACATCAAACTTGTGATCACTGATCCTGTCAAATGGTATCAGAGCAGGTTAATCATTGATCGATCTAATAATTGATCATTGAAACTGCTATTCAAGATCCAAGTTTGATTGAATTAGCTTTTGTTTTTGCAAGAAACGGTTATAGAGATTGAATTTTCTGTATTTCTGCTCATTCATCCTGAGATCTTATCTTGGTTCTCATTGAGTTTGTTGTGGTTTGTCTAAAACTTTTTAAAACTTGAACTAAACTGTTTTTGAACTGAAAATGACCACTCCCTCCAATGATCCTCACAATACTGGTTCCTCAACCAAGCCTCCTATGCTGGTTAGGAATGAGTATAACATATGGCAAAGACGTATGCTCCATCACCTGTCTGTTAACAGCGCAGGGTTTGGACATCAGTGGTACATGGTCCACACAAGCCTATGGTGAATAACCCGGAAACCAATCAAATGGTTCCGAAGAGGAGGGGCAATACTCAGATGAGGATAAAAAGTTGCTTGAGATTGATGCAAAAGCCCATGGAATTCTGGCCATGGCTTTGCCCAATGAAATCTATTCTGGGCTAATGCATCATGAAACTGCCCATGACCTCTGGATTGCTTTGAAAGAACAATTTGGAGGAACAGATGAGGTCTTGGCAAATAATAGAGAAATTCTTGCCCAACAATATGAGACATTCTCTCATAGAAAGGGTGAGACACTGACTCAACAATATGAGCGGTTTTCTTGTTTGATCTCTGAACTAAAAATGGTCAAACTTGAATACACCAATATTCAGATGAATAACAGATTTCTCAGATCACTGCCTGAGAGATGGACACATATACTATTGTCCTACGCTCCAGTGCAAGTTTGGACAAACTATCTCTCACCCAACTCCATGGGAAATTGCTCACTTTTGAGAGAGAGATAGAACAGAAGAGAAAGCTGTCTTCATCTGGAAAGCTCACTGAAGACTTTATTCAAGGCAACACTGCCTTGGTGGGTCATGAGTCAGAATATGCTGCATCTGAATGCCAGTATGATGAGCATATTAATTTCTCTTCGAGCACTTCTAATTCTGCATTTGTAAGTGTTGATGGTCAGTTTACTGGATGTAATAATGACAATTTATGTTTCATTGGGATGATCTCAAGGGGATTGCTGATGATGACTTAGAAGAGATGGATATTTGAGCCAAATGGCCTTGATAAATATCAGATCTCAGAAGTTCTACAAAAGAACTGGAAGAAAATTCCCAGGACTCTCTGGCAAAACCAAAGTTGGTTTTGACAAGAGCAAGTTGAGGTGTCACAACAATGCCAACGGCTTGGACACTTTAGAGAGTGTAGATCAACTGGATCAAACTCTACTGCACCCTTTGTGACTTTTCCTGGCAACAGTCAAAACAAACAGAGGGCAACATCCTGTCACATCTAGTCATCATCTCTCAACAACATCTCCGCCATATTTTTTCCTCAGGGTCAAATGCCTTATCAGTACCCTTGTTATTACATGCCACAGTCAAGTCAAGTTCAAGTTCCTATGACACCACAACCTCATGCATTACCAGAACCTCAGCCTTCCCTATCTCATCAACAACCTTCATCTCAACAACACAGCTTCTTCACCCCAGGAGTTGTTGACTGGAGCAGTTTACCAGATGACTTGTCTGGTCATGATCAACTGTTCTCAGGTGCTGGTCAACATGGTGGTGACAGTCCCTTTGGAATCTAGCTCTTATGGCTTTGGAGTCTGCTGATACTTCATCTTCCAATGCCTCTACACCTCAGGTATCACAGGTATCCTCTGAGGCAAAAGCCAAATTATGTTCTGAACAATGCATAGCAGCATTTGCTTCCATTAGAGAAGCAAATGTAGCTTTAATTAATAAGAACATTGAGCTAGAACAAGAAATTTCCAAAAACAAAGCTGAGTTTGAGTTTGTGCTCAAAGATAAAAATGATGAGGTTTATAAACTGAATTGCAAAATAATTGATGATAAGGCTAGAGAAGATGTACTTTTAGAGAAGTACAAAGATCTCAAAGAAACCCTTGCAGTTACCCAGGTCGAGTGTGATAGATGGGTACAATCATGCAAAGGTTTTGAAATGCTTCTTAGTAAGCAATCTGCTTCAAATGTGAAGTTTGGAATTGGTTACAATCACACTGCTCCACCTACAGATTTTACCCCAAGAGCAGAGGTAGAATCTGATGGTGAGAGTGATAACCAATCCATCAAGTCATGTGATCTACCTTCTGATACAGCACAATCAGAAGTAGCAGTCAGTATCAAGTCCTCTTTGAACCTATCAGCTGATGTTGATGGTCCAAATGCTGACATTCACATGATCAATAAGTTGATCAACTCAGGAGTCAATCCTGAAGGTCCTGAAAGGACTGGAGAGCAGGATTCAACTCCTGAAGTTCAAACTTCAACTGCTGTCAGTACTGAAGAGAAGAAAACTGGCAGTAGAAAGAGTTTGAAGACTACTAAAGATGCTGTCAAGAAAGCAACCAATGCTTCCAAAGCATTGAAGAACAAGTCTTCTGTTGCTTCACCATCTTTAGTTGATGATCAACCTAAGATGAAGAAGAAACCATGTGAAGTATGTGGTTTGTTCAATCATCTTACAGATGATTGTTGGTACAAAAGAGGTTCCAAACTCAAACAAAAGGAAGAAATTAATGAGAAAATGGTAAAAATGAAAACTGAGTTTGAGACCACATTTGTATCAGCAACATCAAATCCTGTAACCCTTAAGTCCTTAAAGCAATCCAAAAAGGAAGAGTTAAACAGGTGACAGCTGAGGGTGCTCAAAAGAAGAAGGCAACATAGGACCTTATCTAACTCCACTAGCAATGTGTCTGATGAGCTGAAAGCTTTATCACAAAATCAGACACAGCTGGTGATGATGGTACAACATCTGTTGGGTAGAGTTAACCAACTAGATTCTCCTATGTTGAAACCACAGAAAAGGAGGTCTAAGCCAAAGGACTCCTCTTCTGCACCATCTTCTTCCTCTCAGGCTGTTGTTACAAATAAACATGTTAGTTTACCATCTATTGATGAGACCAGGCCCAAAACCAAAAAGGTTTGGGTCTCTAAAACTAACTGATTGTTTATTATTGCAGGGTTCTTCAACATGCCAAAATAGCATCTGGTATGTAGACAGTGGGGGATCCATGCACATGACTGGGAACATCTCTCTTCTTCATGACTACTCTCAAGGAAAGAAGGGATTTGTCTCTTTTGGCAATGATGCTAGGGGTTACATCATCGGTAAGGGCTTTGTCTCCAATGGAGAAATCAAATTTGATGATGTTAATCATGTGGAAAATCTCAAGTACAACCTCTTGAGTGTCAGTCAAATGTGTGATAAAGGCATGTTGCCCTTTTCACAAGTCAAAACTGTAGGATTCTGTCATCCAAAGTTTTGCCCTTGATTGACAAGGTGTTGGATGATCACACTCTCCTGAAAGCCAACAGGACAGGAAGAGTGTATGCCTTAGATCTCTCTAAGAAGATAGATCTCAAAGGTAATCCTTGCCTATTTTCCAAAGCCTCTTTTCAAGAATCTAAACTATGGCACAGGAGGCTTGGTCATGTTAATCTCAAAAACATGAATCAGCTTAGCCACAATAGTTTAGTCAGAGGCTTACCAATAAAGGAGTTCCACTGTGATGAAACTTGCACTGCTTGTTTAAAAGGAAAACAGCACAAGGTCTCATTTCCTCCTATTGAAGTGTCCAAGTCCACTGCCTGCTTGCAATTACTGCATATGGATCTATTTGGTCCTGTGAGAGTAATGAGCATGGCAAAGAGAGATACTGTCTGGTAATTGTGGATGATTACTCCAGATTTGTATGGACTTTCTTTCTACATTCAAAGGATGAGGCTGCTCAGAAGATTATCCACTTTGTGCTGTACATTGAGAAGCAGTATTCCCTTCCAGTCAAGTGTATTAGGAGTGATAATGGAACTGAGTTCAGAAATCATACACTTGATGACTTCTATCTCTCAAAGGAATCAAAAGGCAGTTCAGCATTCCAAGGACTCCGGAACAAAATGGAGTAGTGGAGAGAAAGAACAGGACCCTCATTGAGCTGCAAGGTCCATGCTGGCTGACTCAGGTTTGCCATTGACCTTTTGGGCCGAAGCTGTCAACACAGCTTGTTATGTGCAAAATAGAGTTTTAGTAAATCAGAGGTTGATGAAGACTCCATATGAAGTTCTCCATCATTTGGCTCCACTGATTTCATTTTTCAAAGCATTTGGGTGTCCCTGTTTTATTCTCAACACAAAGGATCAACTCCACAAATTTGATCCTAAGGGGATGCAGGATACTTTGTTGGTTATTCATCTACTTGCAAAGCATACAGAGTCTTCAACTGCAGAACAAAGATGGTTGAAGAAACTCTACATGTTAAGTTTAATGAATCTCCAAAGGACAAGATTCCACAAAGTCCTGTGGAGTTATTTGATCTGGACATACTGCAATATGTTCCTTATCAAACTCCTGCTGTTGCTCCTGTCAACAGTTCACCACCTGGTGGTACTGCTGATGATGATGATGATTGCAGTACTCACCTCTTCAGGTTTAGTGATCAGCTGCCTGATCAACTAGACCTGATGTTCCTGTAGCGCCAGTAGCACCATCCACAACAAATGCTGATGAGATTTCTTCGAATTCAACTTCCTTTGAATTACCATCCACTGATTGGTTTCAAGGAAATGATTCACCATCACCATCTGTTGCTGCTGAACCGGCTACAACACTTGCACAGATCTCATTGTGTATCAAGATCTGAAGAATCACCCCATGTCTCAAATCATTGGTGATATCACTGCTGGAGTATCAACAAGAAGTCAATTGTCAATTTCTGCTTCTATGCTCTCTTCATCAGTCAGCAAGAGCCAAAGAATTATCACATTGCTTTAAAGGACAATGGATGGGTTGATGCCATGCAGCTTGAGCTTCTTCAGTTCAAGAAACAGCAAGTGTGGGAACTGGTTCCTCTACCTCCAGGTAAGTGTGCAATAGCACTAAATGGGTGTTTAGGAACAAAACTGATGAAAATGGGCTTATTGTTAAGAACAAGGCCAGACTGGTTGTTCAGGGGTTTGCACAAGAAGAGGTATTGATTATGATGAAACCTTTGCCCCTGTAGCCAGACTGGAAGCAATTCGATTGTTTTAGCTATGCTGCTTATCAAAAACTTAAAGTTTTTCAAATGGATGTCAAAAGTGCATTTTTGTATGGAAAAGTTAAAGAAGAGGTTTATGTATGTCAACCTCCAGGCTTTGAGGACAACAACATCCTAATTGGGTGTATAAGCTTGATAAAGCTCTTTATGGGTTAAAACAAGCTCCCAGAGCCTGGTATGAGACATTATCAAACTTTCTTCTGGAAAACAATTTCACTAGAGGCTCCATAGACAAGACTTTATTTATTAAGAAAGCTGGGCAGCATAATCTACTTGTTCAAATTTATGTAGATGATATCATTTTTGCATCCTCTGATCCAAAGTTGTGTGATGCCTTTACAAAGTTGATGCAACAGAAGTTTGAAATGAGTGCCATGGGAGAATTACAGTTCTTTCTGGGGTTGCAAATCAACAAAAGGCTGATGGAATTTTTATTCATCAATCCAATATACAAAAGATCTTTTGCAAAAGTTTGATTTACAAAACTGTAAGCCCTGTTCTACTCCCATGAGCAGCACCACACAACTGGACTCAGATCAGAAAGGTAAAGTGGTTGATGAAACCTTTACAGATGTATGATTGGGTCCTTGATGTATTTAACAGCTTCTAGACCAGATATTATGTTTGCTACATGTGTTTGTGCTAGATTTCAGGCTGCACCTAAAGAGTCTCATCTGATTGCAGTCAAGAGGATCTTTAGATATCTGCAAGGCACTCCATCTCTAGGTTTATGGTATTCTACCAACCATTCTGGTAAATTAGTTGCTTTTTCTGACAGTGACTATGCAGGGTGTAAGTTGACCAGGAAATCAACTTCTGGTGGATGTCAATTCCTAGGCAACTGCTTGATTTCTTGGCAGAGCAAGAAACAGACCTCAGTTGCTACATCCACTGCGGAAGCAGAGTACATTGCTGCTGCAAGCTGTACATCTCAGGTACTCTGGCTTCAAAACCAACTTTTGGATTATGGCATTACAGAGACTAAGACTCCATTGTTAATGGATAGTGCTTCAGCTCTTTGCATTGTCAAAAATCCAGTCCAGCACTCTAGGACCAAACATATAGAGATCAGACACCATTTTATAAGAGACTGTTTTGAAAAAGGTCTGATTGATCCTAAGTTTGTGCCCAGTGCTGATGAGCTTGCAGACATTTTTACTAAGCCTTTGGATAGTTCAACTTTCCAAAACCTGGTGTTAAGGCTTGGTATGCTGCAGCTAGAATAGGTGACAACTACTGATGATCTCAGTAATTCATATTGATGATCATGAGTGCCTGTCACATATAAGTACTGATGAGCTCTTTTAACCTCAGTAGTTTTTATAACTACTGAAGGCTAAAAGTTCTCACAAGTACTGAAGTACTTCATCTGTTCTAAACTACTGAAGTAGTTACAACTACTGATGCAGTCATAACTACTGAAATCAGTAAAAACAGATAAGTACTGATGTCCTATGAAACAACTGAAATCAGCCATAAAGACTGATGAATGTGTTGAGGACAGTTTGAAACAGCTGAAAAGCTAAGAATTGACGAAAACAGCTGACGAGAACTTTCTCCTCAGTCGTTTGTACCACTGCTGTTTCATTTTAAACAACTGAAGCAAAACCACGTCTTCAGTAGTTTTTATAACTACTGATGACCAATACCAAGTCTTCAGCTGTTTACAACAGCTGATGACAAAACCACTGTCTTCAGTAGTTTCATAACTACTGATGACAAACACCATGTCCTCAGTTGTTTCAATCACCTGAAGTCAAAACCACGGTCTTCAGTAGTTTTCTAAACTACTGATGCCTAACACCGCGACTTCAGCTGTTTCAACGTCTGAAAGGATAATACCATGTCAACGGTCGTTTAAAACTACTGATGACTAACACCACATCCTTCAGTCGTATCCTCACCCGTACCCTATAAATAACCTTAACCTGAGCTCTCCATGCTTCTCATCTTCTTCAAACCTAACGTTCCTCTCCAACAATTTCCATGGCGTCTTTGCAAATTAAACCGCGACACAACTGTGTTGCCTACCTCACAAAATCGCCGATCTGGACTAAGTTCGATACTGCTATCGATCTTATGGTTCAGTCCCAATACAACAAGGCATTCCTTCTGAACCCCGTTTTACATGCCGAATCCTTGAACCAATTTTGATGAACGTTAATGTTACTACTGAGGAGAGCAACACTTTATCCCTCCGGTCAGTCGTCAACAACAAAGAAGTAGTGATTACTCCTGCAACAATCCGTAAAATTCTTCAACTGAGTGATGCTACCTCTCCTGCTGGATATCCGAAGGGCCCTATAGATCTATCATTGCTCAGCATGGATATCAAGGTGATCTCAGTGCCACCACCATCATGAAGAAACATTTAATGACGCTGAGCGCCTGATCTTTCACATGGTCAATGTATGTTTGGCCCCTAAGACATCGTCTTGGGATCAAATGTCCACCAAATGGCAGCAGGTATGTATTCTATCCTTGAGCAACAACCACTGAACTTTTCAGAATTAATATTTTCAGAGCTCAAAGATATGGCTCAAAAACAACTGCCAACCGTTGGATACTCTATCCACGGTTCATAATGGCCATTATAATAGACCAGCTTAATGCTGAGGGACTTGTTGGCGTGGGAGTCCCTGCTACGGCTGTTTTGCCAGAAGTATACTCCCGGCACAACTCCGACCGGACACTCAAACTGGCTGCCAAGCTGCGAAAACCCACGCAGCTGGAACCCACAGCCACCACCTCCAAATCCAATGTCCCCACCAACCCACCAAAAAGAACCCACAAAGGCTACTCAGGGAATTGAGTCCCCTGAGGATGCTCCTGCACAACAAACGCAGGATATATCCACTAGTCCAAACCCCTAGTGGATACCATGACTCCTCCAGCCACAGCCGCTCAGGCTTCCTCTCAACAGGAACCTGCAGCAACCCAAGGGCACCTACTTATCTGGATCTTCCTCACTTGAGGAGATTGCCATTGAAGAGCACCATCCACCCCAGGTGCACACTGCTTCTTCCCCGTACCCCAACCAACCGCCCCTCACAGCCCAACTTTAATAGTTGCACAAGTGCTGACTCAATTGCACTCCTCACCCCCTCCCCAGAAACCACTTACCACTGGGAATACCTCTACAATTGAGGGGGAGGAATACAGTGCACCTGAGAACCCACAGCACAGGGGTTAACTTTCTATCTCCTGTTTGATATGGAGATAAGAACTTCTGGTGAGGCTGCCAACTCTTCTGAATCAGCAAATGATCAGACTGAGGTTGGTAACATAACTAAGACCTCACCAGAGGCAACAGCCGATGAAGGACCGTCCTGAGGCTGGAAGTCCCCAGTTCCAAGACAAAGGGGCACATGCTACATCTGGTCTACACCCAGAGCATGTATATCCTGCTACAAGCAGGAGGTCAGGTGATTCAGCATATGCTGATGATGACCTGGGCTTCTTCTATGATGTTCTTGCCCAGAACACGATCCTAGAGGAGGAAGTCAGTAGACTGAAAAACCTACTTGACCAACTCTCTCAAGGAGTAAGACCATCTGCCACCACATCAACCCAACAGATGGCACCTTCCTCTGAAGGTCTCCTAACACACAACCACTCACAAAATCTCAGCCACCTGCCTCTGTTTCTGGCACCATTCCTCAGGGACAGAACCCCCCTGAGCAACTGGCTGCTATCCTTCAAATCCCCTATCTCTCATCCCCCACACAACTGAATTGGTGATCAAAACTGTTGATGAGAGACTTTCTTCTGTCTTACAACCCATGGTGGAGAATGTTCTGAGCAAACAACTTCTGCTACTCAATTCCCTGCAACCAATGCACCCAAAAAGGGGGAGAGTTCAGCAGTGAAAGGTAAAAGAAAGAGGAAAGAGAAGGAAAGAAACAGAAGAGACAGTAGTGGAAACTGAGGAGTTGTTGAGGAGACTGAGAAAGAGAAGGAAAAAGAGAAGAGGAGGCTACCATGAGAAAGTGACTGAAAGTTCAAAAGACTTTCATTCACATACAAGAAAGAAGAAGGATGAAAAGAGAAAGCCTTGAGCTGATGGTGAAAGAGGCTGATGCCGAACACAGCAGATCAATGGATAACATCATTGATCAGTTGTTTAGGCAAGGCCATGACACTGAAAAACTTGATTCTGAGATCAGAAGACTAGAGATTGAAGAAATCCAATCAAGATGGTCAAGTTATGATGGTCAGAAAGAGAAAGGCTGGAGATCATGATCAGATTTATAGCAAAACATCTTGGAAGATCATTGATCGAGATCAAAGCTTGGTCCAGGGACAGTATCTGGCAATAACCACCAAGATCTGTTCGTCTGAAGAATATACAAAAGGTTTAATTGTTGAAGTTTTAAATGAAGCTGGTGCTGGGAGCAGGACTGAACTAGCCAAACAGTCAAAAGCCAAACTCACATCCAAAATGCTAGAACAGCCTGTCAACATTCCCACATCAAACTACCAAAACCACAACCCACAAAACCAATTCCCTCACCCTCTAAACCAACAGCCGATGATGCACCCAAGAAGAAGAGAAGGGTGTTGAGGCTAGAAGAAGTAGAAGAAGAGGATGAAGATGATAGTCTGCCACTTTCTGCTGTTCTGAAGCTACCAAAGCCCCAGAGTCAATCCATGATCACCCCGACTCTCAAGGGAAATGGTCAGAGTAAAGATAGAAGAAGAAAACAGCAGAAACAGCACGATGAGCAACTGTTGAAGATGGTTGACAAGGAATTTCCTCAGTCATCATCTATTCAAGCCATGAAAGGGCATGCTCAAAGGCTGTACACTCTCAGACACACCTTCAGTATCAGAGGGAGAGTGAGAGTATGGCCAGACCCCAGGGTGAGTTCTAGAATCCATAAAAGAACTATCCCACACAGATACAACGGCCAAGTACGAAAAACAATAGAATCTACCATCATGCTGGCCGTTGTAGTCTCACCTGGAAATCATTGATGAATTCAAGAAAGCTCACCAAGCAAAGATACACCTCAAGCCTTACTAGAAAACAAGATGATTAAGAAGGGTTGTTTATACAAAAAGCTTGAAGACATCCAAAAGAATGAGCTCCAGTTACTCCTTGAAGGCAACCATCCTGATGAATTTGTATACAGGGAGGTAACTACGGTGGAGTTGAAAAATGGCAGGACCATGAAGTACTTATCAGAGTACTATGGTCCAGAGTTCTTCTTCGAAGGAGGAGCTGAAGAACTCTCTCAAGGAACAAATTGTTCTCCTTGAGGCCTATGTCCGTGAGTCATACAGACTCATTATGGGGAAGTGAATCTCATGAATGGGATAACAACTCTGTGTCCAGTTCCCCAAAACAGAGTTCCCATTCATACTCTGCCAAACAAATATTTGAGGTTCTTCCCAGGCCGGAGCGTACATGGGTCATCTTCTCTACTGATCAAGAAGGAAAAAGACCAACATTTTTGCCATCAATAAGTGGGAGTGTTAAATAAGTTAGAGGTTTTGGCTGCATTGGTTCAGGGGGAGTTTGTTGGACCAAAAGAACCATGAGCCAAGATCAGAAAATCTCTAAGTCCCACACGGTATCACAACAACTGCTGAAAGCCTCATCAGTAGTTTGACAAGTACTGAAGACTTCAACAGCTGAAGATCAAGTGCTGAAGACCTTAACAGCTGAAGAACCAAAGTGCTGAAGTACAACAGCTGAAGAACACAAGTGCTGAAGCTGAAAGACCAAAGTACTGAAGTACAACAGCTGAAGAGTTCACAAGTACTGAAGATCAACAACTGATGTACAAAGTCTGAAGACAAAGACTGAAGACATCAGCTGATGATATACTGAAGTCATCAGCTGATGAAACGCCTGAAGGTCAAAGTCTGAAGACCAAGTACTGAAGCCTCAGTAGTTTGTCACAACTGCTGAAGAGTACTTCTTCAGTAGTTTGATATCAGTAGTTTTATGTTTTATGTTCAGTAGTTTGTGTAAAACGACTGAAGAGCTTGTTCTTCAGTCGTTGTAGTTTCAGTAGTTTTATATTTTGTACTTAACTTGCTGATATGTTCTCAGTAGTTGTGAACATTTCAGTAGTTTGTTAAGATTTAGTTATTTCTGTATTGGATCTGCCAGTTGTCACTTTCCGTGATAACAGCAGTGACTGTTGCACTCTATAAAGGAGTGACAACCCATTGTAATCAAGGGCGATATGAGAATTGAATGGAATGTTTGATTGATTTGATTAGAAATATTCTCCATCTATAAACATTCCTAGAAATCAGAAATTCATATTCTCTCCCTATACCGTATGCGATCTTAACGCTTACATATATTGTTTGCTTGCTACAATTTGTCTAATTCGTTTGTGTATTCCGCTGCTTTACATTCTGATAAACATCAAACTTGTGATCACTGATCCTGTCAACTCTTTCTTGGTCTTCAAGTTCATCAAAAGCAGATGGGAAAAATATCATAAACCAAGAAAAATACATACATCAAAACTTAAAGAAGTATAATCTTGCTATGTACCTCATGCAAAACACCACATCAACAATTGATAGATTGTACCTCATCCTTCAAGAAAATCTATTGATAAAACTATATAAGCATGATAGGATCTCTTATGATCTAAACTGCCAGTAGACCTGACATTATGTTTGTTGTGTGTGTATGTGCTGTACCAATCTGATCCAAAGAAGTCTTACTTGAATGCTGTGAAAGGATTTTAAGATATCTCAAAAGAAAACCAGACTTGGTCTTTGTATCCAAAGGATGGTACTTTACACTCTACTCAGACTCAAACAGGGACTATGGTGGATGTAAGAGTACAGAAAAAACACTGTTGGATGTCAATTCAAGGACCAAGACTGTATCATGGTAGTATCATGGATGTAAGGTTAATCTGAGTGGAAAACTACACTTAGTGCATGCCAATATAATTCAAAGTGATTGTTTGTGGGAAACTTCATTTTGTGGATACAAAGTGAGTCTTATTCTGATGTGATCAAATCACTCATCTAAGCACACTATGTACCGACACTTTATAATATCTATCTTTGCAATTCATAATCCCTCTATTTTGTGTAAACAAAGACCTGGGTGTATGATCACCATACTGTATATCAGTTACCAAAGGTGAAAAGATCATGGTCCTCATCATCCCTCTATTTTGTGTAAACAACGACATGAGTTAAAGGCACCTATGTTTTACGTGAGTAAAGACCTGGTGACCTGATGATGATCATATCAAGCTCTTAAAGAATCCTATGTGATCAACTGTATATTTATCTAGAGCTTTTAATCAATGCATTAATGAGATGTCAAATGCCTCTCAAGATAT